>CM053623.1:131407060-131431302 GCA_028646595.1 Phalanger gymnotis | reverse complement strand
TCTGAGACTGAATCTGGGTGTGTTTTCGCCGTCTGGCCATGTTCCCAGACAACTTACTTAACCCTTGAGTTTTTCAACGGGGTGTGACTAAAGAGTTCTATGTACCACGCTTGGGCGGATGCGCTGCCTCACCAGCATTCCTCCTTCCCCAAAAACCCCCTACCTGGACTGGGCTTAAATCTTCAGCAGGCTCTGCACTCCTGCTCTGATCAGCCACTTAATTCCTCCCACCAGGTGGGCCTGGGGCCAGAAGCAACTGCAGCTGAATTTCTAAAGCTGCCCCGCCTCCATTGCCTCAGGGGTGGTAGTCGAATCGCAAACTCCGTCCCCTCCCGCAGCTTTTCCCACTAACCTTCTGTGTTGTCTTTGCTGTTTGTGGGTTGTGAGGTCTGGTACATGCCACAGCTCAGTAATTCAGCATGCTAGGGCACGCTCCGCTCCATTCCTGGTCTTGTCAGTCCGCGGTCTGCCGCACCGCGCCTTGAGCGCTGGGCTCTGCTTGGCTCAGCTGGGGGCTGGGAGTTCTGTTGGGGACAGACCTTACTCTAAGACCATCCAGGCTGTCCTGGGCTGGAGCCCTGCTTCCCTCTGCCACTTTGTGTGTTCTGCAGTTCTAGAATTGGTTCAGAGCCATTTTTTTATAGGTTTTTGGAGGGACTTGGTGGGGAGCTCATGCCAGTTATTGCTTTCCAGTCGCCATCTTGGCTCTGCCCCCAGACAGAGAATTCTTGAGGTCAAATGAGATAATATTTGTAAAAATACTTTGTAAACTCAAAAGTGCTATATAAAGAGGACCTCCCATTTACATTGTATGTATCTTGTATATACATAGTTGTTTGCATCTTGTCTGTCCATTAGAGCTCCTTAATGGAAAGGACCAAGTTTTTGCCCTTCTTTGCATCCTCCAAACTTAGCATGGTGCCTGGTACATAAAAGGTGTTTAACAACATACAATATCTTAACTACTTCTTAAGCCCCATGATCCTGTTAGTGTTAGTTAGTTAGTTAGTTCCTGCCAAAAGTTCTATTTTGGGAAAAGGAACACACCAGCTACTTGTCACTCTCTGGATTTTGTTGCTATGTTTAAGCTACTTTCTCCCTCCAATCCTGAGCCCCATTTCTCCCATTAACAAATTCCTCCGAGAAACCATTTTGAGGAAGGGCCCAAATTAGTTATTCTTCATCGTCCAGACTTTGCTATCATTTCTCCATTCTTTCCTCCCTTCCTCTGTTCAGCTCTATTTTATGTGTTATTGTGGCAAGGACTGTTTGTTGTTGGTGTTGTTTTAAATATACACTTATATGCCCAGGACTTGGCACAATACCTTGCAAACAGTGAGTGCTGATAAATACTGATTGACCTGATGTGGCGATGTTAGCTATTATTCTTATTTATAAATTATGATTATCATTACTGTGTATGCAAAGCATTTTATATATTGTAAAACTATAACAATAGGATTTTGGCTAATCATTACTCTGGAGGGAGGGTAGGTATACCTGAGTGTCATTAAGGGAATTTGAAAAAGCGGGGAAAGCTGATAGTCTGAACTGGGAAGGTGTGATTTGGCTCAGGATAAATCAATCATCTTTCTTCTGTATATGAGTTGAGAGGTAGGAATTTCCCTCAAATGAGGATAAGGACCTTAGTTGGAAATTCCAGTTGAGGGAAAGGAAGAAAGAGGAAAGGAAAGTAGTCTGATGCTACTGTTAAAGGGTCCTGTTATGATACAGTCTTCAAGGGAGATGGTCCCTGCTATAATGCCATATGGCCATCAATTGAGACTAAGAAGCATAGGCCAAAGAAGCCAACCTCCAAAAAAGATAAAATTCAGCCTCAATATTTTATTGTTGAAGAAGCTTCATGTAAATTTCCTAAGACAGAGAAAAACAAAATGGAATATCCAAGGACTGGTGCCATAGAGGCCTGTGGGAGAGTTAAAAATTGGAATAGGGCAATCTGAACCCCAGAGTAAGAATCTTTGGGTGTCAGAAAAGGAAAGGTCTTCTGCATTCAGGGCCAAGGATGAGGACTAAGACTTTAGGGGGCCAGGGCCACAGAAAAATTCTGTAGTTCTGAAGATCAGTTCAGGATTACCTGAAACACAACGAAAGAATCGAAGAAGATGAAAGAGGAAAATGACTTTCTTAGCCTCAGACTAATACCCAGGGAGAAGAGTAGGGAGGAAGATCTGGAAAAATTAGAGAATCTCAACAAATCAAGAAGTGATATCAACCAAAACTAGGTTAGGAAATTGAGAGACTGGTTTAGCATATAATTCAAATAAGATTGGGTGGTGAGGCAGATTATTGACACAAAGACCAAAAGATAGATTACTTGAAACATGAGAAGAATTATGAAAGCTCAGACGTAGATCTAATAGAGAAGAAAAATACCTCTTATGGACCTTAATATTTCTTACCACTATGTGATTTTCCCTTTTTGATATTTTAAGTCCTTGCCTGTTAGGGAATCAGTGTGGTAAAGTGAAAAGAGTACTGGATCTGAAATTGTATGCTGTGCTCTGCCACCAACTACCAGTGTGACCTTTGGCAAATCATTTAACCTCTCATAGTGTCAATTTCCTCATATGTAAAAGGAGGAATTAAACTAGTTACCTCAAAGGTCCCCTTTACCTAAAAGCCTATGTACCTATTCAAACCATCCACAAAGTGCAATCTTCTGGTTGAAATCGATAGAATTCTTCTTATACTGTTAGCTCTTTAAGGTCAGGGACTGTATCATTTTTGCCTTCAGATTCCTGGCTCCTACCACACTAAAGGCATTTTATAAATATTATTTGAATTAAATTGTTGAATTAATAGAACCTTCCTGCCCCTATTATTCAAGGACACAAATATTCCAAAGAAGGTATCAAAACTGGGATGCTTCTACTCTGTGTGGACAACTACTAGTTGATCGTCAGCTTAAAGGCAATATTTAAATTAATTCATGCCCATTATAGAAGTTAAAGAATTTTCCCAAGGTCACAGGTAGAATTTGCAGAGCAAGCCATCTTACTCTTGCTACAGTAATCTTGACATACCTGCAAGCATATGACTAGCATCGGGGAGGAGAAGGGTGTTTCCAGAGGTTGAGAGTAGGTAAGTGATTAAGAATCCTGCTGGGTGACTGGAGATGAGTTTTGGAAAACAGCTTCCACTCCCAGACATTACACAATAGCAGTGAAGAAACTCCCAGTTTGATTATCTCTTTATCATAGGATCATAGATTTAGACCTAAAAGGAAATTGTTGAAAAAAAATCAAGTCCAACCCCTTCATTTTGCAGAATGGAAAGCAGAGTTCGAAAAGGGTTAAGAGATTTTCCCTCACTAATGGGAGGACACTCTCATTTTCTCTCACTAAGGACTTGGTTAGTATCTGGGTGCTAATAATTCCTTGTCATCTTTGTAAATATTGAGCATGTGAAACCTGACATCAAATAGGTGTCCTACCTGCTCTCACCCCTGCCAGGAATGCTGTAAGGACAGAGCAAAGATACCGTAAAGACCAATAAGACATCTTGCTTATCCAGAGCACTCTCTGCATGGTGATCTTCATAGAACCCTCTCACCCCTTCTCACTCAGTCTTGGGGTCCATCTTCCAAGAGGTACCATAGCTCTTCTAGTTTCCCACATACTTGGTACGTCTCAAAACCCCAGCCCATGTCAAACTTCCCTTGCAGCTGTCCCTTAGACTTCTAAAAAGCTTTGGGAAAGAGGTGAGATAACAGCTGTACCTTAAAAGATGGGTGTCTAGAGAAGGCAGAGTTGGGACCGGCAAAATAGAGTGAACAAAGGAAGAGATGAAGAAAAACAATGTGTGTGGATGAGACAGTGAAGAAATTTGCTTGACTGGAATGAAGAGTGTATATGAGAGAGAGGTGCCAAACATGCCTTGAATTTTCTGTCTATGAATATGTTTTTCCTTCTTGCCCCACTACTACATCAAATCATAGCAGCCAAATCAAATGTGGCCTTTACTTCCCCTAATCTCTTCCCCTTCTATGTACAGTCTTTGGACCTGAGAAATTCTTGCTTCTTATAACTAGATGAAAAATAGCAAATGGAAAGAGAAAAGACATAGACAATGACTACAATAATTTCAGGCAGAAGTATAACCAATGTAATCCAAATGCCATATCAAGTACACCAAAAATAGCCTAGAAAAGCACCACAGTCAGCAAACATGACTTACTTGCCAAGGAAAAAAAGACACTTCGGCCAAAGGCAACAAGGTTTTGGAATATAAACTCATTTGTTAAATCTTGTAAAGAAGGACAGTGGAAAATTATAAGCAGTATTGCCTCATAAAACAGAGAAGCAGCGGAGGATAAAACCAGTTCAAGGAAAGCTTGGTGAGAAACCCAACTTAGAAAAAAATCATACCAAGGGCATGTGAGGACTGAAAATTGTAATAGATGAGAGAGAGAAGAAGAAATGGGTACTATCTTACAAATATTTTAAATCTTTTTTTAATTATAGTGGAAAGTAAAGCCACCACACTTAATATTGAAGCCTCAAGTGTACTTGTAAGGGAAGAAAAATGTGTCTAAAGAGAAAAACAGAAAAAAAAGCAGAGGCATTAGACTCACATTGTTCTAGAGGCAACAATATTATAAGAGCATTGAGGGATCAATTCACAAAGATACGGAGGATACCAAAGGTATGGGAAAAATTTCAGACCCTTATTAATGCCAAACACCAATAATAATCATTATATCTACTTACCCATCTATATAAGTTTTTGGAGAATCATCTGCGCATGTACAAGGTCATGTATGATGAGGTTACTGGTAAGAAATAGACAGGCTTTTTGTAAGTGATATTCCACAGCAGGCTATACCAATATGATCTTATAACTAGCTGAAAGATGTAGGAAATATACCATCCCACTTGCTTTTTTTAACTCCAAAAAAGCTTTTGGTTTTGTAAACATTCTGTTCCAACGAGGTATCTCTCATCAATACATCAAAATGAATTAAGATTCCTTAAAAGATAAAACAAGAGACAGACATTATAGCATAAAACAGAATTGTGTGCTTGCCAAAAAGCATTCACCACAATCATGAAGGAAATCTATTAGTGAGTCTGAGTTGAAGAGGAATTCTATCTGAATGATGAGGTCACCAAATGACATTGATGTTGGCAACATTGAGCCCTGGAACATAGCTGAGCCTACTGGCAGAAATCAGCATTATCTCAAAATATTTTGGATCTAACTTTCTACAGAAGAAAAACCAAGAGGTCACATAGGGTCTGTTGTCCACGTTATGTAGTTAGATGGACAACTTAAAGAATTTGTCAGATGGATTATAAATCCTAGACATACAGTCCAAATTAACCACAGATTGGACTCAAATTTAAGTAGGGGGAAGAGAGAGAGCGAGCTGTATAACCTCTGAAAAAATTACAAAGTTCCTTTAATAATCCTAAATTTTTCCCAGAAATAAAGGTATATTTCTTTAATATCAATATTCTATTAGTATTGTTCTATGGCTGTAAGTCATGGAAAAAATGCCAGAGGGTCTGAAGAATTGAAAATTAGCACCACTCAGAAAGCAATGGAAAAGTTCACAGTGGATATGAAATGGCTGCCACATGTAAGAAGTAAGGAACTTTGAAAACAAACCAAAGGAAAGGAGGTTATACGGGAATAGTATAAGCAAAAAGAGTGATGGCCTGGGCATGGTGGGAGTAATGAATAACCATTAAACAGCCTGCGTGCTCCGCTATTTTCTTCACAATTTAAAGAGAAATGGTGACTCAGAATTTTTGATATTCTCCTCTATGGCAGAGAGGGCATATAAGAACATAGACAAGAGTCATACAAGATGGCTGTATTACAAGATGCTTTGTTGGAGGGGAAAATTACCACTGATGTTGCAGATCTCTATGGGAACATTTGAGCAATACATTTTTTTTTTAAATAAACAAGGAGCTCTTTGGAAAACTAGAAGATGTTAGTGAATTTTGAGTTCCATGAGATTAAATTTTTAAAAGTCAATGAAATATACACCTAGCTAATGTTGACTTCTTAGTATCTCATATCTGAGACTGCCTTCATGCTTCCTGTGTATGTAATATGCTTAGTATAATATACAATGCTGTTCCTTTCAACATCTATGAAATCCACTTAGTCTATCAGATGAGAGTTAATCTTTTGGTTAACAGATGCTACAAGAGAAATATTTTAATATCGATTATTAATTTTATTAGAAGAATTATTTTTGAGAGGAAATCAGATATATAAGAGGGAAGGAGCATAATGCTTTTCTGTAACTATACAAATATACCACCAAAGTACCAATACCTTTGAGAGAATTTGGATACTTTTATTGGTTAATAGACTAAGCAACAACTGCTGGGATAAAGGAACTTGGGCACTGCAGAGGGCCAGACTCTAGTTGCCACATGGCCCATCTTCATGGTTCTCCCTTGAATAGTCTTGGCCTGATCTGCAGCCAGAAAGAAGAAAAAGACTGAATGGGTCACTACCTTTTAAAAATCTACTGTATCAGCAGCTCTTCTTCCTCCTTAGCAGCTAAGGAGATTGCTTTGTCATTCCCCCAAGCACCTGAATCTCTTAGACATCGAAATGTCCAGCTAGAAATAGCTAGGGATGTCATAACCCTGGAAGTGCCCAAGTGCTGAGCCAGCACAGTGTGAAAGGGACAAAATAGCTCATGCATATTTTATGTTTAATAGAAAACTGAAGGGGGAGAAAATAATTACATGGAGTTAATGTTTAATATGATTAAGTAATCTGGGAGGTCATGTAGCCTGCGTATCATTTTCAGCAAGAGGAGTGAGTGGCCTTGGAAGAAGAAACACGTAAGTTCAAATCTTGTCTATGGCACATAGCAAGTATGATTACGAGCAAATTGCTTGCCTTCACAATGCGTATAGACAAATACATAAGATGGTATTCTTAACCAGGGTCCCATAAAGCTAGTTCTTTTTTAAAAAATTGATAACTACATTTCAATAAAATTGCCTTCTTTCATAATTGTGTGTTTTATGCTATACATGAAATATTATTTTGAGAAGAGATACATAAATTTTGCCCAACTACCAAAAGGGTCTAATGGCCCCAGAAAATGTTAAGAATTCCCTAACCTGGCTGCTCCGGCCCGGGGCCTGTCACAGGCCCCGCCGCCGCTGTCCCTTCCCCCACTTCCCCGCAGCCGCCAAGAAAAAAATTCTTTCAGGAGATCAAAGCGGCCCTCAATCAAGTTCAAGAGCGCGGGCCCGCGCAGAAACTCCCAGACACGGCAGGGGAAAAAGGCACCAGTCAGAGCCAGCAAGTAACCAAGCAATCATGCCAAGGACCAACCAATGAGGCCCAAATGGCAGCAGCGGCGGCGCTGGCCAGGCTGGAGCAGAAGCAACCACAGTCCCGGGGACCCACGTCCCCAGATTCTATCCGGACCCAAGGTGAAGAAGTAATTAACAAGCAGAAGCCACCATTAGTGGGAGTGCTGAGTCTTCCGAATCAAATGCGGTAGCCCAGGCTAAGGAGGAGCGGTCTTCAAAACTGTCTGTGAGTGGGGTTTATTTTACCTGCCGGTTCACTGGAGCTGTCTTGAGAAAAGACCACAGGGATGCCCATATCAAAGAGGCCTTTAATAAGCATTCGGACAAAGACCCAGTGGCTGCTTCCATCATGAAGATCCACACGTTCAACAGGGACCGAGAGAGAGTGAAATTGAGAGTGGACACCATTGCCAAGTACCTGGACAACATCGATCTTCACCCAGAACAGGAGAAATACAGGAAAATCAAATTGCAGAACAAAGTGTTTCAGGAGCGGATCAACTGCCTGGAAGGGGCTAATGAGTTTTTCGAGGCCATTGGGTTTGAGAAGATTCCAGAACAAGAGACCTCCGAGGAGTACTATGTGCCGAGTGAGAATGCCCTGGCCCAGGTAGAGAAGCTGGAACTGCACAAAATCACCTTGCAGAGCTCAGAGCCAGTGCGGGCTCAGCTGGGCCGGCAGCGACGAATCTTCAAGCCTTCCCCCACTGGCCGCCCAGTTTGACCTACCTGGGATCTTCTTCAACCTCACAGCAGAGGAGCTCAAACGGGAGCAGAAGCTAAGGGTAGACAACGTGGAACTGCTGAGTGTGCTTCGTACCAAACAAAGCCTTGCGAGACAAGGAGCAGCAGAGGGAAATGCGAAAATACACCTATACCCTCTTAAGCATTCGCTTTCCAGATGGTATGAGCGGCTGTCTGCACTCTACAACTTTGTGAGGGAGGCACTGTTGAAGGACTGGCTGCCCTTTTAACCGTTTCCCGCAGGCGGGCATAAACTGTTGGATGAAAACCTAGCCTTCAACGAATGTGGGCTGGTGCCTTCAGCTCTACTGACTTTCACTTGGGATACAGGCGTCTTAGAAGACATCAAGGCATTAGGGGCTGAGCAGTCCCCCGGAATTCTGAAACCTGAACTTCTTGCAACTGTCGAAAACCTCGCATGAAATAAAACCAGGCTTGGCCTCGGCCTCATTGGTTCTGTCTCATGCTCCTCCCCTCCTGTAAGCCTTCGCCTTGCCCCTTCTGTATCCCAGATTCCAAGCAGAAACTGCCTGATTGTCGTGGCCTTTTGCTTGGAGAGGCAGGCTACAATGTGGAGGTGGGATTAGTTCAAGAATGAGGAGAATTGTCCTCTCAACATAGGCAGAATAGAATACATGGTAGCTCTTTCTTTGCACCCTGACACTTTGGTTTCGGGACCAGGGTCATAAGAGCTTCCCCCGATCCCAGAGATTATGGCTGGATATAACTCTGTGGAGGCTCCCCACCTATCTTGGAAAAGCTAAATTTGTGCTGCTTTTTGTATATGATTTTAAAATTTGCTCTAAGTAGCAATTAATGTACAGGTTATTTAACTTAAGATATACTTTGAGTAGAGAGATGCTGGTCATTTCATTGGTGAGGGAGCAAGTCTAGGGTATGAGGGAAGGACTTCCTTGGCTGATGGGATCTCCTTCAGAACTGGGTTCAGCCTACTCTCTTATGTTCTTGTATATAAAATGGACAAAGAAGTAACTGGTGTGTCACTACATGATACCTACAAACACTAAATTATGAACATGATTAAATAGAATATTTGAATACAAAAAAAAAAGAATTCCCTAACCTAAGATTACAAATTACAGAGTTGCTGCATAGTTGGACGATGTTTGCACAAGCAAGGTTCCTTACTGTTACCCATGTTATAAACAAATACACACATATGCACATATATGTATATATACATAAATGTATAGAGGCTTGCTTTATTCATATATATATGCATATATATATATATATATATATACATGTGAAGAGAGAAAGAGGGAAGAAAGAGAGAGAGACAGAGACAGAGAGACAGAGACAGAGAGAGAGGTGGGGGGACGGGACACAAACTGTTCCAAAATAAACTTGTTTCCCTATCAAATAAAATTCCTGTTAAAGGTTAATGAGAGATTCATGATAATTTGATTATCCTCAGGACACCTTTTTAGAAACTCGAAACAGCTGGAATTATTTTTTTTTATCTACCCATAGCTATTTTTCTAGAAGATATACCACAGTGTAAAAAAATAGAAATAAGTACCACAGAGATCCAGATTTAGTTTTAGACATCTACTCATCATTGTAAGTCCCATATATGGGAAATGTCTGTGAGGAAGCCCCATGGTGCTCATTCATATATATGCCTGTGTGTCCAGTGGAAAGACTCATTGACTTTGGAGCTGTGTGAGGTTCTTGAAAACAGATCAAATTTTATTCGTTGCTAGTGTCTCAATGTGGAAATATAAATCCAGTGACTTTTCTGAAAGAGCAGCTATTGGAAATGACATTAGCTAGACTCTTCCCAACACATTGAAGCTTCACTTATGTTTTAATTTTTTAAATACCTATGTGCTTTTTGAGCAAAAAAAACAAAAACACAACAACAACAACAAAAAAAAAACACCAGAGCACTCTAGCATAAGAAAGACCTCAGAACCAAAAAGTGTGCTGGGAGTCTGGCAAAGGGAACAAGTTGCCTTTTCCAAGATGAAATGAAACCTCTTGCTGAAAAGTTGCCAACCATGTCCATGTACCAGTGACCACAGTAGGAACATGGTTTAAACTCACTAAGAAGATTAACCTTTTTTTAAGGTTCCAATCATATTTCAGACTTCACTATGAATAAGAACTGAAAATGATCCCTTTACACATGGAAGTAGGTTAAAACTATGGAAATTTACTCATCCAGAAGGGACAAAAATAGAGTGAGGTATATAAAAAAAACCTCATTTTCTTGTTATTTTTTACCATTCCTCTTGCTTTTTTATCCAAAGAGGTCAATCTTCAGCTTTATTTATTAAGTTTTCTGACAATTATCTGCTTTCTTATATATATTCCAGGAAACTTGAGAAACATTCAATAAATTCTGAGACCTGGTTAGAATACTATCTAGTATAGAGTAAAATTTGTTATAAGCTAGAACCCTCTTTGATTCATTCTTTGGTTAATTGGAACATCCTCAAGTCCTTGTCTGAGTTTCACCATTTTATTTAGTACCTGATTCCATTTCTAATTGTCTGGTACACTAGTTTATAAAGCATATTGCAAGACAAAACAATGATGTTATTTTTAAAACACTGGGCCAAAATCGTTCTTAAAACAATATTGCTGTTACCGTATACAGTAACTTTCTTTTGGTTATTCTCATTTCTTTCTTCATTATTGCATGCAAGTCTTTTTGTGTTTTTCTAAAATCTTTGAGTTCATCATTTCTTATGGCGCTTCCATCACAATCATATACCACAACTTGTTCAGCCATTCCCCAATTGATGGGTATTCCCTTAATTTCTAGTTCTTGGCTGCCACAAAAAGAGCTGCCATAAACATGTTAGAACATACAGGTTCTTTTGCTTTTTCCCCAATCATCTTTGGAAATAGACCAAGTAGTGGTATTGCTGGGTCAAAAGGAATAGGCAGTTTAATAACTCTTTGGGTATAATTCCAGATTGCTCTCCAAAATGGTTGAATCATTTTACAATTCTACCTTGTCTATTATAAATATCCAAATTACCTAAAGGGGACGTATGAAGAAAGACACTATCTGCATCTAGAGAAAGAACTGATAAATAGAAGCATGTATTTTAAGAAATAGAAGAAAAACGTACACGATAATTTTGTTGTATATTTGAAAGGAAGTTGGGCGTAGTAGATTTGCAGTTTCATGTGCAATCACCTTTTTATTGTATTATGTTATGGAAATGCTTGTTTTATTCCATACATTAAACAAACAAACAACAACAAAAACCACATTGGACTACATCTGTTAGGTGGCATAGTGTATAGGGCATCAGGCATGGAGTCAAGAAGACCTGAGCTCAAATATGGCCTCAGACACTTAATAGATATGTGACCCTGGGAAAGTCACTTAACTCCTCTTTGTCTCCATTTCCTCAACTGTAAGATGGTGATAATAATAGGAGCTACCTCCCAGGGTTGGGAGAATCAAATAAGATAATAATTGTAAAATGGTTAGTGCAGGACCCGGCACATAATAAGCAGCACATAATGATGATGATGATGATGATGATGATGATGGCGATGTTCTTTTCTGTGCTCTGGAGCCTTCCATGTAGACTTTCGAGTTGCTCTGCATTTCAAGGTTTGACTGTATTGGCAAGAATCTTATCAGATCTGAGTTTCATGGCTCTGATTTTATTTCTACATCAAGTAGCTGCTTGATTTCACTGTAACACTTAATTTGAATTCATCCTGATGACGGTAGCTCAAAATACCGAGAGTCTATTCTAGAAGTAGTTTTATGGATATCACCCACTTAGTCTGTGTTTCAGCATCAGACGCTGATTAGAAGGGCTCTTGTTAGTGAGTGTAGTCACAAGCTCTCATTGTGAGTACCAAGATTAATGGGATATAATTTTTAAAATTTTATTTTTTTATTCTGAACTTGACAAACCCTGGATAAAATGAGTATTTCCAACTACAAAGTATGAAAAAAGGGATTGCGTATGAAACTGAATCTCTAGCACACAGATAGCCTTTATGTTTAAGTATATAAATATAAATGTAAGTATAAAATATAAGTACAAAAATATAAATATTTTAAGTATATAAAAATTCAACTTTCACAGCTGTCCTGTTTGTTTAGTTTTGATCTTCCTTTTGTTTTCTTCTATGCATTTTAAATGCCTCAACAACCCTTTTTTCTTTTCTTCTCTTTTCTCTTCTCTTCTTTTCCTTCAACTGTGTTGCTAAAAACTGTTGCTCCTTAATTTGAAAAAAGATTCAAACCCTCTTTACCTGTCACCTAGACTATTATCGTAACTTCCTAACTGGGTTCCCCACATTCAAATGTCTCACCATCTCCAATCTATTTAATATCTCTCCCAGACCAATCTTCCTAAAACCATAACTTTGAACAAAGTACTGCTCCTCAAACCTTTCAGTGACTCCTTACTGCAGACCAAATAAAGCCCAAACACTTAAGCTTTGCTCTAAAAGGTCTTATGATGTGATCCCAAGCTACCTTTGCTGATCTCATGCTAAAGCCTAAAATATAGTGATTACCCCGTCAAACTAGACTAGACTATCATGTTTCCCAAACAGCCCTGTGCTTTCCTATTTCCATATCTTTATTCATGTTGTTCCCTTCTCAAAGATGCCCTTTCCTCATCTCTGCCCATACAAATGCTCTCCTATTGAGGTCTAACATAAATACTACCTCCCCATGCAACCTTCTCTAATTCTGCTCCACCACCACCCAGCATTTACACTTCTTAGACAGAAGCAATCTTTCCTTTTTTTCCTTCTGGGGAGCATTTACACCATTTTGTTTGTGCTTCTCTTATGGTAGTCACCTATTCTGCTTTAGTGTCTTTGCCTTATCTTCTCATGCATTCAGTGAGGGCAGGAGTTGTGTTTTATTCATTTTTGTATTTGCTACAGTCCTAGTCCAGTGTTTGGCATAAATGTATACCAAATGGCAAATTTCATAATCAGATTTGATGTCTATTTTTCAAACATAATACTACAAAGATAAACAATATAGAATTATAGACTTCAAATTATGTGGTCCAACTTACTCATTTTACAGATTGAGAACTGAGACTGAGACAAATTAAATGTCTTAAGTAAGTCATTAAATGATATGTAGCAAGTAGGAGAGGTAGAATTTGAATCCAGACCCTCTGATGCCAGAACCAACATGCTTTTCCCACTGCACAATATGGCCTATCATTTTAATCAGGTTGAGATAGACAGTAATACTACAAAAGAAAAGTTTGACTTTCACATTTGTGTCAGTAAGCAAAACATCTGTGGTCTATGAATGAACCCTTATATTTAACCATCCTGAGATCAGAATTGTGGTTAGAAAAATTTAACTTATAATATTCAGTGGGGGAAAATGGGAAAATGCATAACACATGATGGTGTGGAAATTTACAGCCACATGGAAACTAGTATTTTTATGCTGTTGCTGGAAAATTATGCAAAGTTATTGCTGGCTACGTGATTTTTTTTGGCCATATGCAACTTAGTTTATAGTCAAGAACCTGGAAGTTTTACCAAAGTAGGAACACAGACCTGTATTCTTCTGATATCTTAATATTTCCAGAATAATTCAACATTTCTATTAATCTCTTTTTGAAGAGGAATATTATTCACACTATAATTTCAAAGGATGAATAATGAACAAAATGTCATTTTAATTGTAATGTTTAGAGTTTCTTTTGCAGCAGTGTGGCACAATGAACAAAACTTCCAAAGACTTCAATTCACATCTTGGATCTTATATTTTTAGCCATGTAACTCTGAGCAAGTCTCTTCATCTTTCTGATCAGCAGCTTACTCATTTGCAGAGGATGATGCTCTTATTGGGCCTTCTCTCCCCCTTTGGGGCTGCTTCAGTGGTTCCATGATATTGTCAGTGTAGATATTTCCTCCAGAAGGTACATATCATAATGTATCCATGCCCTCTCATCCTGAGAAATTCTTGTCTGTGTCCACGTAGAGATCCTCCTAAGGAAATCCTTTCAGCATGTGAGAAGATTTCCAGGTCTCCACCGTTATGAGATATCAATAATCACCTGATATAAAATTTCCATTTCCCTGCTCTTCAGAGGCAGCATGGTACAGTAGATAGGGAGTAGGAGGAAAATCTTTGTCAGCAGTTTCTTGAATTGATAAAATCATTGATTTGGTCCACAGTCCTCTCTTTCTAACTACTTCCCTTCCTCTACCAAAAAAAAACCACCAAAAAAAAAAACCCAAACCTATACTTATCATTTAATTGGAATCATCAGTGAAAATATTCTCTATTTTAGGGAGGCAATGGAAATAGTACCAGATTGGGAGTCAAAGGACTTGACTAATTTATTAATTGGTATATTGAGCATTTGATCCTTAGAGAAACCCTTTAAAGTAGGTAGTACAAATATTATCATCCTCATTATGCAGAGTGAAGAAACTGAGAAACAGAGAGATTAAGTCTGCCCAAAGTGGCAAAACCAGGTATTCTGATATGGTATCCATTGTGCTTCCCTCTGTATCAGTGCTCCTTCCCAGCACATTTAGATGAGTTATTTTGCTTCTTTTTTAGAAGAGCTCAATGAAGTCCTGCTTGATC
This sequence comes from Phalanger gymnotis, assembly GCA_028646595.1. Taxonomy (NCBI): domain Eukaryota; kingdom Metazoa; phylum Chordata; class Mammalia; order Diprotodontia; family Phalangeridae; genus Phalanger; species Phalanger gymnotis. The sequence goes on along the minus strand of CM053623.1, from coordinate 131,416,656 downwards.
ATTAAAGCTCAGTAGTTATATGCTTGTTTTATTAAAATAGAGGAATTGGTTTCCTTGCAAAACAAAAACAGTGTAGTAGGAGTTACAGAAATAAAGAATCTCAAAGATTTTCAGAAGATATGTATGTATGTATGTATGCACATATGCATGGACATGTGTGTGTACACATATATATATATATATATACAGTTTGCCATTTTCTTCTTCAGCTTATTTTACAGATGAGGAAACTGAGGCAAACAGGGTTAAGTGACCTGTTCAGGGTCACACAGATAGTAAGTGTCCGAGGGCAGATTTGAATTCAGGTTTTTCCTTACTCTAGGTTTGGCACTCTACTGTACCACACACACACACACACACACGCACACGCACACACACGGGCACTTATATAGACATACATACATATATACATGTATGTATATACATTCGTGTATATATATATATACATACATGCATATATACATGCGCGCGCACACACACACATATATACTGTTTTATCTGAGATTCATGGTGGCATACCTAATTTTTTTTCCCATTTTTATTTGTATTAAGTGCAGTAAACAACTGCTTCTGGGCCCAGGATTCCAGAGTTCTGCGTCCTCTCCTTGTCCACTAAAGGGAACCCTCTGCTCTGAATTCATTCTCACATTGCAATACTAAGGAAACCTTATCTCACCCAAAAGGAGTCTGACTCTTTCATCTCATATTTCCCTTGGTTCTTTACACCCCTCACCCTGGGAAAATTACTTAAGGCTTAGATTTTTCTCTGTTCTAGGGTCTGCTCAATAGAAGAAAGTAAAAGGTTACTCATTATACAATATGAATTAGATATGGAATAGCTAATTATTTTCTCCAGGCAGCTAGATGGCACAGTGAATAGAGTACAGGGCTTGGAGTTAGGAAAATTTGGTTTTTTGAGTTCAAATCTGACCTCAGACACTTCCTAGATGTGACCCTGGGCAAGTTGCTTAACCCTGTTTGCCTTAGTCTCCTCATCTGTGAAATGAGTTGGAGAAGGAAAGGGCAAACCACTCCAGTATCTTTGCCAAGAAAACCCCAAATGGGATCACCAAAAGTCATATGTGACTGAAAATGACTGACCATCCCCAACAATAATTTTATCCATACAAATGAAATACTAAACACCAAGATTCACAAAAATGTGTTGGCAGATATTCAAAACAGGATAGAGTGACTTAAAGTATTGTTAAACTCTCCCAGTACCTTGAGACTTAAAACCACCAGGGCATAAAACAGTTTGAAGAACTGCTGAATAGACATTTTATATTTCACTTCAAGTCTTTGCTCTCCAGAAATCCCTTCCTGGTCCTTGCTTTTTGACAAGCTGGAACAGATGTTGAGCTTCTTCCAATCAGTGATCATCCTCTAAAATGTAAAATCTTCCCGTGATACCAGCAACTTTGACTAAATGATGGGCTTGCAATATTTCCTGTAAGGCTAGACAGAGCCATCTGGAGATTGTGGTTCAGTCACTGGACCACAGACACTGTGGGGCCAAGGTAAGAGAAAGGAAAGGGTGCTAACCTCCCACACCCCCAATGGGAAGCCCATTAAGAGAAAGCTGCTTGCCACATGGGAGAATCTAAGGACAGATGAACCAGAGCTGTTTCTCCTTTTTAATTGGTGCAGGACAAGACCCCACTGCTCCTGTCATAGGACAAAGGAAGGACTAAGGGACCACCCAGGGTTTGCTGCATCTTGTCAAACCTCTACGTCCTTCAGCACTGGAACACACATGTGCCTGGAGGTTGCCTGGGGAACTCAGATATACACATGATCCATAAGGTCCAACTCCTATAACATAAGGAAATGTTCATGTTTGTTGATGTCTGTCAAATTCATAAAACATTTTTAAAAGGAAAGAATGGCTACAATTTGTGGTTAAGAGTTGTAATGGTGAAGTACTAATACTTAGCAAAGGTTTTCATCACAATTACAAAGCATTTAACAGACTAGTAACTTCCCATTATTCAATACTCATCAACATCATTGTTATGATAATATCTGACAGCTGTATTGAATGTTATACTTTGCAAAATGCCTTTCAAAAAAAAGGGAAAAAAAACATTGTAAAATAGGTAGCATGACTTAGAATTTCTAATTTATGGATTAACAAACTGAGTCTCCAAGAGGTAGAGTGATTTGCCTGAAGAAGTTGCAGGTTAGTGGAGAAAGCTCTAACCGTAGTGTTGTCTGCAACTTCAGGCAAGTCACTCTCTCTAGAATTGAGTTTCAGCATTTATAAAGCTCCTGGGGTGGGTGGAGGGATGGTGATCTCCAAAGCCCCTTCCACATTTAGATCTCTGATTCTATGATCCTAGAGCTAGGATTTGAACCCAGTTCTATCGATTCCAAATCCAGTGTTCCTTCTACCGCAATCAATTTCTAAATAGCATAGGATACTTCCAATATTTTAGCTTTCCTAATTAATTAATTTCCTAAATAGCTTTTCTAATCAGGAAATTGAAACTTTTTCTTATATAATTCTTGCCACTAGAGTACAAATGATAAATATCACATTAAATGCTAAATAACTACCACACTAAACAACTACAATAGAAAACAAAGAAACTTAACTATCTTTAAAATCTATGAATACAGATATATGACTATCGGTTCAAAAGGACCACAGTTAGAAAAAAAAGAAATTTAAATACTGTGCTTTTATCTTAATTTTGTAATCTAGATGTTGAAGCATTGATGAGGTAGATGAGGAGTGAGGATACATGAGTCCAAATCTTAGTTCCAACATTTATTTCTGAGTTACTTTGGGAAAATCACTTACCCTTTCTGAACCTGCAAGTCATACTCTGTCAAAAAGAAGCATTTATTAAGTGCTTATTATGAGCCAGGCATTCTGCCAAAGGTGATACAAAGAAAGGCAAAAACAATTCTTACCCTGAAGGAGATCACAATCTAATGAGAGAGAAAACAGGCAAATAGCTAAGTGCAAACAAGATATAAACAAGACGCAAGAGATAACATCAGAAGGAAGGCACTAAGGGAAGATGAGGTTGGGAAAGGCTCCTTACAATAAGGTGGGATTTTAACTGCAAAGGAAATGAAAAAAAGACAATGAGGCTCTTCCTTTCAGGTTCATTCAATCTATATTTAATACCAAATCAAGTTTCTGGTGGCTGTTGTCTACCACCTTTCAAGAGACTTACCTTCCTTCCTCAATGAGTTCAATGCCTGGTTCATAGTCTTTCTTTATTTTTATTTTCTTTTGAGGGGGGAAGGCAAGGCAGTTGGGGTTGAGTGACTTGTCCAAGGTCACACAGCTAGTAAGTGTGTCAAGTGTCTGAGGTCACATTTGAACTCAGGTCCTCCTGACTCCAGGCCTGGCGCGCTACTCACTACACCACCTAGCTGCATGGTTTTTCTCTTCTCAATTTCTGCTCTCATACTAGGGCATTTCAACATACATATTGATACTTTTTCAAAAATCCCCAACCTCCCACTTCCTCAACTTATTTATTTCTTATGACCTTCTGTTCCACTTCACCTCAGCTACACATAGACACGGTCCTACCCTTGATCTTGCCATCACACACAAATGTACCACTTCCATGTTCTTGAAGTCTGATTACCATCTTATGACATTCCACCTCTCCCTCTGACTTCAAAACGGGAACATTGGTCTTCACCCTAACTATGACCTTCAATCTCTCTGTCTCCAATTTTCTTCCCATTCTTTCACCCCTGCACCAGATACACTCTCCTTTCTTTCCTATCTTGACCCCTCTAGCAAACTAGTTCAGCTCTTCACTGTTTCCTTCTATTAAGTCCCTGACTTCTTTATCTTTTTGAAGATCTTGCCCTCTCAAACCTCAGCCCTTCATTACTGCTCTAATCTACTGCCTTTGTTCCTCCAAAGGTGCTGCTGAATACCACAAAGCCGTACTAAATCCACTACAAATTAACTTTACATAATCTCAAGATCACCCTCTCTATAACAAAATAATTCTTTTATGTTTGCCTATCCCACTTGCCACAGTGGCTTTTCCAAGCTTTTTTATACCTCCTCAAACCTCCCATGACTCCCCTTTCACCTACCATGTCAGCTGAGAACCTTTCCTCACACTTCACTGAAAAGACTGACGTCATTCGCCTCAGTCTCTGCCATATTCTCCTCCTTCACCCCTGTCTCACGTAAAGAAGTGGCCTCTCGGTATCTCTATGTATGTGATTCCATTCCATCCCATATTCTCCAGCAGACTGCTTCCTCTTATTCTTAGTCTCTCTTTTGGCTGCTTTCCTACAACCTACAAACGTGCCCATCACTCCCATCTTCAGAAAACTCTCATTTGATCTATTCCTCCATGCTAGCTATCATCCTTTATCTCTTCTCTCCTTTCTGGTTAAATTCCGTGAGAAAGCTGTCTACAATTGATGCCTCCACTTCCTTTCTGTTAACTTCCTTCACTTTAGCTTGGCTTCTAATTTCACCATTCAGCTGAAGCTGCTTTCTCTAAAGTTACTAATGATCTCTTAATTACCAAATCTAATGGTCTCCTGCCAATTCTCATCCTTCTTAATCTTTCTGCAGCCTTTGACATTGCCCTCTTCTCCTTGATACTCTCTGTCCTGTAGGTTTTCAGGATGCTTCTGTCTCTTCTCTCTCCTCTGACCTGACTGCTTTTTGCTGGATCTTTATCTGGTCATACTCACTAGCCATAGGTACACCCCAAGGCATTGTACTGGGCCCTCTTCTTTTCTCCCTCTATATTTTTTCACTTGGCATTCTCATCAGGCCCCGTGATTTCAATTATCACTTCTGTGCAGACAATTCTCATATCTACTTATCCAGACCTTACTTCTCTGCTGACCTCCAATCTCATATTTCCAACTTCCTACTGCACATCTCAAATTGGCTATTGTGTAGATGTTTTAAACTCAACATGTACAAAACTAAACTCATTGTCTTTCACCCCAAACCCTCCCCTCTTCCTAACTTCCCCATCACTGTGGAAGACACTATGATAGTCCCAATTACCCAGGCTCACAACTTAGGTGTCATCCTCAACTCCTCACTCTCTCTCACTCCACCTATCTAATCAGTTGCCAATTATATCTTTGTAATATCCCTTATATATGACCCCTTCTATCCACAACCCTGGTGTAAATACATCATTTTACACTTTGAATATTTCAATAACCTGTTAGTAAGTGTCTTTGACTCAAGTCTCTCCCCATTCCAATCCATCTTCTTCTCTGCTGTCAAATTTATCTGATCATGCCATGCCCTTATTCTATCAACTCCAGTGGCTCTCTGTTGCCTCCAGGATGAAATATAAAATCCTTTGCTTATCTTTTAAGCCCTCTATAACCTTGAGCCCTTCCTACCTTTCCAGTCTTGTTGTTTCCTATGCCCTCCATCCTCCCTCCCACAAGTACTCTGTCATCCAATAATGTTGGGCTCCTTCTGTTCCTTGCACTTGTGTCTCTCATGCCTAAAGCATTCTCCCTCCTCATCTTCACCTCCTAGCTTCCCTGACTTCCTTCAAGTCTTAACTAAAATTCTACCTTCTGTAAAAAGTCTTTCCCAATCTCCCTTAGTGCCAGTGTATCCTATCTGTGGAATATCTTCTATTTAAACTCTCTGTATCTTGTTTATACACCGTTCTTTGAATGTTATCTCCCTTATTAGACTATGAGCTCATTGAAAGCAGGGACTGTCTTTACTCTTCCTTTCTACCTCTAATGCTTAGCATAGTGTCTGGCACGTAGTAAGCACCTAAATAATATTTATTGATTGGTGCTGATTATTAAGAAAAGAGAGAGTTACAGGTTTGGGGTAACAGTCAGTGAAAATGAACAGGAAGAGAAGATGGAGTGCTTTATCCAAGGCAATAACGTTGGTTGGTAGAGTATGTGGAGAGGAGTGAAGTACAAGAAGATGGAAAGGTGGAAGAAGGATAGTTTTTAAAAGGTTTTAATTTTCAATAATAATGCTTGTACCCTCCTCTTTGTCAGGAATGTATTTTGCAAACCTGAAATAAAAGTTTTGTTTTTTTTTTTGTTTTTCTTAGTGGCAAAATTGGCAACTGATAAAGCAAATCGATCCAGTAAGTGGAGGATGCAGTATATGGTTAAAATCCCATGCACATCCCGGTGAAGCAAAAAGTAGAGGTGCATGATCAGCAAAAATAATGGTGACCAGAGGGACTTTGGATTTCCAGAGACCTCCATTTCACCCCTAAGTTTGGACAGAGGTATGGTGAGCATCAGCTATTAGATGTAAATCAGGTGGTAAGGAAGTAGCTGGGAGGTAGTGGTCAGTAAAAAAATGATGAGAAAATAAGATGAATTTCCAGTGGTGAGGAAAGAGAGAGGCAAAAGAAAACAGATAAGGTAATTTGAGTTTAACCAGAGGTAGAGAAAGAAAACAAGTCAAAGAAGATAGGTCCTGTTTAGGAAAAGAGACATGGCAGACTTAACTTAGAAGGAAAAATATGGTCTGAGATCCTTCAGGATGAGGATCCAATATGTGACTTTATTCCTATAAAGAATTACCAATTGAAAAAGCTTTCTCTACTAATGCTCTCTACAATATTTTTTTTTGCATATTGACTTCTTTTTCTTTAACATTTTCTTTATTATTTATTTTTAAGATTTTTTCAAAGTTTGAGTTCCAAATTCCCACTCTCCCATTCCCACTGAGAAGGGAAGCAATATAATATCCATTTTATGGGGGCAGCTGGGTGGTACAGTGGATAGAGCACTAGCCCTAGAGACAGGAGGACCTGGGTTCAAATCTGGCCTTAGACACTTAGTAGCTGTGTGATCTTGGGCAAGTCACTTAATACTAAAGCTTCCCCCCACCCTCCAAAAAAAATCATACAAAACAGATTTCCTTATTAGCCATATTTTAAAAAAAAAAAAGCAAGAAAAATAAAGTGAGAAAATCAAACTTCAGTCTATACTCGGAGTTCATCACTTTTCTCTCTGCGGGTGAACAGTCTTTTTCATCGTGAATCCTATAGAATTGTCTTAGCTCACTTAGATCAGAGTAGCGAAGTCCTTCAGCTGACCATCATTACAATAAGGCTGTTGCTGCGCACAATGATCTCCAGGTTTTTCTCATTTCACTTCTCACCGGGTTAAATAGTTCTTGCATGTTTTTCTGAAATACCCCCTCATCCATCATTTCTTATAGCAGTACCTCATCACAATCATATGCCACAATTTGTTTAGCCATTCCCTAATTGATAAGCATCCCTTCAATTTCTAATTCTTTGTCATCACAAAAAAAAGCTGCTATAAATATTTTTGTACAGAGTTCACTTTTCTTTTTCTTCAATCTCTTTGTGGCATAGACTGGTATATAATGGTACTATGGGGTCAAAGGGCATGTACAGTTTTATAGCCTTTTAGACGTAATTCCAAATTGTTCTCCAGAAGGGTTGGATCAGTCCGCTACTGTACGAAAAGTTCATGAGTGTATCTATTTTTCCCTCAACCCCTCCAGCATTGGTCATTTCTAATAGATGTGAAGCGGTACATGGAAGTTATTTTCATTTGTATTTCTCTCATCAATAGTGATTTAGAGCCTTTTTCATATGACCATAAATAGCTTTAATTTCTTTAACTGAACCACCTGTTTATATGCTTTAATAACACTCTACAATTTTTACTCTTAGAAAATTGCCCACAGAATTTGTTCAGGGGTCAGAGCCTGTGTTTGTTAGAGACAGAGTTTGAACCCATATGTATCCTGATTTGGAAGACGGCTTTCTATTCAGTTCATCATAGCTCCTGCTACAAGGGCTCTAGAGAAAGGCAAAAAAAAAAAAAAAAAGAGTGTGTGTGTGCGTGTGTGTGTGTGTGTGTGTGTGTGCGCGTGCATGCATGTGTATTTAGGAGGAGAAGAAGGAGAAGTTTCTAGAAAAATACTAGAATAATATGGTTTAAATATGCAGACCATTCAAATATCTACTTTCATAGGTCACTTATGATTACTTTGATACCTGCTCTTTTCTCCCTCAACATGTTATTAGAATCTCTACCCTTTCCAAGTACCTTTATTATTAGATGCCTGAAACATGGTAATCTTGTCACTTTTCTCTTTTACATTTCTTTTGCTTATTCAAAAATCTAGTTCTTTTCCCACCATTATTCTTAGATGATGATTCATAGATTATTGTTTTTCAACCACTTTTCATATACTTTTTTGTTATCTTTTGAACAAACAAATTGAGTGTTAAACAAAACTTACAACCTTATCTTCCATTAGTGATCAGGAAGATGAATCCTAAATTAATGTCCTACTTTAAGTTTTACCTCATCCATATTTAAATAAATTAACCTGGTCCTTCAAAGTTTGTTTTCAACTCTCTTTGCCTCCTTTTTACATTGATACCACTTTTTTACATTCTTTCTTGCCCTCCGATGTTCCTACTTTTTCTTCGACTTGAACTACATTACCAATGAACTTATTATCCACATTTTATTTGTTCTTTTCAACATTAATTTCTCAAGATGATCAATCCTTTCTTCTTGTCTTCTAAAGCAGGAGTGGCAAGCATACCACCTGAGGCCAACAACACTCCCTAAAGGCAACCCGAACCTGATTAACATGTAGTTCCTATAGGATATCAATATGTCAAGGTATTAATAAGAAAGAAATATATGAACATGTGTCGTTTTCTAAGTCAATTTGTGGTGCACAGTGATATTTATGTGTAGTTTAGTGGCTCCTGTTTGAGACCACTTCTCTAACATATGTCACCATATAATTAAATGTTTTCAGAATGATCTAATTTGATTGGGTCTCACATCAAACTTCCTTTTTTTTAAGATTTTCAAAGAATTTTTTTTTTATTTTGGACTCAAAGACCAGAACACAAAAACAGAATAGAGAAAAGAAACAAAAACATATCATAAACTTAAATATTGGAACTTAAATACAAAGTAAGAAAGAAAAAAAAAAACATGTCATGAGGAAAAAGAGCATGTCATGTCAAACTTTCATTAAATTCCCTTTTCCCCTTCAATTTTTTCTTGATGTTTTCAGATAATACTACACCTGATTTTCTACTATGGTCTAGGATAAATTTATAGGCTAAAACGGAATTACCTTTAGCTCCTACTTATCTTTCCTTGGCAACTAAAAGTGTCTGCTGGCTGACAAAGTTTCTGGGCTCTTTCAGGCTTGTATTTTACCACTTGCTTTAGCTGGTTAAATTTTCACTTCATGGAAATTAGTGATAGAATTTGTCAATGCCTGTTTGTTTATCCATTTTTATTACTTTGTATCAATTAAAAGAATAAGTGAAGTTGGAAATGACCTATGTAGCTGGCACATCAATATTTCTATCTTGGATAGATATTGTAGATGAGCAATGACCAGGGCCCAGAACTGAATAGGAGATATATAAGAAGTTAAATTACATTTAGGATGTTGTAAAGTACTTAAAATGACCCCCCTAAGGGAATGAGTGAATCTTGCCCTCATCAGATGTGACCTGAAGAGGGAATACCATACATACTCAGTTGTGTATCTTACCACACTGGAAAGAAGGAGGAAGAAGATAAAAAAAAAGGGGGGATGATGGAAGGGAGGGCAGATGGGG
>CM053623.1:131389992-131406560 GCA_028646595.1 Phalanger gymnotis | reverse complement strand
AGCTTGCCAACCCCTTAACCTTGCTTTCCTTATTAAGGCAGATCAAAAGAACTTGTGTTTTTTGTGTGTGCTGGCAGCTTTCTGGGTGCTAGCTGTGGGTGGATCTTATACCCCCACAGAAGCTGCTAGCCAGATTGTTAAAACAGTCAGTGATACCATGCTCAGAGTCTCTCGAATAATGCTTTTGAGTACTTTTTATTTAACATTGAGCCGTATTTCCCAAAGTATTTTTGTCATTCCCCTATGTGCCTACCCTATGCATTTATGTTACTTTGGATAAAGGGATATGTTGATTTCGTTTGGAAGATATGGTTAAGTCCTTTGCAGAATTTCGTTAGGCTTTCAGCCCTCTGCAATATACATAAGTGCATAAATTTTGCCAGTCTTCATTCTGGTCACCTGTCTATGCTTATCCTAACTACTACAAGGCAAAATGACCAAGAGTCAAAGGAAATGCCATTTAGCTTTAAATAATTTTACTTTGATTTACTTTTTTTTTAACTTTTTGAAGAAATTTTATCATCAGTACAGTAGCAAAATGACAATGCACAAAAATACAAGAGGCTATTATTCTGGCCTTTTCATTTTTTTTCCCAATTGGAATTCCAGGGAGAAACCAAGTTTAAGAAAACACGCAATGACAAATAATGATAAACTCTAAAGGTAAGAGACTTTGTCTGAAAGAACTCAACATAATTAATCCAGTTACTATGAACATCTTCACTGAGTAAGATTAGTTTATTGCAATCATAATGTTTTCATTGTGTTTTTCTTCAGAAAACCTCGAGGGCTACTTGAGAGAAATTAGGGCTGAACACGTGGAGGAGATATCTTTAGGGTTAGACACACAGCCGAGCCACTCAATGCCAGAAGACATCTCTTCAACATCATTTACAGATGCTTTTGCAACTGTTCTTTTATTAATTTTGTTTGTTGTAGTCATTCATCTCACCTTGAGTACCATTCTTCTAACTTTCATTCCTTTTTTTTCCTGTTCTGCTTCTTCATAGTAGAGAAAAGCACTTTACATAACAACTACTTAGTCACAAAATTGAGGCTTAGAAAATAGAATGGCTTATCCTAAATTAACATACTCATTCCCACAGCATGAAGACACATCATTGTCTTCCTTGCCATTGATGCTGATTTTCAGTCTCTGGTTGGTACATATGATAAGCATTCCAAAGTTATATTCAATATGTTGATATGTTCAATAAATGAGTGAATGAACTAATAAATACTCTCCCCAATAGCATTAACATCTTTTTCTCCACTGTAATAGTTTGGGCACACATCACATCTCAAATAGACTTGTAGAAGTTTCTTTATTATGCTCTCTTTTCCAGGCTTCCATCTATAATCCACTCTCCACACTGATGCCAAATTAATATTCTTAAGCATTGTATTGTGTCTAGTATTTTACTACTTCTAGGATAAAATACAAAAATCTAAGTCTAGAATTTAAAGCTCTTTATAATCTAGCTTCATCTACATTTATAGGCTTATTTCATATTACTCTCCATTCATGGACTCTACATTCCAGTCATACCAGCCTCTTAGCTGTTACCAGAGCTCAGCTTTCCATCTCCACCCTCTTTGCCCTTGTTCAGGCTGCCTTCCCTACTCATCTCCACCTTTTGAAATTCCTAATTTCCTCAAGGATGAACTAAGAGTCCACCTCTTACTCTGACTGTCCAGGTTCCTCCTGCTGTTAATGCTCTCTCCTATCTGAAATCACCTTGTATATGCTTCTTTTTGTGCCTTCTGTATACCCCCTAGTAGAATGTAAACTCCTTCATGGCAAGGACTAAGTCACTAGTGTCATTTCTTCAGTCTCTATTCTAATTTCTAGTGGTGGAGAGATAGTGGGGATATTGGATAAAGAACTGGACTAGGCTTAAGAACTAGGCTCAGATCTCCCCTCCTATGCTACTAGCACCTTCTCTCTGAGATCGCCTCTCATTTATTTTTGATAGATACATGTCTTGTATTTACATAGTTATTTGCATATTATCTCCTGCATTAGAATGTGAACTCCTTGAAGGCAATATTTTTGTCTTTCTTTTTATCCCCAGTGTTTAGCACAGTACCTGGCAGATAGTAAGCAGTTAATAATTACTTATCGACTAACTACTATGGGACTCTGGGCTACTCAGGTTAACTTTTTAAGCATCAGTTTCCTCACTTGTAAAATAGTGGTGATGGCAGCACCTACCTCCTAAGGGTTGTTACAAAGATGAAATGAGACATGCCTAGCACACTGAAAATCTTAAAGCCCTAAATAAAAGTCAGCTCTTGTTATTATTGATAAATAGTAGGCACATGCAATAGGCTAATGCATGAGGTGAGGATGGTCGCTCAGGTTCCAGATTAGAATGAAATGTGATACTTGTGGTCCATTTAATAGTTATCAAAAATAAGTTTACTTTTTCAATCGAGGAAGTACATTCAGAGCGCCGAAAGTCTCATCAGCTGAGATTACAGTGTTGACTCAGTTGAAGGTATCTTTCCTGAATCTGAAGAGAGTTTCAGTAGCTTTTGAACTAAATTTACCTACAGGCTGGGGGATGCTAGTAAATATTTCTCCTACCACAATACTTATTAAACCTTCTTTGAATTTAGTGAATGAATATTGTATAACTATGGCTAAATTTGATCTTGAGGTTAATGTCCATTCAGGACAGGCTTCGGAGTTCATTTGTTAATTTTAGCACTAATCAATCATTCTATGGAGTAGGAACAAAGGTAAAATATATCCACTCTCAGATGCCAGCTATGTGATCCTGAGCAGTCACACAGTCTCTGTCTAGTTCAGTTTCCTCATCAGTAAAATGCAGATAATAATAACACCTACCTTGCAAGGTTGTTATGAGGATCAAATGAAATAACAATTAAGTTATTTTCAATCGTAGCTTAGTGCCTGACACATAGTAAGCACTATATAAATATTACTTATTATGGTGGTCATTATTGCTATTATTATTTTCTGTTAAATAGCATAAAATATTCAAGGGGGCAATGGCAAGATGAAATGATTCGGCTCTAGATCCAAGGCCAGGGTTCAAATCTCATTTCTGATGCTTAGCACCAGTGCACCAGTGTGATCTTGGGCAAGTCAATTAAAGGAAAATAGGAGAATAGATTTAGAGCTAGGAGGGACCTTAAAAGTCATTTAATTAACCCACTTCATGAGGAAACTGAAGATGACCAGTCAAAAGACTTGGCCAAGTTTATGCAGGTGGCAAGCAGCAGAGCTGGGATTTGAATACAAGTCCTCTGACTCCAAATCCAGCACTTTTTCCACTGTGCTATGATGTGTAACCTTCCCATGCCTCAGTTTCCTCATTTACAAAATTATAAAATTAGACAAGGTGCCTCTAAGTTACCTTCTAACAGATATACAACCTCAAGACCTAATAACTATCTTCAAAAGTTTATCAAAACTTTTTTTTCTATTCGCAAATAAAAATCTCAGGGATGATTTGTGTGTGTGTGTGTGTGTGTGTGTGTGTGTGTGTGTGTGTGTGTGTGTGTCTGGTTTTGTTTTTTGTGGCATTAGTATCAGATAGTAACCACCTCAATTCAAGACCTGTGCTTTTGTTTATCTCTCAGATTTCAGGTACAGTTGAGTTTCCCTATGTACCTGCCAATATTACCAGCTCGAGCACATCATTCTTAGGAAGTGGTAGGGATACACATACCATAGGTATCTTGGCACCTGAAACTCTATTTGAGGAATGTAAGTAACTCAGACTTTCAGGCAACAAAATTATTTGTTTTAATAAAGAGAGAGAGAAACTATTTTTAAAACGTAGCAGAGACTTTTCACCCTTTGAGGCATAGTTATGCTTAACACAAAACATACCACTCATCATCTCTCCCACTCCTTCACTACTTCTCATCATGTTTATTTTAGGTAGAGAAAGAGCTCCTTAAATATTTCTGGAACAACCCTCATCAAATAAACGGCATGCACAATACACTTGGAAATGAATGCATTATAGATACTGAATTGCCCTTATTAAAAAAAAACACACTGCGTAGGCTAAATTTTGTTGTTTTCATTTTTTTAATGCACTGCTACAATTAGAAGCAAAGTTCTGGGAGGGAGAGAACAAGGAAGGAGATACTAAGAAGAACAAGTGGTCTACTAAAATTAACTGCTAACATGTAGCATAAAGGTTTGGAGATCAAGACAGTTCAGCCTTTCCCTGTTACACTTGCTATATGATCTCAAGGTAGGGTTAAAAGGACTGAATCCCCCATCTGGCTTTCATTTGATTTACCTGGGAACACTCCACAATTGAAGACGGTAGACGCTTTTGGGGTCAGTTACTTACTTTCTGGGATATCTTTTGTTGGTGAAAATAAAATAACTCTTGTCCCACCAAAAGCATTCATTAGGTTGCTTAACTGAAAACAGTGATGATTATTTCAAAGCAGAAGTAGCCTCAAAGGAGAAGTGCTCTTTTAACTTCAATTTCCAAAACTGCCACTGGCTAGCTAAATAACTTAGGGGAAGTCATTTAATCCTTTTGTGACTCCATTTCCCTCATCTATTAAATAGAAAATAATCCACATACCTCACAGCGGATATAGAGGCTTTATAAAATTATTAACATTCACATTTGATAAATATAAAAGTGCTATGAGCATAAAGCTGGTTTTTTTAGTGATGAATAGTGTTATTCAATGTCTAAAAAAACTCACTATTAAAGTGTTTCCTACTTATCAGTAATACTATATAGACTTGACTGTAAATAGATACGTCTTGAAGAGTAATACCATTAGCGAGAAGAGACCCTCAAAATAACTGCAGTATATGAGTCATAGGATCATAGGTAAGAGCTAGAAGGACCCCAGAAGCCATTTATTCCAATCCCCTCATTTTACAGATGGAAAAACTAAAACCCAAACAAGATAAGTGACATTGTTACAGGTTTCATAAGTAGGAGGTATCAGAATTGGCATCTGAACCTAGATTGCCTTTTCATCGTACCATATTGCTTCCAATGTCCTCAAATATTTACTCAAAAGTTAGACCAGATATATATTTAGAATTGCAATCATAAAATTTTAGATATGGTACGGAGGGAAAGTCATCTAGTCTTGGCATATATTTTTTTGGAGGGGGTTGGAAGGGAAGAAGTTTGGTCCTGTGACTTCACCAATGAATGGAAAATACAGTGTGGAATTTCCCTTCACCAATACACATCAGGACTCATCAATAAGGTAGAGTTTTAGAGATTTGCCTGGGATGCTGAAAAGATCAGTGGATGATGTGTAGTCACACAGACGGTTTGTCTGATCCAAGGCTACTCCTCTACCTACTTCATGCTGTTTCTTATATTTTGGAAATATACAGGGTGCCCCTAAAATCTGGACACGTAGGCAAAAAATGCACATTTTGAAATATCTGGAATATTAACAGACCTTAGCCCCCTCGACTTCTTTTTCTTTTTCTGGGGTATGCTAAAGGAGAAGGTATACTCAATGAAAATCACAGATGCAACACACTTGATTGAATGCATAAAGAGTGAATGTGCTAAAATTGATGGCAATATAGAATTATTGCATCAAGTTCACATGAATCTTGCAAAGTGCATCGACCTTTGCATCACAGACGATACAAATGATATTGACGATGTGATTTGTTAATATTCCAAATAGATAAAATGTTGTTGAAAATTTCATTCATTTCATTTCTTGAAAATATGCATTTTTGCCTATGTGTCCAGACTTTAGGAACACCCTATAGAAACTGAGGGCCAGAGGGGATTAATGGCTTGTCCAGGTGTAGCTAGTAGCCTCTACTTGATAAAGCACAGATCTTTTTTATGCTGTAGTGCTTATAATTCTTCATTCTTCCTGCTAATGAGTATTTTAATGAAGAACTGGTAGGATGCACATGATGACAAATATTTAGGGTAGTGCAGATTACATTGTGATCTTGCTGGGTGCCATTCACCTGAGCCAAGCGTTCATGCAGACTAATTTGTAGATGTGCCTTTATGTAAGGTACTTTACAAATCCCATTCCTTATTTCTGAAAACTTTTTGTTATCGTTGTTTAAAGGTATTTAGTAACTCTGGGCCTAGAATATGTAATAACTGATGGGAATATTTTATTGCCTGGTAATGTAATACTCACATTTTGATTGGAAGGAATCCTGGCTTCACTCTAACAGCTTTCTCCTTTAGTATGAAGCCTTCTTATGTTTTTCTGCAGAACTACAAGGATGGAGCAGGCTCCCTGCTACTTCAAAGCCCAATGAGAAAAGTGGAGAATCCACATTCCTTTCATTCCTAGAAACTTGTCAGGGCTCTATAATCTAGCCATCAGTAGTTTCCAGTGCAGCTCAGGGATGTGGAAGTGATATGGAGGGTGAGCACAGTCTGAGGTACTTGTGGGATAAGGTTCAAATTCCTAGTTTCCTAGCATGAATCAAATAGCAGGAACCACCAATCAATAAGTATTTATTAAGCACCTACTATGTGTCAGGTACTAGGGACAGAAATAAACAAACATGAAATAAATCCTACCTACAGTTTACATTCTAATGGAGGAAAAAAATACACAAAATACATATGGCAATATAAAATGAATAAACAAATATATACTGAGTTGTTCAATGCAATATATTTTAGGAGGGAAGACTAGCATATGGAGGGCAGGACATTAGAAAATACTTCAGGTTAGAACATTGGAAGTGGCGGTACATGCCCATAATGTGAACTATTGGGTACGCTTAGGCTGCCAAAGTTCGGAGCTAAATCCATCAAGGGTATGTACTAAATTCAGCAACAATATGGTAAACAAAAGGCAGGTAGAGGGGATCCGAGTGGCTTAAGAAAGGGTGTCCTACTTCAGTTCAGAAACAGCTGCCAGGTTGATCAGTAGTGGCATAGAGCTGTAAATAACCCCTGAACTTCCATCTTTGGTGAGGTAGGGAGATCTAGTCTTAGATATAATAATAATA
The DNA here is from genome assembly GCA_028646595.1 of Phalanger gymnotis. Taxonomy (NCBI): domain Eukaryota; kingdom Metazoa; phylum Chordata; class Mammalia; order Diprotodontia; family Phalangeridae; genus Phalanger; species Phalanger gymnotis. Next base: position 131,399,581 of record CM053623.1, on the reverse strand, counting down.
AAAAGAATATATTTCTTGAACTGTAGTTTTAAAGGAAGAGGAGCACTTCACGAAGCAGAACTAAGGAGGGGGCTTATTCCCAGCATGGCGGAGAGGAAAGAGATGGAGTAATGTATGTGCAGAACAGAGAGGCCAGTTTGACTGGATCACAGAGGGGGAGGGGGCATAACATCTAGTAAGTCTGGAAGGCCAATGAGGCCTTATTATGTAGGGCTATAAAAGAGAAAAAGAAGAAATCATATTTTATCCTACAGTCATAAGAAAACACTGGATTTAGTTAAGTTGAGTCTCAGGGCTATACCTATGTTTAAGGAAAATTACCTTGGCAACAGTGTGTATGGACTGGAGTGGGAAAAGACTTAAGTCCAAGAGAGTAATTAGAAGGCTGTGGCAATCATCTAGGCTAGAGGTGATGATAGCCTGACCTAAGATGGTAACCGTGTGATTGGCAGATTGGCCTCTTCATGCAGCTAGGGCACTCTGACCACTATCCAAGGAGTATGTTAGTTGATCTTGGTTATAAAAGAGTAGCTTTGACCAATGGTCACCAGCACCAATTTGAGCATTTTCATTTTTGTTTTTGTTTGCATTATCTAGTTCTGTAGTTGTATCAAAATTCTCTACCCAGATATATTTTAAAAACACAGATAGAAACATATCATTCCCTGACTCAAGAAGCTTCAGTTATTTTCTAGTAATTCTTTGGTAAGATACAAACTCCTTTAATTTTTAAAACCCTCCCTAGACTGATTCCTTGACACACTTTATAGTCTAGCCAGATAGACCTTTTTGACACTCTTCCCACAAGGTAGGCTATTGAACTTATTATTTGCCCCTGTAGACTGTAAACTCCTTGAGGGCAGGAAATATTTCATTTTTGTTTTGTGTCCTTAGCACCTAAGAATGGTTGGTATATATCAGGTGCTTAGTAAATGCTTATTGAGGGAGCACAGCCAAGATGGGGGAGTAGAGGCAGCGACTTGGATGAGTTCTCCCTCAAACTCCTCCAAATGCCTTTAAAAATGACTCTAAACAAATCCTACAGCAGCAGAATCCACAAAATGATAAAGTGAAACAAATTTCCAGCCCAAGACAACTTGGAAGGTAGGCAGGAAAGGTCTGCTGCATCAGCGTGAGGCAGGAACCCAGCCCAGTGCAGGCCGGCCCAGCACAGACTGAGCCCCAGCAAAAGTAGGCCTTGGGGCAACTGAATCAACGGCAGCAGTGGTGGTTTCCAAATTGCTCAGCCCACAGACACTAAAGACAGCTTAGAATGTCAGCAAGAAAGTCTGTTGGACCAGAGTGAGAGTGGAGCGCAGTCCAGCACAGGCCACACTAGCACAGCCCCAGACCCAGCGATCAAGAAGCAGGCCTTGGGAATCAGTAGCAGTAGCAGCTGCTTCTGGAGCTCTCAGCCCACAGACAGTAAGGGGGTTGAAGAACTGGTCAGAATGAGATTACAGGGATATCTTTGCTAGCACTGAGGAAGGACTCTGTTGCTTTGTCCATACTCAGATCCATGTCACAGTCCTGGGTGGCAGTCCCAGGGCAAGAAAGAACACTAGCATAGAAGACCTTGTGGCAATAATGGAGAAGGGACCCTCTGCACAGTTTCAAGGCAGAAAAGAGTACTTGTAGTCACTCACAGACCAGAACATAGGCCAGGAGAGTAGTAAATACCTCTCCTTAAATCATACCACCTTGGAAGAACTGAAAAATTAAAGATCACTAGAAGTATCTGTGAAAACAGCTGCACAAAACGCATGAAGCTTGGGATGGTACGCCCTACACCCTGGAAGCAGAGCTCTATCTTAACAGAGTTTAAAAAAGTAGTAATAGGCTATGAAAATGAGCAACCAATGGTGGAAAAAAAACTCCGACTTAAGAAACTTACTTTAGTGACAAGATCAAAACACACACTCAGAAGAAAACAAAGTCAAAACTCCTACATCCAAAGCCTCCAAGAAAAATATGACTTGGTCTTGGGCCACAGAAGAGCTCAAAAAGGATTTTGAAAATCAAGTGAGAGAAGTAAAGGAAAATTGGGAAGAGAAATGAGACAAGAAAATCATGACAAACAAGTCAATAGTTTAGTAAAGGAGACACAAAAAATACTGAACAAACTAACACTTTAAAAAAACAGACTAGGTCAAATGGCAAAAGATGTCCAAAAAGCCAATGAGAAGAAAAATGCCTGAAAAGGCAGAATTCGACAAATGGAAAAGGGATCCAAAAACTCACTGAAGAAAATAATTCCTTAAAAATTAGAATGGAACAAATAGAAACTAATGACTTTACGAGAAATCAAGAAAATCATAAAATAAAACCAAAAAAAATGAAAATAGGAGACTATGTGACATATCTCATTGGAAAAAAAAACTGATCTGGAAAATAGATCCAGGAGAGATCATTTAAAAAATTATTGGACTACCTGAAAGCCAAGCTCAAAACAAGAGCCCAGACATCAAAATATGCTGAGGTCCTAGAACCAGAGGGCAAATTAATCATCCAAAGAATCTACCAATCACCTCCTGAAAGAGATTCCCAAATGAAAACTGCCAGGAATATTATAACCAAATTCCAGAGTTCCCAGGTCAAGGAGAAAGTATTGCAAGTGGTCAGAAAGAAACAATTCAAGTATCATGGAGCCACGACAGGATAACACAAGATTTAGTGGCTTCTACATTAGAGGATCAGAGGGCTTGAAATGTGATACTCTGGAGTGCAAAGGATGATCAAGAATCATCTACCCAGAACAATTGAGTATAATCCATGAGGGGAAAAAATGGACATTCAACGTGATAGAGGAATTTCAAGCATTCTTGAGAAAAAGACCAGCACTAAATAGAAAATTTGACTTTCAAATGCAAGACTCAAGAGAAGTATGAAAAGTAAACAGGAAAGAGAAGTCCTAAGGGACTTATTAAAGTTAAACTATTTACATTCCTACATGGAAAGATGATATTTGTAACTTATAAGACCTTTATCATTCTTAGGGTAGTTAGAAGGGGTATATATAGACAGAGGGCACAGATGTGAGTTGAATATTAAGGGATGATACCTAAAAAACAAAACTAAGGGATGAACAAGCAATGTACTGGAAGAAAGAGAAAGGCAGAGATAGAATTGGGTAAATTCTCTCCCAGGAAAGAAGCAAGAAAAAGCTTTTACAATGGATGGGAAGAAAGGAGAGGTGAGGGGGATTGAGTACACCTTACTCTCATCAGAATTAGCGCAAAGAGGGAATAATGTACACACTCAATGGGGTATAGAAATCTATCTTACCCTACAGGAAAGTAGAGGGGGAAGGAGATAGAAAAAGGTGGGGAGGGATGATAGAAGGGAGGGCAGATTTCAGGAGAGGATAGTCAGAAGCAAAACGCTTCTGAGGAAGGATAGGGTGAAAGGAGAGAGAGAATAGAATAAACAGCAATGTTAAAATTGTTTTTACATGTAACTAGGGGAAAATAAAATACTATTTAAAAATGCTTATTGATTACAATGCCTTAAAATAGTAGGTACCTAATCAATAGTTTTGGTTATTGTAAAAAAAATGTCACAGATAGAGTTCAGTGTGGTATAGTGGGAAAATGTTTAACCTGGAGTAATATGATCTGTATTCTAGTCCCAGTTTCTCTCATTCTGTCTCACCTTAGTCAAATCAATTACCTTTTCTTAGAGAGCAAAGGAGAAAAGAAAAGAACTAAAATCTAAGAGAGTGCCTCAGATTGCATCTTATACCATTGATGAATGTATGAATAAAATCTGATGTGTGAAAGTAATGGAATACTTTTGTCCTGTAAGAAAATGATGAAAGAGAAAATTTCAGAAAATCCCTGATAGTGAACTAACACTGAATAAAGTGAGAAGATCCAGGACAAGTTTATACAGATAGAAAAGATGGTTGAGAAAAACAGCTTTGAAATACTTCAGAACTCTGATCAATACAATAACCAATCATATCTCCAGAAGACCTATGATGAAGCATGCAAACCATATCACCTCCTAACAGAGAGGTGATAGACACAGGGTGCAAAAACATATTTTTGAATGTGGCCTGAATATATTTATTACATGGGAGCAGCTAGGTGGCTCAATGGACAGGGCACTGGGCCTAGAGTCAGAAGACCTAAGTATATAAATCCAGACTCAGCCACTTACTAGCTGGGTGACTGTGGTCATTTCATCTAACCCTGTTTGCCTCAGTTTCCTCATCTGTAAAATGAGCAAGAAACGGCAAATCACTCCAGTGTCTTTGCCAAGAAAACCCCAAATGGGGTCACTGAGAGCCAGACACAATTGAAAATTACTAAACAACGACTTATTACATGATATCTCCACAACTCTTCCCCCTCTTTGGTGAAATGGGAAAGAGGGACAACAATAGTATTGTCAAAAATGGAGGCCCTCAAATTTTAAGATAAAATTCATTGAAGAGAAACAGGTTTAGGAGGAAGTACAGACAAGAGGGATACTTTTGAAAGTAACATGTAGAATCGATTACAAACTTTTTAAGAACAGACATGGTGAGAATTGGAGATTCTTGATGGCCAGTAAAAAAGTAGAATTTTTTTATGTTCTGCTGTGCATATAGAAATGTTCCCTTTTAGACTTTTAAATCCAAAAGTTTTAAAATGAAAAAAAAATATTTCACCTCTGTGAGCCTCTATATCTTCATCAATTAAATAGTATCATAGGTTGTCTCAATTTGTCTCAATTCTAGCCTAGCTCTTAATTACTGAATGGGCATTGCCTCAGACAAACTGAGTCCTGGGAAAGACCTTACTTAAAAAGGTCAAGGTCTTCCATTGCATCCTGGGCCATTGCCAGTTCTCCCTTATGTCTTGCCACTGGACTCCAATGACTGGAAGAGAATGAGGCCGATGTCTTTGCACAGCCCTCCCTCACTGCAATCCAATTCACTTGAAAGTCAAGATGTCACCTTCCTGTCATTAGTCCTCTTTGAGAATGAAGGGTAAATAGCAACAACAACAGGTTTATACCTGGAGGAGTCCTCAGAGACCATCTCCAACCCTCTCAGATTTTACAGGGGAGGACACTGAAGCCCAAGAGGGAAAGTTACTCGCCTGAGGTTTTACAAGCAGAGAGCAAGAGAGCCTGAATCCGAACCCAGGTCTAATTCCATCTGATCCTCTTTCCACCATAGCATGGCTGTGTGGGAACCAAAATTGTGCGCATGCACATAATGTGCTTTCGAATCAAAATGTGCTGTGCGAGTATAAGCTTTTATTAACATATTATTTGTAATTTAAGGGACAGTACTCTAAAAGGTATTCACTTGATTAGGAGGCAGAGAACATTAATATTTTGTTATTCAAAATATGTTCTTTCTTGCATTTTGTAGCAATTTGGGGGATTAAGTATAGCTTCTCATACCATTAAAATTTTGAACAAGTCCTAGTATAGTTTTGCTAGAATTGCTAATTCCTCATGTTTTTTAGTTGGCATCCTCAACCAGTTGTGTTTACATGACAACTAAGAAAGAACTAGGACTGGACTTTAATTTGGAGGTCACTGAAAACATTTTCCCTTAAAAGTGATAGATCCATATAGACTGAAATGGCTTAGGCGATGTGATCTTTTTTTCAGGCTCCCTTGCTCGCTACTGAATTTGCTAGTGCTTGGGAATAATTGACAAGTGTGGCACACACCGCAGGGGCAACACTTTATTAAGCCTGGGGATTGATGACTGTATAAATAAGGAGTTCATACTGAGTACCAGGTTCTAAGGCTTAAACAGCCCCAGGCTCTGTTCTTAAGTCTGCATAGCAATCTCAGGAGTCCAGTGAGACTGAATTGGAATTTTCAGTGTTCAGCATACACTTCTAGGCCACAAAACACTCATTTGTTCATGCTCGTGATGAGATTTTTGTTGCTACCACCTAGGTGTACACACCCAGAAATGGTTTTATTCAAAAGATTTTGTCTAACTCTAAATAGACTCTACCTCTATTAAAATTTAGCACTTCTAAATATATTTATGTACATACATTTATTTCTATCATTATACATTTTTTCTTTTTATTTCACCTTCATTTCTGATCAAACCCCATGTCCATTCCCTACCCAGAGAGTCACCTCTAGTAACAATTTTTTTTTAAGGAGGAAAAAAAGCAGTTGAGCAAAACTAAAGAACACATCACCTATTCCTAACTGTATATACTATGTTGCACACTCATGGTCTCCCACCCCACTTTGTAAAGAGAATAGGGAGGGATTCTGCCTCAGTTTTAAAGCTCATTTAGTCATATTTTTCTGTGAAGTAATTGTGGCAACAAGGGACAATACTGATGGCACTACTCTAAATTTTAAGGCATGATTTTTGTTTCTTTTTCATTGTGAATAAGTTAAAATAATTTGAATATATCTCCCCCAAAGAAAGTCATCATATGTATGCCTTTATATGATAATTAGAAAACATTTACTTTTTTAAAGATGCTAGTAATCCTTAATAAATCACCAAAGATGAATTCGTTTATACAATGTGACAGTTAGCCTGATGCTTGGTCTACAAATGTACATTAAATGTATGCATTTAGAACTGAGGGGATCTCAGAGATCATCTAAGCCAATGCCTCCATCTTATGGATGAAGAAACTGATGACAAGGGTTGACATGATTTGCCCAAGTTCACACAGATAAGGGGACTAAGTTGGGATTGACCTTCTACCTCCAAATCCCACATTCTTTATCCCTGATACAGGGAACATTTTCACAGGTGATTCCCATTAAATGCTAACTGGAGTTAGGGATATAGAAATTCTTGACCAATTGATAGGAAATAAACCACATTGCTCCTGCCATATACATTTCTTTTCTATGTTATATTTGAAGTCATTGATTGTGAAAACACCAATTTACTTTTTGCTTTATTCATTTTATTTGAATATGACTTATTTGTCACATTCACCTTCAGCTTAGGTTTGAAGCATGAAAATAGTTTGCACATGAGTGCTCCAATAATTATATATATATATATATATATATATATATATATATATATATATATATATATATATATATATATATAAAACAGCATAGATAGAAAAAACATAAAGGGAAACTTAAAATGCATAGTGATATCATTCCTGAAAGGTGAAAATAAGAATAATGAGTTTCGGCCATAGGCACAAGGTCTCTGATTTTGAAAGCATGCATCCTCTATGACATCAAAAATTTATCTATTAGCCAGTTTGTAGCAATTTGATTTTTAGTGACATAATTTCTCAGACATAATTTCCCAACCACTATAAAGCACTATTATTTTGCTTCAATACTTCAATTGCCAAAGTAATATTCCTAAAGTGCAAGTCTGACCACATCACTTCCCTATTCATTAAACTCCAGTGGCTTCCTACAACCCCTAAAATCAACTACTAACTTCTTTGTGTGAATGGGTGAATGAATGAAAAAGCATTTATGAGGCCCTAATAAAGTGCTAACTCCTGTTCTAAATGGTGGAGATTCAACTGTAAAAGCAAAAAAATTCTTCCCTTTAAAGAGCTTACACTTGTGGTACCCTCTCTGACCTTTCTCTTCTAACTCCCATTGGCTGATACCTAGAGGACAGTGACCATTTTCCTCTTTAGGATTCTAAAGGAAACTTTAGAGGGTTGAGGTTTTCAAGCATTGTTTCTCATAAGCCCCCATCCAACAGATAGCCATAGTGATTTATCAATTAGTCAGCAAGACTTAATTAACTCTTAGAAAGTTGTTTACTAAGCAAGTGTAGCAAGGACAGTTTTTACAGAAACAGTCCCCTAAACTTGGGACATGCTATCCCTCTTCTACACACTATGCTCCTAGGGATATAATTTGTCCTCATCATGTCTCTCAGTTCCCTCTGTAGAAACTACTGCTGGACACTGCTGATGGGGGGGACTGACACCTATGGGAAGTCCAAATGTCCATGCCTCTCAGAATTGACAAGATTGTCCCCTAGTCAATGGAAGTATGAAGAGGAAAGTTGCTCAGTCTGTGCCCCCTACCCTGCATCTTCAGTGCACTCTGGAGCTTAGCTGAGTCCTTGGATCTCCATAGACTCAGAGATATGTATAAGTTTTCTTTATTTTTTATAAATATATTTATATAAATCTATATATATTTATATATATATGTTTGTATATATACATAATATATAAATATATATAATATATAATATATAAATTTATATAAATATAAATAAATTTATATGAATATAAATTTTATAAATATTACCGATTGACCATTACTAATATATTACTGTCTTCATCTGATTTCATCTAAATGGCTACAATCACTTCACTCCTTCCAAGTGCCTCCTTAAAAGCTTTCCTAAACTCCCCAACTGCTAATCCTTTACCATCCCCTTTTGATTTGAATGTTTTATATAGATGTATATATGTTTATATTTTTCCCCCAGTAGAATATAAGTTCCTTGAGGGCAAGGCTTGCTTGGTTTTTATCTTTGTGTGCCTAACATCTATCACAGTGCCTAGCACATGGCAAATACTTAGTAAATGTTTATAAATTGATTGTGGTCTTAACACTTCATGTCTTCTCTATAAGGACATAGATTTTAACTCTTCTGTAATTTAATATAATGTCTTCTAGGAGTGCTGTGTCTGAAAAAAAATCACCCTGTAACCAATCTGGCGATAATTTATTTTATATGTGAAAATGTCCTAGGTTTCCCACTGGTAAATCCATAATCTTTTCTCATCTAGAAACAGACCTGAATTTTCCTACAATTATGAGCTGCCAACCACACACCAGGGAGAGAAGGGAAACATACACACAGACACAAAACAGACACACATGCGCACAAATGTACACCCACAAACGCATTCCCACACCTGTGTCAATTCCTTTATCAGTAAGAAACCAAATCCACAGAAGACTTTTTTTTTAAACAGTGTACATCCAAATAAATCTATTAGCCATTTTGTAGCAATTTGATTTTTAGTGACATAATTTCTCAGACATACCAACAAAAAATTTTGAATGCCTATTAGAATAAGAAGATGTCATGTGGCTTAGTGGGTACAGATGGATCCAGAAGCCAAGAAGACCTGTGTTCAAGTCTTGACTGGAGGAGTCCTCAGAGAGCATGTCCAACCCTCTCAGATTTTACAGAGGAGGGCACTGAAGCCCAAATTGTATGACTCTGGGCAAGTCACTTAACTTCTCTAGGTAACTCTCGAAAAATGAAAGTGACATAGAACATTTCAACTCACATGGTAGATTGGTCCACAGACTCTGGGATTCATGGATAAATTTTAGTGAGACCATGATTTTGGATGAGAAAAAAATCCACCTTTTTTTCACTAATGCCTGATTGAAATTTAGCCTTCCTTACAATATGTTCTTTTTTTAATTAAAAAAAAATCTGAGGGGGGCGGAGCCAAGATGGCAGCTGGGAAGCAGTGACTGGCGTGAGCTCCCCACCAAGTTCCTCCAAAAACCTATAAAACAATGGCTCTGAACCAATTCTAGAGCTGCAGAACCCACAAAGTGGCAGAGGGAAGCAGGGCCCCACCCCAGGACAGCCTGGATGGTCTCTGGGTAAGGTCGGTCCCACACGGACCTC
>CM053623.1:131363864-131389492 GCA_028646595.1 Phalanger gymnotis | reverse complement strand
ACTATTTTTTCTCTTTTTCTTCTCTCATAGTTTTTCCCTGTTCTGATTCTGGTTCTGATTCTTTCACAACATAACTAATGTGGCAATATGGTTAATGTGATTGTACATCTATTGCCTATAGCAGATTTCATGCTGTCTTGGGAAGAGGGAAATATTTAGAACTCAAAATCTTATAAAAGTGAATACTGAAAAATAAAAAAAAAAAATCTGAGAAGTATTCCATTGGCTTTGTACTGCCAAAGGGGCCCGTGACATAGAAAGAGGTTGAGAACCCCTGAGTAGAGGAAGCTCCTTGTGCTAGTGAAATAATAAGTCAAGCCTGTATTCTTATACCATTAAAAAACAAAAAGAAAGAAATAGACAAGCATTATATGTCTGAATATAAGTCAACTTCCCCCCAAAATTTATTAAAATTACATATACATATATATTTATAACAATGCAGAAAATAAAACTGATTGCACATATACAAAAATAACACCAACTGTATATGCATATATACTTATACATATATAGTTATATGCATATACACACATACAAATGCATATACATACATAAACACACATTTGTGTGTGTATTTGTGTAATAAAACACACAAAAATAATATCAATTTTAGGCTGAGTTCAGGTTTTATACAAAGAAGCCTAGGGGAAAATATGGTCTATTTTAGGGCTAATAAAGTAAGAGCATTTGATATTTGTACTGCCTTTATAGTTTTCACAGAGCTTTTCTATAAATTTACAAATGAAAAGGACGTTCCCATCAATGCACTCCATGCTTTTGGGAATACATAAGTGTGAGACTTGGTCCTTGCCTTTCACGAACTTGTAATCTATTTGTGAAGACAGGACACAATGAGGCCATTAGTGAACAATACAGGGCAGACTATAATTAGGTGCTAAATTGTGTGGTACAGACTCTAAATGCTGAGGTGGTTGAGAAAAAAGAGAGATCAATGTGAGCTTAGATGGTGACATAATGTGGAAAGCCAGGCTAAAACAGTTATATGTGGTTTTAATAGTGTGGGGGGAGTCAAAACAATTGGCAGTGAGCTGACATTACTTCACGCACAGCAGGAAACGAGCCAATCTAAATTGTGGCTTTACTCGATTTAGGAAAGAGGGACAAGAATAGAGGAAAAGATCTGGTAGGACCCTGTGATACTTGCAAAAATAGGGCCAGAACAGCTTTTGGAATAGTTAAAACAATTATCTCACATTTATATAATGTTTCCATATTTATAAAATCCTTTCGTTATAACAAATCTGTGAGATTGTATAAAATAATATTAGGGGCAATTTAAAGATAAGAAAGCTGAGGCTGAGTGAGGTTAAATGATTTGTTCAGGCTCACACATGTATTAATTACTGAGGCAGGATTTGATCCTAAGTCTTATTTGAGCTGAAAGAGACTTTAGAGATCATCCATTCCAGCCCTTTTATTTCAGATAAATATTCATCTCAGGGGCGGCAGATATAGTGAAAAGCACATTGGAGTGGGTTTGAATCCTGGCTCCACCATGTATCAATGTCATGTACTGTAATAGCTAACATTTGCATTACATTTTAAGGACTTGATGAAATGACTTTGGAAAGTCACATTTCACTTATCTATGTCTCAGTTTCCCTTTCTGTAAGACGATTGAAAAAAAGATGTTCTCAGAGCATCTCTTGAAGTTCTACCACTTTTTTTGAACTGAACAAAGGTTTTGGGTTTTTTTTTATAATTTCAGGGTCCTAGAGCAGGAATAACCCAATAAATAGCGAAATCAATATGCAAAAAGACCTTGGTAAGCTACAAAAATAGACTGTCTAAAATATATAAATGTGTGTGTGTATGTGTGTGTGTGTGTAATTTTTATTGACACCCCTTTTATATTTTCATCTCATTCATTTCAGGATATATCCTTCTTCCCTCTCTCAAGCCGTGGCATTGCTCTTGTTAGTTGGATAAATAGATGATAGATAGATAGATAGATAGATAGATAGATAGATAGATAGATAGATATTTAATAACGACAGAGAGTGATTAAAAAAGGGGTTGGGTAAAAGGCCGAGGTCTTCCACTGCATCCAGGGCCATCTCCAGTCATCCTGATCTGTATGTCGCCATTGGACCCAGGTGGCTCTGGAGGAGAAAGTGAGGCTGGCGACTTTGTACAACCCTTCCTCACCTAAGTCCAATTCACTTGCATGTCATGGCATCACTTCCCTGATGTCGTAGTTCTCTTCAAGAACAAAGGACAAACAACAAGGGAAATATATGTATATGTATGTGTGTACATATATATATATACATATACACGTACATATATTAGCATCTATTATGTGTCAGACACTGTCCTAAGTGCTTTTTACGTATATTATCTCATTTAGACAAAAATAACCAATGCATTTACTGTGTCAGATTGTATGTATAAATTATTTTACAACCATCATCCTTCATCTCCATAGTTAAGAGAATAAGGCACATTTTTCTCAACTCTTCTTGGGCAACATCTTCCAATCTTTCCCTTTACATTGTTGTAGCCACTATGTATTTTTGTCTTCCTTTTTTCTGCTTACTTCACTCTGCATCAATTTGTCTTCCCATTCATCCATGAACTCTTTCTATTCATTATTCCTTATGGCATAGTAATATTCCAATACATTTATATAACACAATTTGTTTAAACATTCCTCAGGCTATGGACACCTGAATTGCTTCCAGTTCTTTGTTATCATGAAAAAGTGTTGCTACGAATATTTTCCTTTATGGAAGAAACAAGACTTCACTCTGGAATTTGGTTACTTTCTAGCAAAGTCACTCTATTAATTAAATGCAATCCATTTCAGGCACAAGTGATTTAGCCAAAAAGTGATGTGGCATCCCCATTAGTACCTAAGCCAAGGAGCTTGCACCATCTTTATAAAACAGAAAAGAGAATCAAATGAACTTGAATTTTGATTGGACAGGGGGTAAAATAATAGCACAATATGCATTCTCCCAACATAATCTGGTTATGTATTTCAACACGACTAATAGCATAGAAAAGAGGAGACTTCAACGTCAACATATATTGTAAGGTTCTTAAAGAGGAATGGATTTTTTTCTTTTTTTTTCTCTAGCTTTGAAGCATTGTCTTATGCTTCTGAGTAGGTTGAGGAAGGATCCAGGGTCTTTTTCACTCTCAAATCCCCAACATTTGTGCTTTCAGTACAACTCAAGAGCATTTGTTAGCCAGAAAATCAAAAGTTTTAATTACACATTTTGAGACATACTTCATAAAAATAACTGATCCTAGGCAGCAATGGATTTAATACATGTGTAATCTAATGAAGGTAGCATTCTTAATAATGGAAATGGCAATATAGCAATGGATTTGGGAAGATGAGATGTCCCCAATAGCAGGGAACAGCTATGCGGCAATATTGTGACTAGAGTCCTCCAGCTAAGGGACAGCAGATAATTCAAGGATATGCAATTGTTTCTGGGACCCAGTAAATGGCATAGTTTTCAGAGGTAGTTTCAAATAAGCAGGACTTTGTCAATACCAAATCTAGCCCAGCAAAATATTTTAAAAATAAAAATTTCCTTACCTTTCTTAAAATGGCTCATCTGCTATAGCTGTGGTAAATGAGTGGGTTGAAATGTTCTCTGTCTTCCCAGGCCATATCTAAACTTAGATTTTATCTTAGAACAAGGATTCTAAGTCTATTGGGACTATTAAATAGCCTAGACAGCACGGCATATTGTCCATTCCTCAGAGTCCTGAGAAGAATGGATATAGAGGGGACTCAAGTCCTTTTCTATTGCCATGTCAGATTTGTTCCTTATTTTTAAAATAAAAGAAGCAAGAAAATAGCATGTCTTTGTAGTCAGAGATATTGGCTTCAAATTCTCTTTCTGTCACTTCTTGTGTAACCTCGGTCAAACCATAACCTCTTTTGGAATTAAAGGAAAGAGAGGAGATGTAGGACTAGATAACCTCTAATGTCCCTTCCAGCTCTAAATCAATGAAATAATGTTGATATCAACAATCCCATCAGTGTACCAATGTATTTTTAATATATATATACACATATACATATATATTAATATCTATCTATATATATATACACACATATATATATCAGTAAGATTTATGGGTTTGGGGGTCAAGATAATATCATCTCTGAACCAGTCTTAGACCAGTTGTTAGAACAAATGAGGGGAGGACCTTTGGCTTTTATTGCCTTTCTCTTCATTAATTTATTTCCCCTTTTATTTCCTATACATAGTCCTCATCTGAAATCCAATTAGGCAAAATTCTTATGCAGTGACCCCACAGGGACATACAGTGGGGTCAACAGAAGTCCTAATTTATATTTGGTTCTCAACTTCAGGTGTCCTTATCATATGCTCCTCCTTGTCACATTTCCCATGCAATTTACCTTCTTTCCCACTATTTCATATTATAGATAGAGAGGGAGAGTTGAGAGGTGTGGTGAAAAATTTCCCAATAGGGACTTTCTGGGGTGCTGTTTTGGTCCTATAAGTGTCCCTAGTTCTCCCAGGACACATTTCCTTCATCAGCCACAGTCCAGAGTGGCCATTCCCATTTGTATTTAGCTTTTGGTGAAGAGAGGATAGTAGGGGCTAGAGTTGGAGAGATAGTCTCACTGTCTGAGTCACTCTAAACTATATATCAGCATAATAATACACCCATAATAAGGATAATATTGGCCATTAGTCATCAGAATGCTGAATGAAAATCTTTGTCTTCCTGAGATCCCAGTCTCTGAATTGTTTGACATTCTTTCTTTTAGCAATGGAGTAGCTGCAAACACAAGTATTCTGCTTAATATCATTTTCTAGGAGAGTAAAAGGGCTCTTTTTTGTTTTTTATTCAAATGTGAAGCACGGATCCAGGAAAGGAGGCTTTTGCACATGAAAGCAGTGTGGGTATTGAACAGAGTTAGTAAATTCCCTTCCAAGGAGGCTGTATGTTTTTTTTTTTGTTTTGTTTTGTTTTGTTTTTTGTTTTACTTTTACTTTTTTTGGTTTTTTGTTTTACTTCTATAGAAACCCAGCTCCCAGGTTGCAGCTCCCTGGTCTTGCAAAATTTATAAATAATGCCTCTAAGACCTATGTATAAAATAGTTCGAGAGTGAAATCTGCTCAAGAAAGGTGGGGCCTTTCATTCTAAATGCAATGTTCCTTCTACGTTACCATCAATATCAAGATTTTAGAGGGATATCCAGGTGGGGGTATCCAGCAGACAAACAAAGGGCTAAAGTTAAGGAGATCTTTGAATTGGATGTATGCCTTAAAAGTTGTCTTGCATGGAGCAAATAATTGTATACATGAGAGCAGATGAGATCAGCAAGGGAAAGTGACTGACTCTATATAGGTCACTGATTCTATAAATGACACACTCCTGCTCAAACTATTTTATAAAATGGCCAGTCCTCTTGACAACGACATAATATTTAATATTAGAGCAACTGGCTGGGTACTCATACTTTTCAAGAAGTGATATGGAGATTTATTAATTACCTTTTACTCTTTATGCTAACCCTATTAACACCTACCCAAAGGCTTCAAAAGATATTTCCTTACCAAAGTTATACAGTGATTCACATGTTGCACAGTGACTTCAATGATGTTGAAATTCCTTTAATCCATGATTCCTCTGATGCATGAGTTGTATAGCAGTAAGTTTGGGAGATACTAACTTTTAGACCTTCAGACAACCATTTATGATGAATTATGGTTGGGTAGTTAAGTGGCAAGGTAGATAGACTACTGGACCTGAAGTCAAGAAGACCCAACTTTGAATCTAGCTTTACACATTTACTAGCCATGCAACCCTAAGCAATTCGCTTAACTTCTCTGTACCTCAGTTTCCTCATTTGTAAAATGGAAAAATGGGGATAATAGTAGCATTTATGCCCCCCCAAGTGATTGTGAGGATCATATGAAATATTTATAGTGTTTTTGCATATCTTGAGTATTATGTGAATGCTAGCTATTAACTATTCCAATGAAGTCTAGGGGGTTTAGATTAAATCTCAAAATAGACTGGAAGCATCAAAATGCTTAAAATCATTCGTTAGACTTTAAACCTAGGGACATAAAGAAATCAAAGCTATTCTTGGAATCCAGGGACACTTGAAAGTCTTCATTTATATTGATTAAACTTGACAAAAATTGTTCTGTAAACTTTAGGTATTTTTTTTTGTTAATTTAGCAATCCCCTGTCTCTTTCATTGTAATTCCATGGTTGGAGTTTTGTCTTCTACATTTGTAAATGTCTTGAAATTTAAATTACTTACTGAGGAACAACAAAATGCAACAGAAACATGGAAAATTAAGAAGTTGGATTAGACATCTTCTGAATTCACTCCCAAATCCAGCTATTTGTTCCCAGAAATCAGAATGTTTATGGGAGGGATAAAAGAGGTGTTTTTAACTTCATGTGGCATTTTCATTAGCTAAAGACACTAAGGCATTACGCATAAAGTTTTGCCATACATAGGGACTCCCAAAGCCTTAAGGTTCTTAGCATAGATTTAGGTTGTAAGATCAATGTAAAGGTTTGAAAGGTTCTAATCAGGTCAGAATTGTCTTGAGATCAGTCCTACTGCTCTATATCTTTTGAGACTCCTCAAAACTAATGGGAATCCTGAAGAAAACATAAATTTAGGGTAAAAGTTTGGAACTGTTCTTCAGAATTCTGAATTCAGACCAGAATTTAAACAGATCTCTCAGGGCAACTGTGAGCTGAAACAAGTCCCCTAAGCCTGATCCTATGCATGTTGTATTCTAAGATTCCAAACATCTGTGATTCAAGTTTGGAGGCTAGAAGTTAACTGCAGTTTGACTCTGACTTAAATACAGTTAAATACAATTGGATAAATATTTATTAGTGATAGATATTATTTTAGATGTGGTAGATACAAAGATGGTGGATACAAAGAATGATACAGTCTCTGTTTCAGTGATTCTAAAATTTAGAAGGGGCTGTGTGTGCAAAATAAGCTCCATTTTGTTATAGTACAAATCAGAACATTGCATTATGAAATGTATGATCAGAATTGCTCCAGGAGTCTAAAAGGAAGAGATGGTCATCAGTGAATTAGTTAAAAGTAAATGGGGGGACATTTCTCATAGGAAATGGCTTGTGAACTGCCCTTTAAAGGCTTGTTTGGATTTTGATAATGGGAGATAGAGGAGGGAGGACTTTCTCCATAATTGGAGCATGATGAACTGAGGCACAGGGTCAGGAAGATATGCGTTGTTTTAGGACAATGGTAGGTAGCCCAGTTTGACGAGCACAGAGGATAGGTACACATATAGGAGTAGTTGTACATAACAGTGGACAGTAATCTGTGGCTATATTCTAAGTGGCTTGGCATACCAGTGTAAGGAGCTTGGATTTTACTCTTCAGGTAATAGAGAACCATTGAAATATCTTAAGGAGGAAAGTGAGTAATGGCAGGAGCACCTGGGTTTAAAAGGCACAGGAGCTGAGTTTGAAAGGCCAGGGTATGATGTGGTGTTTGGGAATCTCCTCCAGCATCAAATTGTCCAAGTACTAATTTAAAAGGCTCTTAAAATGTGGCAAAGAATTTCTGGCAAATAAAAGAAAGGTAAAGTGAATGTTTTCTTTTTTTAAAACAACCTGGATTCCCTCATCATAATTTTGGAGCCTTTACACATAAGTGGAAAAAAAATTGAATTACTCTAACTCTTCATTTAGAAACCACCCTCATGCTGTGGCTGTTTTTGTTTAGCAGCTGCATTTTACCACAAAACAGAAGAGTAAAGTAATTACATATAAGAGGAACTGTGGTTTCTAAACAAGCTTTGGTCACAAGCTAAGAACTGAAAAAAAAAAGAATGGATGTAAAAAATTTGCTTTTATTTTTATCTATTTAAATTTCTTTTAAAAGGTATAGTATTTCACCTTGGAATCATGTTGTCATAACTTTTTTATAGCATGAATTCCCAATATTGTTTTTGTTTTGTCTTTTGTCATGAAAACTTTTAGTAATCTTTTGAAGCCAATGAACCTCTTCTCGTAATTTTTTTTTAATTGAAGGAAATATTAAATTTCAGTTAGAAATGAGCTAAAGATGTAATTTCTTTCTCATCCCAATTCATGGACCCTTGAGCCTGTCAAACGAACAACCCTTGTTATGTAGTATAATTTTATAGAAATATTCATATTCCCCAGATGGAAATCACTTTATTTATGAAATATATAATATCCTGGTCTTCCATACACAGAGCAGAAAATAAACAGGATTGCATTTGAACCTGCTATACTGTTTTATATCCAGCTTGCTTTTTTAGTTTTCTGAATTTTGAAAGCTTCCATGTGGCTTGGAGATTGTGATTGTTTGGTATGGCAACCTTTATTAACAATGTTAGATTCTTAGGAGTCAACATCAGATTTTGGAGTTTATGAGCAGCAGTTCAATCTGTGATATGGGTCTGGTTGCAATAAAGTTAATATCTTGAGTTCTCTGGCATATTTGAGATGTTTATTTTAAAGTAGGAAGATTTTTCATCAGTTAGGCCAGGAGAAGATTCCTGATCATTAGGTATTCAGGAAGTATTAAATTTTTGCAGCTTACAAGTGTTGCACTTGTCTCTATCATTCCCTTTCATAATCTACACTGATCATAAAACTCAAGAAGAGGGACTGGAGTATAGTGGGTAGCATGCCAAAGTTTTAGCTAGCTTTGGAATTGATGATATCTGAGGTCCCATTTTTTTTAACCTCCATAGCTCTAAATTTGTTATCCTATGGGATCTAAGGATAAGCTGTCTCTAATTTCTTGAGACAATGACCTAGTGCTGAATTGCCATCAGAAAATCCTTCACTTCCTCAAATAAATCTGTATTACTCGGCTGTTAGTTTAATGTTTCTCTGTGGATGTCACTGGCTGAATTCATAGGAATGACAACAGTAGAGACCCTTTTGATTGTGCTCTTGAGTCTGAGTCTTCTCATAGGCTCCATTGGAAGGTAAACCACTTTCAGTTGCATCCAGTAATGCCTATTTGTTATTAGCCTGTGCTGATGGTTGGTGAAGTGATGATTGTTTTTGTTGAATACTCATTATTATTATCTTTCTCTGCTAGAATGAGGTTCAGGACTGGGTCCCATTCATCTGGATTATAAGCACTCTGAAGGTAAAGATAGATCTTATTCTATTTTTGTATCCCTGTGCCTAAATATATAATGCCTCGCATAGAAGAGATGCTTGTAAGCTTATGACATGTCCATATACTAGAGCTGTTATTAAATTGGAAGAGGAAACCTTAAAACATAGATTTGCTTTTTTGTGGAAATTATAGACTTTGAGAATTGCCTGGAGTACTGAAAGATTAAGGGCCTTTCCCAGGGGTCACAGAGCCAATATATCAGAAACAGGACTTGAATACAAGTCTTCCAGACTCTAAGTCCAACTCTCGATCCATTTTTACATGTTGCCTCTCCCCTGCATGTAGTAAACTCTTAATGAATAGGCCCCCAAATGGTCAGGCAATTTCCCTTTTTTCTCCCTCAAGTCCATCTTACATATTATTGTTAAATTTTAATGCATTATTTATTTATTTTTAAAATATCATAATCATTTTCCAATCTCCTTCCCTGACAGAGGAGGAGGGATGCAGAGACAGAGACACACAGAGACAAAGACAGAGAGAGAATAATCTGCCTAAAACATAGTTTTAATACTCACCCATTAGTTACAAACCACACCAACAACAAAAACTTACCACTATCCAAACTTTTTGCATTCAGATAAATTGGATTAAAAACAAACTGAAGTTGAGACTTTTTCATTTATTCCTATTAGATTCATCATTTTAAATTTGGCCCATCATCCCTGTTGAGATCAGGAGCTAGCATGTGTTCAGTAAGTTGAAGCCATCCTAGATCAGGCTCAGCTCCTTTTCTGACAGAATTTGCTAAACTATTATATCAAGAGAATGGTAAATTTATAGCACATCTGGATTTCATCATGTTTGACAAATTTCCTCTTGATATCCTTTTCCAATGACCAATTAGCAAACATTTATTAAGTGCCTACTATGTCCCTAGCATTGTACCAGCAATGGAAAAGAAATAAAAGACAGGCCCTGCCCTGAAGGAGCTTACATTCTAAAGGGTAAGACAACAATCTACATACAGGATAAATAGGAGATAATGAACAAGAGAAAAGATACTGGAATTAAGAGAGGTTGGGGAAGGCTTCCTGTAATAGGTGGGGTTTTAGTTGGAACTTAAAGGAAGCCAGAGATATCTGTATTTGGAGCAAAGGAGAGAGAGCATTCCAGCTATGGGGGACAGCCAGAAATGAATGTCATATTCATAGAACAGCCAGGAGGCCAGTGTTACTGGATCAAAGAACATGTGTCTATTCTGGAGCAAGATATAAGAAGACTGTAAAGGTAGGAGGGGGCTAGGTTATAAAGAACTTTGATTTACAAACACAGAATTTTGTGTTTTCTCCTGAAAGTAACAGGAAGCCATTAGAGTTTATTGAGTGGAGGTTGACTGTGGGCTGGATGATAGCATTGTTGGATGTATTTAGAATTGGTTGAATAACTACATCGAAAGAACCTCAAACTATGGATCCACGGCAACCCGGAGGGAGATATTTAGTACTGTGCAGCAGACCCTCTGTGCTTAGAACTTTTGGATTTAATATTTTAACAATGGATTGGATGAAGACATTGATGGTCCACTACAAGATTGCAGCTTGCACAAAGCTGGGATGAATGTTATGAAGACCGTGAAAGATCTTGACAGGCCAGAATAATAGTCCAAGTCACCCAAAATGATGTATAAACAGGATAACTGCAAAATTACCGTGAGATCATTGGATCATACGTCTGGAGTAAGAAGGAGTCAATGAAGTCATTTAGTCCAATCCCTTCATTTTTTAGATGAGGAAACTGAAAGCCAAAGAGACCAAGTGACTTATCCAAAGTCACAAATGTAGTAATAAAGGTAGGATATTAACTTGATGTAATGGTAAGAATGGTGAGACTTTTTTACTGTCTTCTCTTTTAGAACACTGAGGTAATCAAGTACCTTTCAAGTGTAGTGGCAAACGAAGTGGACTTTTTGTTGTCTTTTTTCTTTTATTGAATCAGGAGACTGTGACCTGCTTAAGAAACAAGAAAGCCTAGTTCACATGGGTTGGAGTAGCATGGTTGTGACACCCTCTGACCCTGATAAGGGTCTATAAAATCTGAGGTTGATGTTTTGTTTTGGGGCTCTCACTCACTGGAAGAGTGTCGTGTGATTTGACCAGATGAGACTCTAGGTAGCTGTTGTTAAGAGCCCCCTGCTTTGAAAATCCAGATGTTAGTGTTTCTCTTTGTGGTAACTATGTATGAGATGTCTTGATCAGACAAAGCCTGTCTGTTTATCTGTTTGTAGTTTCTATTTATATTTGCTCTGAAGTTCAGGGTACTGACTTTTCCCCCTGAACTAAGTGGATGATATATGCCTGTTTAATTAAACTGAGATTGTTAACCACTTAAAGTTACTTTCTTTAGAAAATAAGATCAAAGGACCTGTGCTAGCAGCTCTTCTGTGTGTTGGTATTACTTGTCCTTCACCCCCACAACAGCTGCTAGCAATGTTGTTGTTACACTTGAGTCCTTTGATTCCAAATACAGAACATTTTCCCTACTCTACTATAATGTACAGGGAGAGATGTGACTAGGCAGATAGATAGATAGATAGATAGATAGATAGATAGATAGATAGATAGATAGATAGATGATAGATAATAGAGAGGCATTTATTAAGTATTTACTGTATGTTAAGCATTTTGCTAAGCACTTGTGATATATATATATATATATAATGTAGTGTGTGTGTGCGTGTGTGTGTGTGTGTGTGTGTGTATAAACAAGATAGACCTTGCCCTCAGGTAGCTTACATTTCAATGGTGGAAGACAACATATAAAGAGGTACTGGAAGGGGATGGGATGGTAGCATGTATAGAAATATTCCAGAAGGGCAATGGAGGCTTAGAATGAGCTAAATGAGGCCAAAAATGGCCTACCAAAATCCAGATGGATTCAATTTCATGTGAAAAAGACTTGGGAGTTTTAGTTGTTTACAAGGTAAATGAATCAAGAAAGTTTTATTATAGTTGCCCCCCAAAACTAAGGCAAATATCAGACATCCGCAGTCAAAGTATGAGGTCCAGAACAGCAATTCTTTGGGGTTCAGACAGATATAATGTATTGGGTTTGTTATTTTAAAAAAAACCAATATTGACAAGCAGGATTGGGACTAGGACAAGGTGACCAGGATACATAGAGAGGTTGGAAAAACATTATGAAGAACTCCTCCTCCTTGAAAGAAGTGAAGGAGTGATAGGAGTGACATGATTAACTGTTTTCAACTATTTGAATGTCATTTGTGGAAAGCTGCTACTATTTGTGTTACACAGGATACAAGTAGGATTAATTGGTGCAAATAGCAAGATTTTGGCTCAATATAAGAAAAATCTAATGATTAGAACTATCCACAGATAGACTGAAATAAATGAATTCCCTGTCAAGGAAAGTATTCAAACAAAAACTGGAAAACCATTAATTTAAAATGTATTACAAGAAAAAAAAAACACCTTATGCTTTGGTGGGGGGAAGGACTAGATAACCTATGAGGTTCATTATGACTCTACTATTCAAGGCATTTCATCATTTGGTCAAACCTCCCTTCCCAACTTTATCTTCTACTATCCCCCCTCATACAAGGTACGTGCTGTGCTCTGAACATCCTCTATGACAGCTGGTGTTCCTTCTGAGAAATGCAAGAGATGAACTGGATGGAAGTCTGGCTCAATTCCCAGAAAATACTAACGATTTATAAAGGAATAGACTACACTTCAGTCTCCTATGCTGACCATTCATATTTCTTATATTTAGAGGAAAATTTAAACCAGATTCTCCAGGAGAAATCTTTTGAGAATGACAGTAATAAGATCATATCCGAATGGTTGGTGAAATGACTGCTGGCAATATAATAATTTTAGAGCCAAGAAATTTACAAAGATACCTAGAGACAGGTGGGCACAAACTTTAGGATAATATCAGTAGGCTTATATCTTCAGGATATATTTGTTGGAAAAGTAAAATAATTAATGATGTTTAGAATTATAGCTTTACTGTGCTGCTTGAGTAGCAGGTAGGGAAAACCAGATTATGGAAATTGACTTCTGATATTCAAAAAGTTCTACATCTTTAGGTTTAGGCCCTCAATAAAAGAATTTGATCTGTAAAACTTGGACTCAGTCCAAAGGCTACACACAAGGACATTGAAGGCCACATGTGACCTCAAGGCCTCAGCTTCCCCACCCCTGGTTTAGGAAAATTGGGCCCAAGAAAATAAAAATGGAATTCCTAAAATTAAGTTGGAGAGAGAAAGAAAACCAAACACCATTATATTACTGATTGCAAATGAACACCATTTAAAACATTGAAAATGAAATAGTTTTATCTAAAAAAAAGATTCCCATAGATGCAAAGAAAGTTTATTATTGTTTGAAAGTTTATTTTAAACACACACACACACACACACACACACACACACACACACACACATATGCTTTCCTTAAAGGTGAAGGAGTTGATTCCTAAATAGTAAAGGTTATTTAATGCTTCATCTTTTCCTGAGTAGCAGAAATTCTTAAACTTTTGTTTGTGAATTGGCTTAATAAAGTATTTTCCAAATGATTTCAATATAATTGATTTTCTTTGCAATTCTTTGCATTTTATTTTCTGCATTTAAAATACTATTCTAAGAATGGATCCATAGGCTTCAACAAACTTCCAAAGGAGTTTATGATACAAAAAAAAGGTTAAGAAGCCATAATCTATAAAGATAGGTACATATTATATAATATTTTACTTTATTACCCATCTATGCAAATAACTATTTATATATGTATATATATATACATCTATATGATTATTATCTCCATAAGTAAAAAATCTTTATTTAATCTATACTTATGCATTCTTCCCCTCCAAGTCATTTTTACCAAAAGTTTGATAATTTTATCCAAAAATAATTGACTGAAAACACTTTTTATATAAAGTCAGATTTAATAATTAGAGAAATAATGGTAATGGGTGGGCAAAGTCAATATAATAAAAATGACAATTATGCCTAATTTACTTATTCAATTCTATCCCAATTAAATTACAAAAAAAATTATTGAGCTAGAAAAAAATAATAAATTTCATTTGGAAGAACAAAAGGTCAAAAATACCAAAGGAATTAATGAAAAAAAAAATGTAAAGGAAAGAAGCTTAGCAATACCAGATCTTAAACTGTATTATATAGCAGTGATTATCAAAACTATCTAGTATTGGCTAAGAATTAGAAAAGCAGATCAGTGCAACAGAACAGACATACAATACACAGTAGTAAAGGATTATGGCAATTTGCATTGACAAATGAAAATATTTAAGCTTTTGGGACAAGAATACACTATATGTTAAAATCGTTTTGAAAACTGGAAAGCAGTTTAGTTGAAGTTGGATAAAGATCAATATCTCGCACCATTTACCAAGATAAGGTCAAAATAGACCTAGAAATAAACAGAGATATCATTAGAAAAAATCAAGGAACATGGAATATATTACCTGTCAGACTTATGAATAGGAAAGAAGATAATAAAGAAGAGATGGAGACCATTGTGAGATATAAAATACATAATTTTTATAGCATTAAATTTAAAAGGTTTGCAAAAATAAAACTAGCATAGCCAAGATTACAAGGAAAACAGAAAATTGGAGGAAAATATTATAGATAATTTCTTGGATAAAATTTCATATCTCGAATATATAAAGAACTTTGTCATATTTATAAGAATATGATTCATGCCCCAATTGATAAATGGTCAAAGGATGTAAAGAGGCAGTTTTTCCATGAAGAAATCAAAACTATGTATAGTCCTATAAAATTATTGATTAGAGAAATGCAAATTAAAACAACTTTAAGATATCATCTCACACCTATCAGATGGGGTAAAATGATAGAAGGAGAAAATGACAAATGTTGGAGGGATGTGAAAAAATTGGGACGTTTATTCACTGTTAGCAGAACTGTGAACTGATCCAACCTTTTTGAAGAACAATCTGGAATTATGTGCAAAGAGTTGTAAAATTCTGTATAGGCTTTGACCCAGCAATATCACTATTAGGTCTTTTTCCCAAGGTGGTCAGGGAAAAAGTAAAAGAACCTATATGTTCTAAAATATTTATAGCAGTTCTTTTTGTGGTGGCAAAGAACTGGAAACTGAGGGGATGCCCATCAACTGGAGAATGTCTAAAGAAGTTGTGTCTGATGAGAGCAAGATTCACTCATTCAAAATAAAAATAAAATAAAATAAAAGTTGTGGTATATGATTGTGATGGAATACTACTGTGCTATAA
The DNA here is from genome assembly GCA_028646595.1 of Phalanger gymnotis. Taxonomy (NCBI): domain Eukaryota; kingdom Metazoa; phylum Chordata; class Mammalia; order Diprotodontia; family Phalangeridae; genus Phalanger; species Phalanger gymnotis. The sequence continues at coordinate 131,374,050 of CM053623.1, read as the reverse complement.
GAAATTATGAGCTGATTGATTTTAGAAAAGCATGGAAAACTTTCATGAAATAATGAGAAATGAAGTGAGCAGAACCAAAACTGTGTGTATGGAAATAGAATTATTGTTCACAGAATAATTGTGAACAGCCAAGATATTCTGAGTACTATAAATATGCAAATCACCTATTAAGGACCTATGAAAGAAGATGCTATCAACCTCCAGAGAAAGAACTGATACACAGAAGTACATATAGTATGGTTTTACATATATTTCTATATCTTTGTCAAATTGTGGCCTTCTCTAGGGCAGGGGAGGGAGGGAGGAAGGGAGAGAGGAAGGAAGGGAGACAGGTAAGAACTTAAAATGTAACAAAAAATAAATAAATTTAGTCCAATTTAAAATAAAAAAAAAATAATTGCATTTATTACCACAATCACTAGCAGCTTTTTCCAGACTCTTCTTTGAATTTATATGGAAATTTTCAAACAAAGAGAAAACCTACATAATTATAAATACAAATTTATGATAGAATGTACATACATGTGTATTCATACATTTATAGTAATGTTTAGATCTCAATTTTAATGCTTATTTGTGATAGGAAATTGGACAAGCCATTTTAAAACTCTCAACTTCAGTTTTCCTGCCTATAAAATGTGGATAAGTAATTTTTGTATGACTTCACCTCCATGACTGTTGTAAGGAAAATACTTTATAAACTTTATAGTGTTATATAAATTTATTTTTACTATATATGGTCATATGTTACCATATATGGGTCATAAAAAATGTCATAAAAGGTTTAGTGCATTACACAAAATAAAGTATTATTATTTCATTAATTATTTGGTAAAAGCTTGATATGGGACAGTATCTTGAATGCTTTTTGACTGCTAGCACATTTAGTGCTAACTTTTGTTTTCAAGCTATTGCAGCTAAATATTCTAAGCCTATATATTGCAAGCAGCACACAATCCTTTATTATTGTCTTTAAAAGTCACATGCACTATTGCATATAATGTCCCAGAAGTATAGACTTCATCAAAATAAAGATGATTATAACTTTCTCTTCAGAGTTTTTTGATCAGAACCTAATTTGGCTAATTTGATAAAGCATACGAAAAGAGAACTTTTTTTAATTTAGCTATTTGTGTAATAGAATGCTTTATTTAATAATATATACTTTAAGGAAAACAATGAAGAAATTTGGGAAAGTAAAACATTTATAAGCTTTTCTCTTAGGGAAGAATATAAAATTTTTAACACTGAAAGAAAATCATTCTTTCAGCAAAAGATATGAACTTGAAAAAGAATTTATGTCTGCTATCTGTGACCACATTTTCCATCTGGATCTAAGATTTCAATTGTGTATAGTGAAGATATCTATAATTACAGAAATGTTTCAGTGGATCTCTGAGCTAATCATATCTTCCCAGTGGTCATAACAACTTAAGTCTTTTAATTTTTCAAGATGTTTGTCTATGTTCTTCCATAAAGTCTTCACAGAGGGTCCACCCAACATGCTGGGGACCTCTCTCTAGATTTCTTGATATGGCATGGATTCATTGGTATATGTATTATCAGTTATCACTAGCTACATGATCTGATCCCCTCCTTTTCTAGACATCACAATTCTATCATCAGATTGAGAGAAATATATTATTTAAAATACACAGAAATTATTATTTGTGAAAAATGAAGTGAGACAGTCATGAGAGAAAGTGGTGATGAAGAAAGTTTAAAAAAAATATGTTTCAATGTCTACATATCCTTTCATCCCAGAGATCCCACTAGTAGGGTCATATAATGAGGGAGTTAAAGACCAAAACAACAATAACAAAAGGACCTGAATATACCAAAATCTTTATAGTAAACCAATCATTGGGAAAAGTTCGTTATTATTTATTCATCTTTGTTTAGATTTGTTTAGATCTGCAAAGGGCAAATTGAGGTCCCCAATTATTATAGTTTTCCTGTCTATTCTCAATGTAATTCACTTTTCCTTTAAATGCTTAAATGTGATGCTAGTTAGCATATATGTTAAAAATTGATATTAATTCATTATTTATGGTGTCTTTAAGCAGTGGCGTCAAACTCTAATAGAAATGGAGACCGCTAAACAATACATAAGGATCCCTATGGGCTATGTATTGATTTAGAAAAGCATATATTAACAGTATCTATGTTCTATTCTATCTTTGCTGATTTTAAAAATATTTCCCAATTACATTTTAACCTTCTGGCGTTAGGGAGTGTTATGGGCCTATTAGGTCATGTATTTGACACTTCTACCTTTAAGCACAATGAGGTTTCTCTATTTATCTCTTTTGTGTTTTTTTTTATTTATCTCTTTTAATCAAGTCCTTTTTTTTTGCTGTTTTCTTGTCTGAGATCATGATTGCTACCTCCAGCTTTTTGAGCTCACTTGAAACTTTGCTCTAGCTCCTTATTTTTAATTCAATGTGAATCTTTCGTGTTTTTGGTGTGTATAAATACACACATATACATATATACATGCATGCATGCATACTTACATATATGCATATTTGGATTCTACTTCCTAATACACCTTCTATCTATATCCTCTTAGGGTCTTAGAATATGATCACCCTGAACGTATTCATGGGTAGAATTGTTAATCATTCATTTCCCTCCATAGTATCCCCTTTCATTTCTTTATCCCTACTTTCTTCTTTGTAAAGAAGAAGGTAATGAGGTGTATGCTTGGCTATAATGATCTGTATTTGATGGAATCGGTTGTCACTCCCCTGTTCTTTTCCTCACCCAGACCCCTTCTTTCTTACTTTCTAAAATCTCTTGATCCATCCCCCAAGAATGCAGTCTGTTCTACTTATGACTAACCCCTTGTTGTATCTAGCCTCCCTCTAATTCCTCTCTTTCCCTTCTGCCAGTTCACTCCTATTGTTGAATGTATTTCTGCACCAACTTTTTTGTATATATGATACTTTCCTTTTACTCTTTAAGACTGAATGAGGTTCAAATGAAGTCTGCTCTCTCCAAACCTTACTAACATCATTTATGTCTGCCTAGCAACATAAAATGGAGATATGAGTAGTTACCTATTGAAATTTACTAATTCAAATTGTCAGGATAATTTAGGCCCCAAAGTCTGAGATTTTTAGTCCATTAATGTGTATTTTATTTCAATAAATAAGCATTAACTGCAATGTGCCTGGCAATGTATTATTTTCAAGAAACTTGCCTCAAATCTTAATTGTATTTTTGCCTATGTAGACAGAGCTTCTATTTTACATCTGAGGGGTACAAATAGAAGAGCTAAGCCTTTTCCAAATTTTATATAGCTAATCTTAAATATGTATATATGTATATATATATATACATATAGAGAGATACATACATATGTATGTATACACCCCACACACACATTATATGCATGTGTGTGTGTGTGTGTGTGTGTGTGTGTGTGTGTGTTCTAGCAACTTCCCCACATTTTACTTCAGGTGGATATTCATATACCAATTACATCTAGGATGAAAAAGAAGTTGTTCAAGTATCCTCCCTTCCTGGAGGTGATCCTTCCTTAAACTGTATCTTTTTTCATCTTCTTAACTCTATAATTAGGCACCCCTGAAGTCATTCTTTGTCAAGGTTAAACATGTTAAACTGACTAATACATTACTCATCCTTTTAACTTTCCATCATCCTTAGTGTAATTTTCACTGAGCTCTCAAAATACCAATGTTCATCATGAACTTAGGCATCTGAGTCAAAATATTAGGTTCTTAAGTAAAAGATCCAATGAAAATATTTTTCTATAAGCATTAAAGTGAAAGTTCAAATCTTGACTCTATTATGAAGTACCTGTCACTTGCCTTCTTTGGACTTCGGTTTCCTCATCTGTAAAAATGAGGGAGGTTGGACTAGATCAGGGGTGGGGAACCTGTGGCCTTGAGGCCACATGTGGCCCTCTAGGTCCTCAAGTACAGCCCTTTGATTGAATCCAAACTTGACAAAATAAATCCCCTTAATAAAAGGATTTGTTCTGTAAAACTTGGAGTCAGTTAAAAGGCTGCACCTGAGGACCTAGAAGGCCATGTGGCTTCAGGCCACAGGTTCTTCACCCCTGGACTAGATAATCCAAAAGGTAATTGGTAATCTAAAACTTGTGATCCCAAGTTAACAGTTATTAATTTTAAGCTTAATCATTGTTTGAATCCTGTATATGTAGAGATATAATTCATTTTATTCTTCTTTGTATATTCCTTAGCCCTAACCCTTAGTTATTAGTTATGCTTTACTTCAAATCCACTGCATTGAATTGAATAAAGTATACTGTAAACTGGAGCCCAGTTATAAGGTTATCCTTGGAATCCCTGCCATAGAAGTGCCACACAGGTAAGTCTGTATTTTAACAAGCTCCCTTTGTCCCATAACTAAACAGCTTTGGATGATTTCCAAGATGAACCTACTTTAAAACCATTTCCATTACATAGCAAATTGTGCTATAGCAAGATTACAGTGTATCTTTAAGGACAGAGGGAAAAAAAACATTGGGTCAGAGTTAACCACTTAATAACCAGGCCAATTTTAAATACCAAAGGAAAACCACCTATCCCTTTTTATTGTTTTCAAGCATCCTTGACACTAATCCTTAAAGCCAAATCAAGCCACAATCTGCAAGTCATTAAGGCAGCTAGCATTGTGACTGCCATATTTTGAGGGAATACACAATCTAGTCTCCCTCATTCATTATACTGATTTTACAAGGCTTATTAATTACTAGTTGGAAGCACTTTTAAAAGGTAAAGTGGCACTCAAGTGATAAACACATATATGCAGCAACACTGGAGGAAGCATCAAATATTAGGCCATTCACATCTTAAATCATTAATTTTAATCTTTCTTCATTTAAAGTGACATTTCTTTGGGTGTCATCAAGTTTCATTTCAAGAGGAATCTAATGCAACTGTAAGGGTAAGCACTTTTGCTGAAGAGCAGACAAACCCTCAGGCCTTGTCATGTAAATTCAGGGCTTCCCTTCAGACATTCTTATTTTACTGGTAAACTTTTCTATTTTGAGGAGAGGCCATGTGCTTTATATTAGAGCTGGGCAGTTGCCACAAACCAAACTCTACTGAGTCTGTTGGTGACCAAAATTGCTTCTTTGGACACTGTTCTTCTAGGTGTTAAAAAAAAAAAAGAAAGACAAATCATTTAGGAAAAGCAAAACTTAAATTTGAGAATCCTTTCATTTAAATAATAAAAAAGGAGTTACTAGGTGTTTCACCATGCCTGAAGAGTATGAAAAGGGTATTGTATACCATCCTTTACATAGAACTCCTGAGGGTTATCCTCTTGTGAACTTAGTTGTTACAAAACAGCTAAATTCAGAAAGTATATTCAGTCAGCTTCATCAAGACGTTCTAAAAATGAATAAAGAAACTGGTTATAGTTGTAACCTAGGCTATTCCAAATGTGGGACCCCGAAAAATATACTCAGGTCAAAAGCATAGGTCAGCATCTATTCAAAAGTACAGATTACAATCCGCCAATTCCTGTAAGGGGAAAAAAAGGCAAAACAGATAAAAACACTAGATGAAACCTGAGGAAGCATTACTTAAAGCAATGGCATTTAAATAAACAGAACAGCAAGGTAAATAACAAGGAAAATCCACTCTGCTGCATCACCACCCTCTCTCTCTCTCTCTCTTTCTCTCTCTCTCTCTCTCTCTCTCTCTCCCTCTCTCACTCACCCACACACACACACAAAACACATACATATACACACACACACAGGCATATGTTCCTAGAGCTCAGTACTATTCATGGAAGATCAAACAGGCAAAGGAGGGATCCAGAAAGAGCAGAACACAGTCTAAAGATCACAGCCTTGGTCTAGGTGCCTATAAGAGGTAAAATCTGCCTTCAGCCTGATCCTTTTAGGAAACATAACTCCCATCAGCCCAGAGACGTAAGACATGGTGTAATAGTAACCAAGTCTCTTAGCCTGAGAAACACAAGCTGTGAAGAAGGAGCAAGGTGCATTTATACACATACATATATACACATACCCATCTTGCCTTTAAACTTCCCCTTTTCTTTCTTGTCATTCTAGGTTTGCTCCCTCAGAGTCATGCTTTACTTGCCTCCCCTTATCCCCTATATTCAGCTTCCAAGTTTGGTCAGTTCTGTTTCCACAACATTTTTCCTGGCTGGAACACACCTTTGCCTCTGAAGCTTCTTGTTTTCCTGCAAAACTGTTGATGTTAGCTGTTGGTTAACTTTCTCTAGAGCTGTGGGCTGTTTATACCATTGATTTCTTTTTTTTTCTTTTCATTCTCATTTTATTTTCTGTACAGCCTTCTTCACAGAGAAGGGGGAATGTTAGAAAGACAGAGAAAAGTCATTTTTGTTCTTTAGATATGTATCTAGCCACGGAATGTTTTTCGTGTTCTAAATATTATTAATTAAACTGACCACCTAAAATGCTTTGTACCCAAATTTGGCCCATCTAAAATTTGAGTATAGCCTATAATCAATGCTACTTTTCATTGTATACCTCTATGTATTTTTCTTTTTAATAAATCTCACATTAGGTATTTGGATCAATCCTTCTAAGCAAACTATTAGCTGAGAGATGGAGAATTTAAAAAAAAAATTAAACTTTGGTTAGACATAGTAATTCAGGCACAACTATAGGCATACCCTTAATGACATTCAGTGTTTCCACCAGTATCATGATGTTGAACAAAGGAATGTTGTTTGGGAGATGGTGCAAGCAAGCACCAAGAAGGTGTGTTTTTGGGGTGAGGTGAGCTGTGTACCCAGAGGCCAGGAAAACAGAAAGGGCAAGATTGAAAGGAGCTAAGCTAGACTCTAATGATTGGTAGAAAAGGAACAGTAGCGATGGCGGGGGTGGGAGGTAGTTGTACAAAGCTGTAACATAAATGTGAACTTTTGAAATAATAACAGTATGGTTAAACAACACTAGATTTTTCCAGGGCACACCTGTGGTAAGAATTTAATTGCAATTAAAATAAGTTGGCTATGATTTACTCTTTTAAAATATGCACATAACTTATTAATAAAGACCTATTCTTTTGCAACATCATTTTTTAAAAGAAACACATAAACTGAAGGGGTTTGACATCCTAAGATAAAAGAATTTTCTCAGTCTTGGGTTATATTGAGGGGTGATTCCACAGTTCTACATGTCTCTACTGAATCTGGATTCCAACTTTAGAAAAGGGGACAATATGCCAATTTATTTATTCACTTATTTTATGTATTAATTTAGACATGTTGGGGTTTAAAGTGCTTTCCTAAATCTCCCCACCCACCCACATAGAAAATTGTAATAACCATCTCACTTACAGTGCTTTAAGATTCATAATACTTTCTTTAGGGCAACCTTGGGAAGCAAGTATTGTATGTAGGTGCTCAAAAATATTTAATTGTTTTTGAAGAGAACACTATAATTTTGAATCAATAAAAGTTTAATATTTATACCACTTGAAAAAAAAGGTAGCTTGGTACATTGAAAAGAGTGTTGGATTTAAGGTCAGAAGATGTGGATTAAAAATCCTATCTCTAAGTACTTAGGTGACTTTAGTGGAGTCATTTCCCATTTTGGGTATTATTTTCATCATCTGAAAATAGAGGGGTTTGACCAGATAACACTTAATGTTTCCTTCCAACCTAAATCTATGATACTTTGATCAGTATTACTTATAATTCTGGTATGATTCCATCTATGAATTCTGCTCCGCTATAGCTATTCCTTACTTTCTGTGGTATTAATCTACATGTGTATCAGTTTATTCATTTATCCTCTGTCTCTTTCTCTGCCTCTGTCTCTTTCTGTCTCTTTGTCTCTGCCTGTCTTTGTCTCTCTGTCTCTGTCTCTATCAAGTTTGCTTCCTGCAAGATTTACCCCTTATTAATTATTTTGGATGATGACACTCAAGGAGATCAGATTTAGTGTTTGAATATCTTAGTACACACACCATTCCCTTTGTTATATATATTCAGAGGAAATACTGCAGAAATGATGAGAGACACTTCATAAGTAATCCTTAAGGAGATTCAGGTACCAGGTAACAAAACACCTGCCCATTCTCACTAATGAAATGAATGATTTCTGCAGGGAGGCAATCAATCCTCACTAGATAAAAGAGATCCGATATCTCGCATTCAGTTTAAGAGTGGCACTTCTAATACATCCTTGACAAGGTCATAATTAAAAGGATTATCCTAGTGGTTTTCAATCTTTTCATGTATCAGCTTACTTAAATATGAAGTAATTTTTTCTTTATGAAAAATTGTTCCATATTACAGTGTTCCATTTTCTTTTTATAAGCTTGCTCATGTCTTCCATAATTACACAGAAATATCTATTGTATTTTTATTATTCCATTCAAACATAATGACTAATTAATTATAAAGTATGCCTCAGTACTGGTTCTATGAAATATATTTGAATTTTAAAGAACTCTTTAAGAAAATAAATGATAAATTTGGATAAATTTATTACATTTAGATATAATTCTTTTAAATGCAAATTAAAAAGATGTTTTAAAATTAAATATAATTTAAAAATACTTCCTCAAAGTTATCCAATTACATGAAAAGTTTTGATTTGAAGAGTCTTTCAATAGCTAACTACATTTAATTAAAAAAATACTGGGTCTCTTTCTCTTAATTTCTTTAACTTAATCTTTTTTTTAAATATCCTTTAGGTCCTTATTTTCTTTTTTCTTCCATTCTGCAAATAATCAAAAGCATCACTCTTCTTTCCCAGGAAATTTCTCTTTGTATCTAAATTGCTTATATAGAGAGACAGCCAGAGAACCATTATTCTAATTTCATTCCACATAGAAATTATTCAGTAAACAAATATCTTTTGGGAATTACTATGTGCAAGACCCTGTGCTATAGTCTGATGGGAATGCAAAGATGAAAATAAAACAGAGCAGAACTGTCAACCTCTGTGTGTGTGAGAGAGAGAGAGAGCTGCAGAGAGAGACAGAGACAGAGAGGGGGAGAGAGGAGGGGAACTATATAAAAATGTAATTAAAATATTTAACAAAATAAATGAAACCATAATAGAACATAGGCAATGTCAATATATGATTTTCTAAGTCAATATGCTGCTGACAGGGATCCATATGTTGTTGTGAGTAATAGATCAATATGTAGCCAGCAGTGGTCCCCATTTCTATGTGAATTGTCACCTCTATAGTAAAGTCATTGCTTTCCAGAAGCTCAAACTCTAGTACAGGAAAGAGAATACAAATCAATGAAACTTGAGGGAGAATGCTTAAATGCAAAGACATTATGAATATTGTAGAATTCAGAGGAGGGAGAAATTATTTCCAGCTAAAAGGTAAAGGGAAAGTTTCATATAGGAGATGGCCTTCAAGTTGGGCCTTGTCAGATAAGAAAGAAATGAACAGAGCCAAGATGGTGGCTGGAAAGCAGAGACTAGCGTGAGCTCCCCACCAAGTCCCTCCAAAAACCTATAAAAAAAATCTCTGAACAAATTCTAGAACTGCAGAACCCACAAAATAGCATAGGGAAGCAGGGCTCTAGCCCAGGACAGCCTGGATGGTCTCTGGGTAAGGTCTATCCCGCACGGAGCTGGGAGCGGAGGGGAGTGGAGCTGAGCAAAGCGGAGCCCAGCGTGGGCGGCACGGACCAGCCAGACCAGGAGCTGGGCAGAGCGTGCCGTAGTGCCCTGAATCAGTCAGCTGTGGCAGTTACCAGACTTCTCAACCCACAAACACCAAGTATGACAGAGTAGGTTAGTGAGAAAAGCTGCTGGGGCCTGGGATAGAGTTTGTGATTTGGCCACCTCCCCAGGGCCGCGGAGGTGGGGCAGCTTTAGAACTAGGGCTGCAGTTGCTTCTGGCCCCAGGCCCACCTGGTGGGAGGAATTAAGTGGCTGATCAGAGCAGGAGTGAAGAGCCTGCTGAAGATCTAAGTCCAGTTCTGGTTGGGGGTTCTTGGGGAAGGAGGAGTGCTGGTGTGGCAGCACATCCCCCCGGGTTTGGAACATAGAACTCTTTAGTCTACAAGCAGTCATACCCCGCTGAAAAACTCAAGGGTCAAGTCAGTTGGCTGGGAACATGGCCAGGCAGCGAAAGTGCACCCAGATTCAGTCTCAGACTCTGAAATCCTTCTTTGGTGACAAAGAAGACCAAAACATACAGCCAGAAGAAGT
>CM053623.1:131349157-131363364 GCA_028646595.1 Phalanger gymnotis | reverse complement strand
AGTTAGTCTTTCACAACATGAGTATTGTGGAAGGGATATACATAATGATATGCATGTGGGTCACGTTGAATTGCTTGACTTCTTAGGGAGGGTGGATAGGAAGGGAAGAGGGGAGAGAATTTGGAACTCAAGGTTTTAAAAAAATAGATGTTCAAAAGTAAAAAAATAAATAAATAAATAAAGTTTTAATCTGTTCAACTGGTCAGGACGCTGTAATGACCACATTAAACTGACACATTCATATGAATTTTCAGTTGGCCATATTTCTGTATATGATGCTAAGTTAGGACCTTGGAGGAAAAAAACTGACAATAGTGATACCAACTGTATCATCGGCATCTTAGCCAAGAATTCTCTAGAGTTCTACCTTTCACCTTTAGTCAATTTAATACAAAGCAGCAAATATTTAATATACATCACCCTTCCCCCAACCCTCTCAGCTAAGAACCTTGCCTCGTATTTTGTAGAAAAGAGGGAGACAATGGTCTCCAGGAACTCCCTATTTCCTTCATTTCTTATCTCATGACTCAGATACCTTTTGCCCCTATTTTTTTTCTTCCCTCTTGACTCGCATGAAGAGGTAGCCTTACTTTTCACCCCAGGCCAAAACACCCTACTTGCACAAGCAATCCCATCCCATTCTGTCTCCTCCAACAAATTCCCTCTTTGTCATCCCTACTCTATCACTTATCTGCAGTTGCTCCCTATCTAATGGCTTCTTCCCTACTACCTATTGGCATGCCCATGTCTTCTCCATCCTCAAAAAACTTTCACTTGATCCTTCCATCCCTTCTAACTATAATCATATAGCAATCTCTTCTGTCCTCTATGGCTAAACTCCTTGACAAGGCCACCTATAAGAAGTGCCTCCATTTTCTCTTACTTATCTGTCTGATTTTGACTTCATCATCCCATCAAAACTGCTCCCTCCAAAGTAATAAAGGATCTCTTAATTGCCAAATCCAATGGCTTTTCTCAGTCTTCATTCCTGACCTCTCTGTAGCCTTTGACACTGCTGATCACCATTGCCCTCTTTTCCTTGATACTCTCTTCTTTCAAAATGCTGCTCTCACCTGGTTCTCCTCCTGCCAGTCAGACTACTCCCCCATCTCCTTTGCTGGATTCTCATCCAGGTTGTCCCCTCTAACTGTATTCTGTCCTAGGCCTTCTTTTCTACTGCTTCACTTGATGACCTCATCAGCTCCCATGGATATAATTACCCTCTTTGTGGTGATGATTCTTAAATATATCTATACTGCCCTGACCTCTCTGCTGACCTCTAATCTTGGAACCCCAATGGCCTTTCAGATATTTTGAAATAAATGTCCTGTAGACATCTTAAACTCAACAGAACTCATTATCTTTCTCCCAGAACCCTAACCCTAATCCTCCTAACTTCCTAGCTTCCCTATTACTGTAGAGGGTACCACCATCCTCCCAGTCCCTCAAGCTCACAACCAAGATGTCAGCCCCACCATATCCAATCTGTTGCCAATATCACCTTGGCAACATCTCTCTCACCTGCCTCTCTGCTGACACTGCCACAATCTTGGTAAAGCTGCTCATTCCCTCATGCTTGTACTATTACAAGAACTGGCTAGTGGGTCTGCCTGCCTTGTGTCTCTCCCTGCTCAAATTCCTCCTTTGCTCAGCATCTAAAGTGATTTTCCTAAAGCACAGGTCTGGCCCTACTCAATAATCTCCAATAGCTCTCTCTTCCCTCTAAGATCAAACATAAAATCCTCTTTAGCATTCAAAGCCTTTCATAACCTATCATCTCTTCTGTGCCAAGCCCGCCCCCTTCCCCACACACATCTTTCCAGTCTTTTTATGCCTTGTTCCCCACCACTTTCTCTTTAGTGACACTTGTCACTTTGCTGTTCCTTGAACAAGACACTCCATCTCTAAGTTCCAGGCATTTTCTCTAGCTGTGGGATGATCTCCCCTTTCAACTCTGCCAACTGGTTTTGCTGACTTCATTTAAATACCAACTAAAACCCCAACTTCTACCGAAAGCCTTACCTAACACCCGTTAATCCTAATGCTGTCTCTCTTTTTAATTATTTCCTATTTATCCTGCATATAGCATGTTCATACATATTTATTTGCTTGAGGTGTCCCCCCTTCTTGAGGGCAGGAACTCTGTCATTTGCCTCTTTTTATAACCTCAGTGCTTGACACAGTGCCTGGCACATAATAAATGCTTAATAAATGTTTGTGAACAGAGCACTTTGTTAGACACCCAGAACACAAACAAATAGGGCAGAAGCTGCTTTGGAGTACTTTATCAGAGAAATAAAGGGCATGATGTGCCTTTTTGTAATAGAGAGAAGAAAACGAGAGCCCTAGGCAATGTGCTATGAGAAATTTGAAAGACAGAACATTTTCATTGGAGCAAAAGCTTTTGTTAGTTCTTTATGAATAAAATGTGAGAAGTAGCTACAAGATGCATCATGATCCTAAGGAAACTGTAATGGAAGGCACATGATTTGACAACTGCAGTATTAGCAGCAGGGCAGGCTTCCAGCCTGGGATCACACCTTAGTGGGACACATGAGAGGCTCCAGCCCAGTAGTCACAGAAACAGCATGGTAGCAATAGGAAAAAGATTGGGGAAATGGCAGGCCATGGCCACACTCAGATAGTTTATCTTCAGGTGAGGTAGTGTGTTATAGTTACAGTCATACTATCTGAGATTAGACAAACTGGAATAGAAGACTAATTCTGCTACTTAAAATGTGTGTGACTTGGGGCAAGTCACTTCACCTCTGAGGGCAGATGAATGGATCATATTTTGGGAGACCGGAGGCTGAAGACCTGAGTCTTTGATTTTCCAAATGGAAAACTAAGGTCCAGAGAAGTGAATGAATTGCTCAAAAGTCACACAGAGACAAGGTTTAAATTCAGGTGCTCTGTCTTTAAATACAATGTATTGGCAACTCTAGTAATAAAGGCAGTCTGAAGTTTGTCAACTGATTGTGTTACAAATATTCATTTATAGATCAGATATCTAGACTTTAGAAAAATACATTTTTTTCTTATAGAAATTATACTATAAATGGTATTTAGGCTCTCAAGTAAGCCCACAAAAGTCAACCTAAACCATGAGGTACCTGAATTATTATATTCCTACTATTACTTAAGTTACAGGTAGAATGTAAGCTCTTTGAGGGCAGGGCCAATGATATAGTCATGCAGCACAGCAGAAAGTACATTGGACTATAGTTAGAAAATAAAGGTTCAGTGACCACTTCTGATGAATACTGTCCATGGGCCCTTGGACAAATTACTGAATTTCTCCAGGTCTCAGTTTTCTCATCGGTAAAATGAGAAGGACTAGATGGCCTCTAAAGTCTCTTCCAACTCTAGACCTATGGCCATTTTATACTGTAAGAAAATGAATTTTGAATTTTCATTTGAAATAATAAAAATAACTTTCATTTGTATAGCACTTTAAGATTTCAAAAAGGACTTTATATTATTTAATCCTTAAAATCTCATCAGCCAAGTATTCTGAGAATAATAGTATCTATTGTTCCCATCTTATAGATAGGACAACTGAGCCAGGGGAAGATTTAAGTGGCTTGTCCATGGTCCCACAAATTCTAAGGGTCAGAAGCATAATTTTGAACTCATGTCCGTTCTAACTACCCATTCAACATGGTTCTGTGGTATCATGCTGCTTTGGAACACAACAATCATATTCTCATATCCTCTCCCCACCCTAGCAGAAGCTTCTCATTCCTTCCTGCCTTGGACCTGATCAGGAGGAAACAGCTGTCCTTCTCTTAAACTTTCATCTAGTGACACCAGTAACTTGATAGTTCTTTATTTGCATAAGAGTAGCCTTCTGAATAGGAATATTTTATGGGGTAGGGGAGGTGATTCCTGTATGGATATTTACCCTCCACCTTGCCCCAGGATTATATAGTAATAGGTCAAGAACTACCAGTAGTGATTGTGAAGTTGTAACCAGAAGCTTAAGCTGTCAGATAGTTACTTCAGGAATGCTGACTCTCTTTCTCTCTCTCTCTCTCTCTCTCTCTCTCTCTCTCTCTCTCTCGTTCTCCCTCTCCTTCTTATATGATATGGAGCTTAGACAGACTTACTGCATCTCTTCCTGCCCCCAACCATTTATAGATAAAGAAACTGGGGCCTAGAGAGGTTAAATTATTTTCCCAAGAGGACCTGTCATTGCTGCTCTGTTACTTAATGCTAGATCCCTTCAGCCTGCTATACCTAAGGCAATTGCTTTGTCATTGGAAGTAACTCATGCCTTTGATGAATGCAAGAACAAATTTTAAAAATCAATAAAAAAGGAAGGAAGGAAGGAAGAAACGCAGCATGGAGGGAAGGAGAGAAAAAGGAGGGAAAAAAATGAAGGAAGGATTATTTATTAAGTACTATGTGCCAAAGCACTGACTCCAAAGAGTTTGCATTCTAATATGACTGCAAATTCTTACATTCACATAAAGAAGAAAGGTTCCCAGGGAAGGGGTATTTTGGGTTAGAAAGTTAGTGGGATGGGAGAATTTGAGACATCCTTTCCAGTAGCAATGGCAGTATTTATTTGATTATGCTTCCAGATCTGGAAAGGTGAAGAGGAAAAGAAAAGGGCAGAGAAAATTTAAAGGTTTCCATATCTGGAGCCCTGGCTTCCTTCAAGTTCCAACTAAAATCCCACTTTTTATAGTCTCTCTCATGCCCCTTAATTCTCTGGCCTTCTCTCTATTAATACTTCCAATTTATCCAATACAGAGTTTATTTGTACATGTTATCTCTCTCATTAGACAGCTTCTTAGGAATAGTGACTATGTTTTGCCTTTCTTTGTATCCCTAGTATTTACACAGTACCTGGAACATAGTTGGCACTTCATAAATGTTTATTGACTAACTAGCTGGCTGCTTCTTTCCTCAGTTCATGGGTAGAAAGAGACATAGGGTCTTCAGCAGTCTTCACCCTAGACATAGGGGAAGCAGCCCCATTGTGTGCACCTGAGGTTCAAACTAAATGATTCCGGGTACAGGGCATTTTGTAGTGTACTACATAGTTTTCTCCTTTATCTCAGTACCCATAGGGAGATTCTACAAAGGATTTTTGAGGTGGGTGAGACATTGGACTAATTTCCTTCCAACTTAATTGCTTTGTGTAGTCACAACTCAGGTAGTTTTCCTGTTGACAGATGCTCATGTTGTCTCAACATAGTGAGATAGTGAATGGCAGAAGGAAGCACAAGACAGATGTGAGCAAATAACAGAACTAATAAACATAGGCAGAACTAAAATATAGTTTGAAGGAACTGAAAAAAAAGTTTTGTAAATCTCCTTATTTTGGAATATAATTTCATGAAACTGTCCTAAATTAATTTACAGGGTAGTCTATAAAAATGGAAAAGGGATCTGAGTAACTATGTAGTCCTCTAAATAATGTATCCACATTAGCATTTCAAAGGCCTAATTTTTTTTTTGTCCTGCTGAAACAGCTTGAATCTACCTTATTGTTTTAATGTAAATGATGAACAAATTTAGTAAGTTAAATGAAACCAGTGAAAAATAAAGGTCTAATTTAACTTGTACAAGGCAGTCATACAATTACGATAAAAGATATAGAAGCCACATTTGTTTCCAGAATTCTGCCAGATAACACAAATTAAAAAAAAAAAAAAGAACTGCTATTTGCTTTTGATTTGTTTCAGTTTCAGAAGAAAATGAACCAAGATTCTCAAGGTACAGTATATTACACTTATAGCAGCTTTCATGTCTGTAGCTCATCAGACTAGCTTTTAAAATGTACAAGTTCCTACAAGGACCACCCCAGGTTTAAAAGTCTGCAAACATTTCATGTTGTTTCACTGTTTAATAATGTTTAGAATATGTTATCTTTTCCTAGACCTTTGAAATCTAATTATTTATACCACTTGGTGGCATTCCCATTTTACTGAAACACACTGCACTCATACTCACCCATATAATTTTTAGAAGAGCGAATAGAAAATGCTTTGGTTCTGTGTCTATTTGAACACAATATTAGGATGTACAATAATATATGGGATAAGTATTCCATATATACCATGCCATTTTGTTGTTAAATTGGACACATATAATAAAAATATAAAGTCTCAAAAAAATCCTTGGTCATTTTTTTCCCTCCGCCCTCCAACTATTGTTTACATGCTTATTTTTTGGATCTTAAATTGCAAAAGATCCTTTTCACACTTTATGAGATGCTCTCCCCCTCTCCCCTCCACAGTAAGATCATTCATTTCCATGCCAACAGCTTCACATTGTTTGGTTTGGTTTTTGAGATTGATTGAAAGTTGACCTACTGTGTTAAGTTTATTTACACAAACACAGTCCCTTGAAGGACAGAGCAGTTAAAATCAAAGGTATTAAGCTTAGTTTCTTTATGTTTGAAAATATGTGTTTAATATAGACAAGATCTTTACTACAGGGGCAATTAATAGAAAGAAAAGAAAATACTTTACCAGAATGTGGGTGTTCCTACCATAATGTAAAGTGTATAATGTAGGATTAAAACAAAAGATTTGTTTTTGAAGTTAAAAAGATTTCTGCCACTCAAACTTTTTTCCTAGTCATAATAGTATGTGACTGATCATTGACCTAATAGTTTTTCATAACCCTGATTATTTTTCCTCCACAAATATTTAGTTTGCCACTGTGAAAATTCATTGCTACAATCAAAGTTGACCCTGACATACAGGGTTAACTGTATGCGTATACAAATATGAAATATTAAAAATTATGTTTAATGAGAAGAGATGATGGATTATTTTGAATCTGGATTTCAATTTGCTTTATGAGTTACCTTTAGGTTTTGCTTTTAAAAATATTTGTGGTTGTCTTTTTTTTAAGCATTCTTTCCCCACAACCAAAACATCTCACAACTTTTTTTAACTATTTTTTTCTGAAATTTCTTTTCCTTTTTTCTCATCCCCACCCTTCTCATATGCACACCATCTCCCCAAAAGACATGAATGGGGGCGGGGGTAGGAGATAAAAATCTTCCATCTCGGCATCCTGATGCTTAAAAAAAAAAAAAAAAAAAACTAGGGTCAGTAGCCACAAACCCGGGAGGGATCTGTGCCTCTGCTTGCGCGGCACGTGGACCAAAAACACTTCCTAGAAAAAGCCAAGTATGAAAGCTGCCTCAACCCTCCCTGAACTTTGCCTGTAAACACAGCAGCTGACAGTCCTGCATCCCCGCTGGGTGGATCCCACAACTCCGAGGGGAGAATGGCACTTCTTGTTTTTAATTAGCCAAGGTGAAAAGGTGAATTAAAACTGGCTGCTTGGCAAGCTGGAGCAAGGGGCTGACTTCGGAGGAGCTGTGAAGAGCCCCCAGGAGGAGGTGGGAGTTTGTGAAGGGAGTGCGCGAGAGTGTGCGCGTGTGTGCGCGCTAGTGTGCGCGCGTGAGTGTGTGTGTGTGTGTGTATGTATGTGTATATGCGTGTGTGTGTGTAGGTCTTTTTCTGAATGAACAGCCTCGCAGAAAGTGACTGCAAAAGCAGTTCTGGAGAATCTGCAGGCGGTTTCTGGGGTCCGAGAGCCCAAGAAGAACTCCTCCCTTGGAATGTCCCCATACTCTCAGCTTGAAAACAACTGTCCTAAGCGAGAGGGAGGCTTCCCGTGACATCTCCAAACACAGCTTGACAAATGGCACTTGGAGATCGTGTTTTCTGGTGACAACGGACTAGGTCGCGGTGTGTGACAGAGCTGCTGGAGCTGCCCCTGAGGGAAAAGTCTCCCGTCCAACTCCCGACCCCGGTGGCCAAAGTGAAGACGGGAGGAAAGGGAGGCACTTGCCCAGGGAGCAGCATGGCATCTGCTGGGCACATCATCATTTCTGTCCTGGGGGGTTTGCTCCTCGAGTTTGGGATTGGAGGTCATGCAACAGATACTACCCATCCCCGGTTACGTCTGTCGCACAAAGGTAAGTCTCTGTTCCAGGTTATATATATATATATTTTTTTAAAGAACTTTTGGAATGAAATATTCTGAAGTCATCTGATATGACATGTAAATGTCCCCCAACCCCTAAAATAAATGAAAAAACTATTATTTTTCTCTGAACAACACCTCTATTTTCTTTAATAGTATCACTAATTGATGTCATGCTTATCACACCTGAAAATAGTGTAAAATAGCTCAGCAGCTTAATGTTGTTTGTTTCTTATAATGGGTGCCTGGTAAATATTAGATTTTGTGAATGAGAAAATTACTAGAAAAGCTAGTATATCTAAGAGCTAGAACAGGTAGTAAATAGCCTTGTGATACTAAATCGACCCAGTGGGCACTAAACATTTAAATGACAATCTATGGTAAGGGGGAGGGGAGAAGGGGGATGGGACTCACAAGGGAAGGCTGAAGAGAGAGAGGTGCAATTTTGCTTCTGTACATAATGGGAGGTGGGGAGAGGGAAGAGAGACTAAGTAGAATTCCAGTGCAGAAGAATGATTTATTTTCCAAGATAGCAAAGCCATCACACTGTAATTAAAATGACTAACTGCCAATAGAAGTCAGTTTCTAATTTAACAGAATTAGCTATTGAAAAACATGCTTGTGTGTGACAGAAAAGAAATGTGCAGTATATGTAGCTATTTTGATAATTAAATTTATATTGAATAAAATATTGAGTATTGTTTATCATTGCCTGTTTTTTTAATGTGTTGCTTCTTGTTAAGAATACTTAAGCAAATCTTCAGCAAAGGAATCCCTTTGGGCAATAGCAGAATCCTAAATATTATATTACCAGAAGGTCAAGTCTTATGTGAGGATCAATTACAAACCAGCTCTGTAATGCCCAAACGTTTTCTCTGTCATCAAGTGTATTTGGTGTTACCTGTTCTAAAAACACGTTTAGAAAGTGATTTTGCTGACTTTGCAGAAAATTGGAATACGTTATCAGAATGGAAGTATTTGTTCACAACATCCTCTAAGCCAGAGAACAGATGCAATGATGAAGATTATATAAGAGCCATTCAAATTGTGTTAGATTTTCAACCAAGTAGAGAGAAAAAAGAAGCATGAGGAAAAAGAGGTTTTAACTGTATTTTAAAAAAAAAACAACAACGTTACAGCTGGCTTCTTTGTCAAGAGAAGGGAACAAAAAGGAAAAGCTTCATTATGCCAGCAAAAATTGTTCTGTTGCTTTTAACTGAGATGCTTACTAGAAGAGAAGTTTGACTTTCTAGGATGCTAGTCATTTTTAGGAGAAGATGCCTGAATTTATTGATAGTTAAGGTCCTCCTTCCTAACCATAATTTTACTAATATAGGTTCATAGCATAAAAGAATAAAATGAATTTTAACATTATGGAATGTTTGAAATAGAGCATACATAACTGAAAAAAGTACTTATTATTTGTAAAGGAATTATCCAATACTCGTTCTGAGTTAACTGTGATCAGATATAATTGCAAATAGAGCATGGAAGCATTGGAAAATGAAGAGAAGGGGAATGGCAGAATGAATGAAATGAATAGAATGATTGTTATTCTTATGTAGACAAGTGGATTAGCTGCCAGTCTTGGCAGTCCACCATGATGGCAATTCTGCTATTAACTTTGTGTATATCACTGTTGGAATAATTGTTTTTCCACAGCATAGAATCCATATCCATTTCTCTGAATGGCAATTTATTTTTCAGTAGGAAGCCTACAGTTTGGTTATAAGACATAATAATTCCTTGATACAACCACATGGGGTTTCAACCTTAATTTTTTAGTTCTTAATTTTGATATCAGGCTCTCTTTACTAGTATGCTCTCTCATCAGAAAAATAGAGTTGGGTTTATTGAGATATATACTGTTGTATGTCCTTGTGTATATACTTAATTACAAAAGACACATGATTTCCCTTGATACCATTTTAATTCAATAGTGTCAGTTGGAAAATAACATAGTACACACACATGTACATAGACATAGACATATTTTTTTTGCACAGTGGCAGTATAAACATAATTGAACATTTGTATAAAAGCCGTATATCTGAAGCTATTTAGTTGAGTTCCTTGGTTTTCCATTTTACACGTACATTTCTATATAGCACAGGATATGGAGCACTGGCACAATGAGAATATAAAGTCCCACCAAATCAATGTGACATTTACCTATGGAATTTCTGGATCCTGAAGGATGAATATATATAATATATATATATGAATATGTATATATACAAATGTATATATACATATACATACATACATATGTATTCCATTATTTTTCAGTCATGTCTGATTCTTTGTGAACCCATTTGGGATTTTTGTGGCAAAGATACTGGAATGGTTTGCCATTTCCTTCTCTACCTTATTTTGCAGATGAGGAAATTGAGGCAAACAGGGTTAAGTGACTTGTCCAGGGTCATACAGCTGGTAAGTGTCTGAGGTCAACTTTGAACTCAGGAGATAAGTCTTCCAGACTCCAAGTCCAGCCCTCTTTCCACAGTGTCACATAGCTGCCCAATGATAGATGGAGAGATAGATAGATAGAAATATCTATATGTATATATCTGTATGGCAACAAATAAAAGATATCTGAGAATTATTAAAAATGTTGTAATTAGTAATGATATTAACAAGGTGATTATTTCACTAAAGATAAATTTTTACCATACAAAATATAATAATGAATGAGAACCTATTGAAGAAATAATTGGGACACATCCCTTGCATGTGTGCATGAATGGGATTAGAGATTTAAAACTGAGGACCTCAGAAGTCATATAGTCCAACCTCCTCAGAAGATGTATATTTGCCCTTTCTCTCCAAAGTGTTTCTAGGGTATTCTTGAGTCTTATTTGCACTTCAGTGAAATTTGTATGGCCTAGCAGTGATTGGGATTGGCAAATAAGGGAGATGATGGAAAATGGAAAAAAGTACAAGTGTTTATCTCTGACCTCAACAAGCCTTCTCAGATGGTTCCAACCATGTGAGAAGCAAATTGCCAACAACCAGATACAGTGGATAGGTAAATGGAATTCAGTTGTCCTAACTTGAGATTTATCCCTAAGAATTGGGATTTATCAATCTGTTGAAAAAGGGTGACTCTCCAAGTGTTACACTTGCCCCTGCTACTCTTTTGTAAACCAACTAGACAGGATTGTAAGGCTGACTAATAAGTAGAGTTTAGATGGTAGTGACTGGTTCCAAGACATGTGGGCCCTGGAATTTCACTTTAAAAGAATAGTGTCACTTCCCTGAAGAAGAAACAGCAGATGGCAGCCACCACGAGTCATTTTCAGTAGAGTGCCAGATGGTGGCTAGAAGATGGAGAGAGAAGGTACAGATACAGTATTATGGAGGCAGTAGAGGAGGGATCTTTCAACAGGCATGGTAGAAAAGTACAGCTGTAGCAGCAGCATCAAGGGAGTTGCTGATCTAGGACAAATCAGAATTTCCTAGATTTAGAGGTGGAAAGGGTCTTAGAGGTCGTTAGGTCAGCTTTATTCTTGAGACCCAGAGATGTAATACAAGCAATCAATCAATCAAATGATATGACTTGCCCAAGGTCTTGTAAGTAGTAAGTAGCAGAACTGGGGTTTGAACCCAAATCCTCTGACCCCTCCACTCCCCCAGTCTCACTCTTTCTATTGTACCAAGTTACTTAGCCTGAGTAGGCAGAAATCAAAAACAAAAACAAAAACCTCTGATTACAGGAAGTGGTGGGAGTGGTCTTCCAGTAATGAGGCCAGGTAGATATCACTCAAGCCTAATTGCAATCTTAGTTTATGGCCCAGTGCCTGGACATTTCTCAGAAGGTGGCCCTAAAAATCTTCTGTCCTTACCCTTCTCTCCTCTTTAATTTTCAAGAAAGAGATAGTCATTTGTGTATGTGGGTATGAGAATAGTTCTATTGCTTTAACTCTTACCTATACTTTGATATTCTATCCCAATTAAACAGTTTACTATTTAATGAATAGTTCCTTCCTGAATTACTAGTAAAGCAGTTACTGGGTGTTTGAATTGTATATCATCTCTTCACTGAACCCAGTAATGCATAGGAATTCCAAAGTGAGGGAAATATTTATTACACATGGTTCTTGAATCCTCTTTGAGGACAGAATACTAGAGGGAGCTCATAACCATGGCGCTTTCTAGAACTAGTAGGGACTACAGACTTATGGGAACCTCTAGTGTATTTCTCCCTATTCTGAGTTGTTGAAGAAAACCAAAACTCTTACTCCTCAGGATTAAAGAGCTAGGGAGATCCCTAGAAGTGGAGAAATAGTACAGGCACTCCTTTTCACATCAGGTAACTGCACTATAAGGGAAACAGGTCTCTAGGATTGTATTACTTATCTGTCTGTCAAAATTTGTTCAGACTACATACAAGCCTAGAGTCCCTTTAGTTGTAGGAGTGAGAATAGAAGATGTAAAAGTAAGAAGATTTGAGGTGGAAGAAAAAGCAGGGCAATTGGGGTTAAGTGACTTGCCCAAGGTCACACAGCTAGTAAGTGTGTCAAGTGTCTGAGGCTGAATTTGAACTCAGGTCCTCCTGACTCCAGAGCTGGTGCTCTACTCACTGTGCCACCTAGCAGCCCTCTGTCTTGTGTATATACAATAGCTTGTTCCAACTTAACAATAAAGTAAGAGATACGGAGAAATTATATTGTATGTCCTTGAGTTTCCATTCTACTTCATACAGGCCACCAACTCGCAGACAATATATTGAAATATACGCAAAGCTGTTGTGAATAATTACCAACTTTGTTAAAGTATTAGTGTCATATTAAAGTATTAATAAAGTATTACCGGGGAGTGTTAGCAAGGCAAGATAATGAAGAGTGGCAGATAAACTGCCTGGGGTAAGTCAAAGTTCTGAAAACAGCTGGAAATAAAAGTTAAGTGTGGCAGCTGGTGAATTCAGTTACTATTCGTCGACACTTCTGAATGACTGTTCTCCTTTTTTCATGAAGTCTTTGGGAAGAGCTTATACCAGATGATCTCTAAGGTTCCATCTACCTATAAAACCCAATGATTCCATGAGTGGAGAAAGAAATACCCTTAGGTAATGACATGGATAAATTGTTGGAAATCATCCAAGATGATACCCATGTAGGAGGCAGAAAATGTTGATCCCGAAGAACATAAAATTTTATAGACCACCCTGACTGCCAGGTATAGACTCTTATTTTTTTTTTTGTTCCAATTCTCATTGTTTATATGGATGAATCTTAGTAACTAGTAGTTACAGTTACTAATAATAACTCAAAAGGTAATTATGTAATTCATAAGATTTTCAAAGTTTATTGCCAAGTTTTACCCGTGTCATAAAATACATACTTTTATTCTCCCCTGTTTTATGTAATCTCTCAGGTCAACTAGGTGGTGTAGTAGATGGAGTACCAGGCTTGGAGTCAGGAAGACCTGAGGTCAAAGTTGGCCTCAGACACTTGCTAACCGTGTAACCCTAGGCAGGTCACTTAACCCTGTTTGCCTTAGTTCTTCATCATAAAATGAATTGGAAAAAGATATGATATGGCAAACCACTCCATTATCTTTGCCAAAAAAACCCAAAAAAACAAAAAGGGGTTGTGAAGAGGTAGACACTACTGAGAAATGACTGAATGACAATGACAACAAAACTTTCTTCTCAGTAAATCACACATTCTAGAACTTTTTTACATTTGTAAGAAAACATAAATTAAATTAAAAGATGTTTTCCTCATAGTCTAGAATAATGTAATGCTGAAGGAAGTGGTTTTCTATTAGCTTAAAGGCTGAGGTACCTTTATTATATCCAGAACAAAAAGTTAAACTTCAAGTTGGTAAAGTAACAGGTACTTTTTCCTTATGACACTTTATGATTGCTTACCCACAAATAGAGATTACTGACATGGTATTACGTACCCTATGTTCTTTCTGTAATTGGTTTCCTCCCGAATCCTAGGAGCATAGAATTTTGGGAAGAGAGTTTAGAGATGAAGAGATTTATAAATGGAGATACTTGTATTTTAAGAGATTACGTGATCTGCCCAATGTCATGGAATTAGTAGCAGGCCCAGCATTCAGATAGAGGTTTTCTTAGTTCAAATGTTCTATCTCTTTTGCCATACTACCTTTAATTGGGCCATTTCTCAAACATACACATGCACACAAGTGTACACTTGTGCATGTATACACACAATACACATACATGCACTTACAGGCTACATGACATTAGTACTGAAATGACCTGGGTTTGAGTT
>CM053623.1:131314132-131349057 GCA_028646595.1 Phalanger gymnotis | reverse complement strand
TCAACAGACAGATCTTGTCTGATTCAAATCCCAATACATAGTTACCATAGTTCAACAAAGTCTCAGCATCTGGGTTTACAAGCTGGAGGGCTCCTTAGCTACAGCTGCCCAGATTTTCCTCATCAACACCATCTCAAGAGCCCTTAAACAAATTACAAACAGACAGACCCAATACAATTCATAGTTACCAAGGAACCATCAACATCTGAGTTCAGCCGGGAGCTCAACAAGGCTGGCTCAGAGTCCCGTGCCACTCCTGCTGCGTCTCAGAGCTCCAAGGAAGAAGAGGCCAACCCCTGGCTTTTATATCTTTTCCAGCGTCAGGGGCGAGTCACACATATGACTCGCCCACGCGACCCAAAATCGCCACACAGAGAAGGACTCAAACCCACGTGGTCCAAGAGCCCCAGCTGTCCCAGACATGTCACTCAAACTCATGTCTAAACTAAGCCCTCCCCTGAGGCAAGGAGGCACCAAGGACACCCAAATCAATGAAATAGCTGAATCACTCAACGCAAACAAAAGCCAAACTCTTCAAGGGCACTTGTTGAACTAAGTGCTAAGGAGCCCATTTTCCCTTACCGACACAGTAAGACACAGGCAAATTCTTCAATCTCTCTGCACCTCGGCTCCTTCATCTATAAAATGGGAATGAAGGTATTTATACTATCTACCTGATAGAATTGTTGTAAGGCTGAGATGAGAAAATTTATGTAACAGTGTTTTGAAAATCTTAAATCTCTTTTTTCCTTTCTCCACTTGCACAGCCATCCCTCTAGCTCAGGTCTGCCTTAAAGCCCTTCACAGTCTGGCTCCAGACGGCCTTTCTAGATGTATCATACACTGTTACTCCCCTTCCATGCACTCTGTGGACCAGCGGGCCTGCCAGCTGTTCCTCAGTCATAATACTCTGCCTTTTACTTCTGTGTTTTTGTAGAGGTTGTCTTCATGCCTGGAATGGTCAACAACAAAAACAACATTTATATAGCACGGATTACTGCTAAGTACTTTGTAATCATTGTCTCATTTGATTCTTTCACATTAGGTGGTAGGTGGTGTTATTTTCCCTATTTAACAATTGAAGAAACTGAGGCATGCAGAGGCTAAGTGACTAGCTCGGAGTCTAAGTGTCAGTACTCTAAGTCTCAGTACTAAGTTCTAAGGCTGAATTGAAGCTCAGTTCTTCCCCTCTCCATTGTGACACCTATAGTGCACTCCCTCTGCCCCTTAAAATACAGTTCCTTTCAAAGTTCAGCTTAAGTGCCCATAGGAGGCCTTTCCTGATCCCCTTCTCCACCACTCCATATCTCCAGCTGCTAGTTCTTTTCCCAAATTACCTTGCTCTGATTTTTGCATGTATTTCATTTCACATATATATATACAAATACATATGCACACATATACATACGTGCTTATATGTGTATATATTTACATATATACATGCATATACATACATTCATATACATATACACATTGTCTCCTTTCCCTGTCTTCCATCCAGCCATGATTGCTTGATTTTGTCCTTGTACCCTCACTATCTAGCCCAGTGCCTCACATTCCTTTAACAAGTGTTATTAATGTGAGGTACATTTCCATCTATGAAAAGTTTTAAATGTGCACAGAAGTCTGTAACAATATAAAATTTATGACATAAATTCTGACATGCTCTCTCATCTTCTTCAAGATCCTCTCTACAGATTTCTCCTTCTTTCATCCCAGAGAACAAATCTAATATGTAGATAAGATAAGAGGTCACCTGCCCCACATATATGCTCCTATCTGGCCCTTAGATGCTTCGGGCAGTTGGGGCTGTGTATCATTTCCAGACATCAACCCATTCCTATATCTAGCTCTTTTTTGTCCTTACCTTTAAGCCTTCAAGCTTTATAAGATCTCACTTTCCCAGACACTCCTGGAGGACTGTGGCCTCTGCAGTCTAAGGGAAGAGAAAGTCCTAAGTTTGAAATAGTCATTCTATAAGTATTTATTAAGATCTCACTGTGTTAAATGCTGGGAATAAGAAGCAGCTGCAAAAATAGCCCCTGCCTTGAGGACTTCACATTCTAATTGAGGAAACAACATAAATATGACAACTAGTCTTTGATTGACCAGCTCCATCCATATGAGGACTCACCACTGGCCACTAGGTGGCCCAGAGATTTAAGTAAGTGATGCACCTTGTTAGGAAGACTTGAGTTAGAATCTAGCCTCAGATCCTTCCTAGCTATGTGAGCTAGTGTCCCTCGGCAAGGGACTCAACCTCTGCCTTATCGTCCTGTAAAAGGGACAGTAATAGTGATAGTACCTACATCCCAGAGTAGTTGTGAGATTAAAATGAGATGTTTGTGAAGTGGCAGCTAGGTGGCATAGTGGATAGAGCATCAGGCTGAAGCATCAGAAAGACCTAAATTCCACTTAGGGCTCAGACACTGACTAGCTATATGATCCTGGGCAAGTCATTTAACTCTGTTTGCCTCAGTTTCCTCATCTGTCAGAAGAGTTGGAGAAGAAAATGGCAAACCACTCTAATATCTTTGCCAAGAAAACCTCAAATGGGATCATGAAGAGTCAGACATGAAGGAAACAACTGAACAACGATGTTTATAAAACATTTAACAAACTTTAAAGCACTATATAAATTGTGGGTATTATTATTACTATTGCTAAATAACTTTTGAGCTGGGATTGAAGTGTTTTAATTCAAGATTTTGTCATCATGTATTACATTCATTGAAAGAATCCTTCACTGAGAGAGCTTCCTAAGAGGATGTTTTTGCAGATAACTCACTGTATAAAACTAGAAAGCCATTGTTCATAAGATCTATAGGTAAATAATCATAGAAGTAAACATCAGTTTACTATGCAAAGAACCCAACAAGAATTTAGGGAGAGCTTCTAATGAAACGCACGTAACCTAGAAAACTTCACCCAACGGGATTAAAGGAGATCTATTGTTTTGCTCTTTTTCTTATAGTGTCTGGCATCTGTGTGGAATTTTCTGTGTATTTGTCACTGACAAATACTGTGTTTGCATAACATCTGGTTAGTGGAAAGTTTCAAACAATGGACTGAATTTTTCAGTTTTCATTTGGATAGTTGGCACTGAAGAGTAAACACTTATTAGCAAAAGAAGGATCAGGGCTACCTTAGGATTAGGAAGAGCAGCAAATAGTATTGGGACAAAATATTTTGGGTCAATTTTAACATAATTACATTTTAATGGACCTAATCTCCAAGACCTAATCTTCGAGAATTCTACCAAAAGAGGTAACATGGTACATGGGAAAGAACACTACAGATTTGGAAAAAAAAAAAAAACTGAGTTCATTTGCTCTCTGCTGCCTACCTGGTAACAGGGGTCAAGGCTCTCACCTTCCCTTAGCTTCAGGTTCTTTTTCTATGAAAGGAGGAACACTAGATAGTATCTAAGATTTCTTCGAGCTCTAACTCTTTGATCCTAAATGATAACTATGTTCTATTCAGGGACTAAATGATATGTGCTATAGATTGACAATTTTGTGAGACAATGTATTTTAGCTATATTGTAATAATTCAAATATATTTCAAGAATCTTTTACTAATAGAATATTACTTTGATATCTATCTGAGGTATGTAATGATTGATATCATGATAATATCTGAACTATTCCTTTCTGTACTAAATGAAATCATCTGGTGGTCTCAGCCTTATGAATGCTGAATAAATGACCAAACCACAAAACCCACCAAAGTTAGTGAAAATTAAGATAGTCTATATCAGTACTGCTTAAATAAAGTACTAAACACTTGTCATCCCTTTATCTTATCTGGTGGATCTGTAGAAATAAGAGTTGAAGCTCCTTATTGAGCAGAGTTGGGAAGAGATGCTTCTACAGTTGTACATTTGGTTATACAGAAAATTGTAGCTGTAACATTCTAGGAGCAGTGCTTGGTATGTGTGTACATCCTTTTGTCCAGACTCACATTAATGTGCTGGAATGATGCCATAAAGACTATCTCAAAGAAGAATAACAAAGCTGAAAGGATAATATCTGGAATGAGTTTATCTCCCAAATGGGTAATAAGCTGCAGATAAAATATCTTTGCTTCAATAAAGAGGGCTAAATGGATAATATTGTGGGGAAGTATCTCATTAAATATGTTCCTTTAGCAAATACCGTGAAAATTTCTTGAGACATGAAAAAAAATGAATCTTCATTGGAGTTTCAATATAAAGTTTCAATGCCATTTCAAATATAAGAACAATTAGTAATTCATTGGCATTTCCAATGTATTGTTACCTTTAAACATAATTTTACTGATATCTTTTGTTTTTACATTACCTATACTTCCCACTAAATCCCTCACCTATCCTCTACTAGAGAGGAATCTCTTATAGTAAAAAAATTTTAAAATAGGAAGAAAAAAGGTGATCGAAACTAATATCAGAAAAAGGCAGGTGTTATATGCTGTGGTCTTCTTTGTATTCAATAAAGTTGTTTGTGGACAAACTAGTATGGTTGTTAATAGGTAATAAATTATTAACTATAATAATAAACTCGAAACTAATAAAATAGTTAATAAAAAGTGTTAAATCTACCAACATTTCTAGAAGTCTAAAAGAAGTTTTACTATCTGTTGCTGAGCTGAATTTTGTCAATTCAACAAATAGAAGTAAAATAGAACACACTTGTAGGTGCTGTTTATTCAATGTTAAAAAAAAAAATCAGAATCTCAGATTTTAAGGAACTTACATGCTCCTAGAAGGGAACACAACATGCTATTGGATAAGATGAATATACTCTCCCTTTTTCCTCTGAGACAAAATACAAACTCGTCAGCTTGACATTTAAAGCCTTTTGTAGTCTGACTTTGGCATCCCTTTCCAGGTTTACTGAACATTAGCAGCTTCCTCATTTATACACACTCTGTTCTGGCAAGACTAATGTACCTGGTGTTCTCTGAACTTTATAGATCAATGCTTAATTCAGTACCTTTGTACAGGCTGTGTACTATTTCTAGAAGGCACTTCCTCCTCCTCTTAGAAATTGTGACCTCCATTAATTCTAAGTTCATGTACTGCCTCCTAAAATTTTAAGTCTTTCCTGGTCCTCTTAATTGGTAGTTCTCTCTCTTCACCACATTATCATGTGTATACTTATCTATTCACATGCATGAGAGTGGGAGAATTTAAGCTCTTTAGGTGGGGGGCAGAGACTATTTTTCAACTTGTTTTTATACCTCTAGCACTTAGCATATTTTCTTCCAAATAGTAGGCAGCTGCCTGGAACATATTAGATAATCAGTAAATGCTTATTTATTGATTGATTTATCAACACAAATCAATAGTTTACTGAGCTCCTCCCCCTCCTTTTTAAATCTTTGTGACGTTGTATTGGAATATTGTTGTGCTGTGAAAAATGACAAGCAAAATGCTTTCAGAAAAATCTGGAAAGACATGTGAACTGATGGAGAGTGAAGTGAACAGAACCAGGGCAACATTGTACACAGTAACAGTACAAGGAACAACTGTGAATGACTTAGCTATTCTCAGTAATACAATCATCTAAGACAATCATAAGGACTCATGATGAAAAATGCTATCTGCCTCCAGAGAAAGAACTGATAGCATCAGCATATACACCAAAGCATACTATTTTAAACTTTCTTTTTTTTTTAAGTTCAAGTTTTATTCCGCAAAATGACTAACATGAAAGTGTTTTATACATACAACACATATAAAAGATTGCTTTACTGTCTCAGACAAGAGAGAAGGGAGGAAAGGATGGAATTTGAAATTCAAAACAAAAAAAAAATGTTAAAAATATTTTTATATGTCATTGGGGGAAATAATTTTTTTTTAAAAAAAAATGTTGTTGCAAGGAATATCTCATTGATTAGGGGAGGGATATGTTCAGAAATTAATGTGATATAAAAGCAAAAGGTGTCAGTAAAAATAAGATTATTTTTTAAAGTGCTTCTTCAATTTAGTTGGTTAAGAATAAGAAATCCAGGCAAAATTTTCTTGGAAAATTTAAGATGGAACTAAATAGTTTCAGGTGGATGATCAAAGATTTCACATAAGAGATAGTACTTAAGTTAAATCTTGAAGGAAGAAAAGGATCCTTAAAAAGGGAATAGCACATTCCAGGAAAGGGGGAAGAAGTAGGAGATTATATTTAAAGTTCAAGGATCAGCTTTTGGTTAGAAGATAGAATATATGCATGGGAGTGCATACCTATGAGAAAGGTAAACTTCAGAGGGTCTTAAGTGTCTAGCCAAAGAGTTCATATTTCATATCATAGGCAATAAGGAACCACTGAAGATTTTTGAGCAACATGGACTTTTGGAAGAGTATTTTGGCACGTATGTAAAGATGGATTAGGTTATCAGGTCAGTAGTCAACCAGTAAGAGTCAGGAGATGAGTAGTAGTTGTAGTTGGCGACTCCTTGCAAGAGTGAATATTGAGACAGCTATATGTTGACATTATATTAGCAGCAAATAGATCTGTTGGTTTCTTGGGACATGTCTCCAGAATGTAATGATAGAGAACTCCCCATGTCAGAGCTGATAACTACCACTTAATTCTGGCAAGTCACATGGGAAGAAATGATACTGCCAGAAGAAACCCATGAAGTCTTGCTAAGGATTATGAAGACTTGGCCAAGAAAATGAAGACCTCAAGGGGTACCGATGGTGTTTTCACCATAAATGTTGGTAAAGGGCATGGGCTACAGAAGAGAAAAGATTTCAGATGCTAAATAAAATAATTTAGACTAGAGGAATTCTGTAGATATAGTTTACTTAGATTTTCACAAAGCATTTTACAAAGTGTTATCTTTGTGGACAAATTAGAGAGTCGTGAGGTAGATAGTAGTACAGCTACATGGATTCAGAGGTTCAAAGAGTAATAATAGAGATTCAGTGTCAAATTGGATGAAGGTCTAAGTGAAGTACCCTAGGGATCTGTTCTTGGACCTATGTTGTATAACATTCCTGTAAATGACTTGTATAAGGGCGCAGATGATAATATGTATCAAATTTTGGGATAACATGTAACTAGGAGAGATAATTAATATGTGGCAATGTGGTATTGTGAAGACAGCACTACCTGCAGAATCACAGGACCTGTGTTCAAATTCTGTCCTTGTCATTTAATACTTCAGTGAGCTTAGACAAATTAACTCACTGCAACTCTGGGTCTCAGTTTCCTCATCTCTCAAATGAATACAATGTTTTCTGAGGTCTCTGAAAGCTCTGATGTGGTAGATCTTATAGATCCAAAGTTGCAAAATATATCTTGCCATGATAGAATATTTGGCTGAGTTTAGTGATTGTATATTCAATAAAGATAAGTATAAAGCATTCAACTTCTGGCAAAAAGTCAACTGAGACAGATGTTTATTGGAAAAAACAAGATCTGGGGAGTTTAGTGAATTTCCAGGTCAACATAAGGCAATGATATATATGGCCACCAAAAATGCTAATGTAGTTTTAAGTGGAATTAAGTGAATCTTAGAATTCTGGACTAGAGTGCTGATAGTCCTAAGACAGAACACATCTGTATCATTGAGTTCAGTTATGGGTATTACATCTTAGGAAGAAGATGGAAAAACTGCATAGTTCCCGGAGGAAGGTCATCTGGATAATGAAGGGCCTCCAGCTGTGCCAAAGGAGAATTGTTTGCAGGAACTGAAGAATTCTTGTCTGGAGAAGCAAATTAAAAAAAAAAAGCCTTCATGGGGAAGTGATAGCTGTGTGCAATTATCTGAAGTCTCGTAACATAGATAAAGCATTAGACTTGTTCTCTTGGGCCCTGGAAGAAGAACCAGGATCAATGGATAGAAGTTGCAAGGAAGCAGGCTTATGCCTGACAAAAGACAAAAGTTCATAACAATTATCAAAAAGTGTAATGGGAAGCCTTGGGAGTTGGTGAGATACTTTCACTGAAAGTCTTCAAGGAGAGCCTTACTATTTCTCAGGTATGTTGTAATCCAGTTAACATTGGATTAGATGACCCTAGTTCTATTATTCTATAATTGGAGAGTGAAGAAATTGGAAGCAGCAATTTATAGTCCATTTGAATAATCCAGGGGAAAGGTGGCAGAAGCCTGAAAAAAAGAGGTACTAGCAATGTGAGTGAAAAGATGGAGATGATGGCACTACTGTGGAGGTAGAATCAACCAGACTGGTAATTGAGTAGACTTAAAGAGTAAGGGAAAGGGAATAGTTAAGGACCACCATCTGGTCAGGAACCTGTGTGATTGGATGGATAATTGTGCCCTCAGTAGAAATAGCGAAGTTTAGATGAGGAAGGGAAGTCCATTTTGGACATGATAAATTTAAGATGCTGATGGAGCCTTGTAGCAAGTACATAGAAATGCTGAATTGGAGATTAGAACTAATTACACAGATTTGTAAGGTATTTGCATAGATATGACTATTTAATCTAGTGTAGTTGAGGAGATCACTGAGAGAAGGTATAGAGAGAAGTAGGCCCAACATAGAGCATTGATTACAGGATAATGATGACTGAGTAAAGGAGACTGAGAAAGTTATCAGGGCATGACTAGCATCTCTCCTTTTTCTTTTGGAAAAAGTGTTATCTTTACTTTTACTTCTCATACAAGTCATTGTTTGCAATGTGCTGCAGCTGGTTTTATGTCTGCTACAAACCTCTCCATTTCCCTTTGTGTTATCTGTAATTTTGATTCTTTTGAGGTCACAATTTTCCATGACTCGCAGGCATATAGAACCATTGGGAGAATATTGGTTTTAAAAGAGACCAGCTTTTGCAGCAGTTAACATTTGTTACTGAGTCACAGAAAGGACTGAGCTATGTCCCAAATGTGATAAAGCTTGATTCTTTCCTTCCATTCAATTCTGGGTCCAGCTCTTTGTCCATCAACAGTAGTGTATAAAATATTGGATTAACATACTGATGAACTAGCACAAAGGTCTGCCTTCCCAATTCTGTGGGATTCTATTTTAATCCTTTTTTCCCCCTAGTGTGACTGGGTAGATCAATTTTGAATTAAGGTGGATTTCCCTGAGGCTTAATGGTGTTCTGGGACTTGATGCAATTAGTACAATGTTATCTTTGAGTCAGATCATTTGGACAATCTTACCATTAATAATGAATCCTTCCTTTGTTTGCTCTGTTTATATATCTTTCATAAGAGTGGAGAAAACCTTAGGTGAGCATATGTCTCCCTGTTTTGTTCCTTATTTGATGTCCATATTCAGGGGATTGTTCAACCAAGCTATCTCCATATTTGCCTCTGTTAGTAAATATCATGTAATTTTAAATGTTTGCGTAGGAGACGCCTTACATGAGAAGGGCTTTCAAAACTAAGTTTTTATCTAGCTATATTTTAATCAAGAAATGAAATCTTTTTTTAAAAAAACTTACTGATATCCTTTGTTTTTATATCACCTAAATTTCTCCCTGTATTTCTTTATTTCTCTGCCTCCACTCTCTCAGGACATCTAATATAACAAGAATTTTTTAAGTAAGAAAAAGTGGAACGTGAGAAAAATAAATCAGCAAAACTCAATACATTGAAAAAAGTCAGAAGGTGTATGCAATGTTCCACACCGAGGAACCCTCCAACTTTGCCAAGGGGTGGGATAGAGGGGGGGAAGAAGGCAGGAAGTGTTTTCTCTTTACTCTTTTTGGGAGCCACCTTTGTTCCTTGTAATTTTGCAATGTTAATTTTCAGTTATTCTATGTTATTTTGATTACATTGTTGTAGACATTATGATATTGTATTGTTTTGTTTTTCCTGTGATTACTTGACCTACTAAAATCTTATGTTCTCTGTATACCTCTTGGTCATTTATAGGACCTTAGAGGTGTAATTCTCCTGTACAATACTGTGTTTGAAAGGATGGCTGTCTTTGACTGTCTTTTTGAATTTTACTCAGGGTAGAATCCTAAATGATAACAATATCTATAAGCAAAATTTGTTGATAATTATATACTTCTCTCTGAAAACCAAGAATACTTCATCATTTTTGTAGCTATCAGAAATATTATTATTTTGAGAAAATTAATATATGACTTTGTTAGTGATTTGTGGGAACATTGCTTTACCTGATAGTGCTTTAAATAAATGAATGGAGAAATGGAAGTAGGATTGCAACTACTTTATTTTCATATACATTCAAATAGTTAACTCCAAGAGGAGGAAACTTTCTCAGCTACTGCTGGTTGGTACCTTCTCTGCAATTTTTGGTCTTAGAGAGCTGCCTGAAAAATTGAGGGATTAAGTGATTTGCCCAGGGTCACCCATCCAGTATACATCAGGGATGGGACTTGAGCTGAGGCCTACTTGGTTCTAAGGCAGGCACTTCTTTATCCCCTCTTCAGGCTGCCTCACAGCTGAATAGATAGGCATGCACATAAACCACAGCTATTTATACCTCAGGTCACATTCAGTTCCCTCAAGTGTACTTCTGTTTTCTGTGTTTAAAAACTCAGTGCAGTATTTAAATTATGTTCTGTCTGAAAATTGAACCTTAGGGTTGGTTTTTGTTGAAATTGAAAGAAAACAGCAACAGGCTTTCAATTATACCAAACAGTAAAGATATGAATAAAACTCATGTATTTGGAGGAGTGTTTCCCAAAGTGGAGTCTGTGGGATAGTACCAGAGAAACTACGCCTATCTGTTACCCAAGGACAACAGAGGGTTAAGCACAAAGGGATATAGAAAGGAAAGATTTTGCTTCCTCCTCTTAACCTCCCTCTCTCTAACTTTTAGATGTGATGCACTGCTAATAAGCAGCTGAGGCCTCCAGGCTTCCTCCCATCTAACTCATCAACGAGATTCTCTCACACTATAATCATTGTTTTCTCTTCCTGGCTAGCCTTTGAGCCACCTGCCCTTCCTGGGTTATCACCTCACTGCCTTCCCTCCCTTCTTATTATCACTTCATTCCTTGCCAGTTCCTAAGTGTTGCCACCCCTTCTCTACTTTTCCTTTTCCCTTGTCTGAGCTGTTCTGTTGCCTTGCCTGAGGCCAGAAGTGAAAGAATCACGATTAAAAAAGAAAAAAAGACAAACAATAAAGTAACACACTTATTTTTAATGAAATCATAATGATCTATCTAACTTCTTACATTTTTCTCATGTATAAATTCCAAGTAAAAAGATATAATTTTTAACTTTTAGTTTTATGTTTAATCTTTTTTTAAAAAAAAAAGGCAGAAAGTTATTAGAGTGGAAGAACTCAGCTTTGGGTTAACACCCAAGAACATCGAGGACTCCACTATGATTCAGTAAACAGTTAAGCCAGCTTTCCACTACTTTCTTAGTGCTGAGAATCCCTGTTCAAATTGGACCAACCCTTGCTAGAGTTTTAATATGGTATTAAAAGGGAATGGGGAAGTGAATGGAGGCAGATAAGGCTCCCAGAAGCTTTCAGTGGCTTACTTGTGGTGATGGTTGTGGTGGCCGTGGTGTAATGTGGTGGTAGTGATGGTGATGGTGATGATGGTAATAGTGACAGTGATGAGGTGTGTATTTCCTCTCTTTCCTTGGTGGCAATGTTTATGTACTAGGTTGCCATACCTCTGGGAGGTTAGTCATTCAGAACTCTGGTGGCACGTTGTTCTTTCCTTTGAGGTTTATTATGGCACATGATTAAGTTCAGGACTGTGTGTAAGTGGGAGAAAGTGTGTGTGTGTGTATACATTATATATATATATACATATATATATACACATATATACATATATATATATATACACATATATATATATATATATAATCTGTGAAATAAGCAAAGCAGTAATGATTTGTGGTACAGATTTAGCTAGAGTCATGTCTGATTTTATATGGTTGAGGGCACTGAGTAACACTAGAAAGGGTTAATGAATAAACAGATTAATGAATGTAAAAGCAATTTATTATATGCTAAGTATTGCACTAGATGTGGCTACATAGACAAAAATGAGATAGCCCCATACATCCAAGAAGTTAAATTCTAATAGTAGGAGATGACACATTAGAAGAAAGTGGGAGTCTAGAAAGGGAGTTGGTGTATGGTCACAAAGGGGACAAGTAGAGACATAGGACAATCCATTGCTGTGTTCTTAGCTCATTAATAGCCTATTATGCTAGAAATCCTTTCCCAGTCTTTTCAGGCTTTAAGAGGAAATAGGGGAATAAAATCAGGTAAGAACTAATAAAGGTGAGGTTTGTTTGATTTTTTTAAATTTTGTTTTGTTTTTTAAGAGAGGTATGGGAGGACTTCCTAGAAAGTGCTGTTGAAAAACAGAAAAGGTCTAGTGATGTGATTTCCCTGGTGGTTTTTACCTGCCAGTCTAACTTCCGGCTAGTTTTAAGTTTGGAATTCTACAAAGTTGTCTTTGTCTATAGTTTTCTTAGTTTTGTTCTTCTCTTAGTTTTAAAGGAAAATTTCTATAGTAAAAAGTTCATAACTGTCTCTGTTGATTAAGAAGAAACAGATTTAACACCTCTGTTAATATGCATAGAGGAAGCATTCCACTCCTAAGGACCAAATCAAGGGTCTGAAGGAACAGGGGAAATGAGAAACCAGAATGGAGGTGATCAGGCCTAGTTGTTTGTTAACTGTCTTCTTGCCTAGGGGATGCCCTCACAATGTGTGAATTGAATCATGAGGTGGGGTAGGACATATGTCAGGGATAATATTGAGGAAAAAGTAGGATGAAAAATGTTATTGTCATTATTGCATTAAACTGTGCAATCTTCTTCATTTTCTTTTCCTTATTCAGAGGTAAAATGAATTTATCAAACTTAATAATGTCTCAAGCTTGTTCCAGCAGTGTTTTCATGATTTACTTCACCTGGCCTCCCGTCACTGTTATTATTTATACTAGATATTTAATACTTTATTATTGTTTTTTTAATCACTTTATAATGCTGCGTCAGATATCCCCCAACTAAATTGTTATCTTCTTGAGGTCATGAGGTCATAGAGAACCATTATATCATCAAAAAGATATGACAGAGAGCTGGGCATCATTTTAGAAGCACTGAATAGATATTTGTTAATTATAATTCTTAATTGTGGAAGGTTGCTGTCCAGATTTTAAAAGGCTCATTTCATTTTTTATAAATTCCACAGTTGATTTTAGATAAGTACACTTTGAGGTTGCAACTCACTTTCTGTGCAGAGTAATAATGAATTTTTCTTCACTCCTTTCTACTTCCTAGAAACCTGTCTATCCAATGAAGACATGAGAAATTCAATGGAGAGAAATGAAGCTGAATTTTTATACTTTCATATTTAGTCTTTTATCCTTCTAATTTGAACAGAAATGTACTGGTCAGTGATTATATCATCACAAGTTAAAAGTTCATTTTAGCATTAATATTATTTATGGTATAAGTTTTCTCACTTTGGAGTTTGCTATACCAATGAAATCACAGGTTTAATCTCAATCTCTGTCTGTATTATTTATAATGCTAAGTGTAACCAATGACCCATTAATCACCACCACTACCATCCCCCTTGCCACCCAGATTCTGATTTATGGGAAATGAATTCTGATGCCTGGACACAAGAACATATACTTTTCTCTTTGGCTCAATGTCATCACTTTATGTCACTTTGGCATCATTTTATGTAAAGCTTTACATATAACTTACACTTGATTCACATCTAGGTGTCCTCGGCTCTTAAATCCTGCATAGGCAATTAATGTAGTCAGTATTATCATGTTAATAGACTTCATTTTACCCCACAGAACATGTTGCAGATACAAAGGACTCACAGGACATACAGGAACATAGGAAGCAAAGCGAAGCACTCAGATATTCCAGTGGTTTCCTTTGATAGAAAATTGAACTTCTTGTTGTCTTTTGGCAACTCTTTGAGATTCTGTTACATCTCTGATCCTCTTAGCTAGTCCTATATAATCCTTCCTGAAGTCATGGTGTCAGAGTATGGTATGGATTCTCTTCACCTCTCCCAAGCAAATACACTTCAGGGCTTCAGAACAAGAAATTCCCTACTATATACTACTTAATTACACGCTGGTTTTGCTCTCCAAGGACAGTATTTAGGAACTATGCAAATTGTCTTCTTTATCTGGGAATCTCCTCTCTCTAGAATTTCTAATCCCCAAAGTGTCTAACTTGAGGACTTCAGTTTAGGTTACCTATGAGGCAACTCCTAAGGCTGTATACCTAGGAATTTTCATTTCTCTGATAGGAGGAAAGGGGGGAAAAAGTATTTATTAAGTGTCTACTGTGTTGCAAGCATTGTGCTAAGTGTTTTACATATATATATTATCTTATTTGAGTCTCACAATAACCCAACCCTGGGAGGTAGAAGCTATTATTAGTCTCATTTTACAGTTGAAAAAACTGAGGTAAATAAAGGCTAAATAACTTGTCCAGGATCACACAGTCAGTAAGTGTCTGAAGCTGGGTATTAATTCAGTTCTTCATGACTCCAAGTCCAGTGGGCTAAGTATTAATTGTACCACCCTGCTTCCTCTTACTTTTTTTTTTTTAGAACAACAAAGGAATATGATAAAAAAAATATGTTTTCAAAGGATTTTTGAATTACTAAATGTTGTAAAATAAATTAATGATAGAATCCAGGTGGAATCACATGCTTCCTAACTTTCAGTCCAATAGTCTTTCTCCTATGCTGCAAAAAATTTCACCTTTTAAAATGTCAGTATTACAGAATCCTTTCATTGAAAAACAAATATTGTAGCTCTAGAAAAGACTTTAGAAGGATCTTCACAACAAGCATTTAAGTAGCTACTATGTGTCACACCCTGTGCTAGGGCTGGAGATACAGAGTAGCTCAGAAAAAAAAAGCCTTTTTCACATTTCTACCTCTTCCTCTTTCTGCTCCTACTTGCACAGCAGATGTGTCTCTGCTCTTCTTGTGACCTTCAGAGTCCTTTGCTGCTGCTAATTTTGTTATTATTTATGCTGTGCTGAAAGGTAGAGAGTTAGCTTTTGAGCCCAGCTCTGTGCTAGACCTTGAAACCTATTCATTTCTGTTCACTTTCCACATGGTCAGATAGTGACTAAGGATCATATTATTTCTGATTCAGTGACAGAATTGGTTAAAAAAAAAAAGCGGCACATTCATGAGTAGGCATATTGAAATGTCACCTTGGAGATACAGAAGTATGTAATTTTCCTCTACAGGTACTTTGAAGATATTTTACATCCCCCCCCCCCAAAAAAAAGGAGTGTTATGTAATAGAAAGATAGCTTTTCCAGGAATCAGTTGACTGGGAATTCAGTCTTAGCTCTGACACGTGCGTCTATGGAAAAGTCATTTAGTCTTTTTAAGCCTCCATTCTCTTTGCCTATAAAACTGGTAATAATACTTATCTTACCAGCCTCCCAGGGTTTTGTGTGGAAAGTTCTTAGTAAAACTTAAAATGTCGTATCCATGTAATTATTATTAAGAATTATGCTTTTATGACTTTGAATAACAAGGCTTTATATTTCTTATGTCAGTTTCTCCACCCTCTTAAGTCCACCTGGTGATTTCATCTGTATTTCCTTTAAACATAAAACCCACATGAATAATTGTATTCTGTATGAAATGAACTTCTTTGATCTCTGATTAACTTTATCTCCTTCCTACCGCTGGAGGACTCTAGTTCATGGTGTTTGACTTTTTCTTTTTCCCAGTGATTTGGATAAAGCCATAGATTACATGTTTATGAAATTTATAGCCTGATCTGTTCTAGCATATTTTAAAAGTGCTCGCTTTAGTTGATGTTTGTTAAATTCAGAGTAAAAAAATGAAAAATATATTTAGAGTTTACCATAAATTATAAAGTATAGTTAATTAACTGGATAATGGTGAATCAAAAGGGATTTTGTCAGACTATAATGATGACAAAAAGAAATTTAATAAACAAATATAAAATCCTGTGTCTGAGTTTTGAAAGCCAACTGTACAATTATAAAATGGGGCACATGGGGCTGATCAGCAGATTCTTTGAAGATCTTAAGGTTTCAGGGGATTGCAACCTTAATATGTATAGGTCATATGTGGTATGAGTATCAAAAGGGCTAATAAAATCGTGGATGGTAGTGGGAAAGGAATATGTCCATAACAAGGATGGTACATTCCATTGGATTTTGCTTTGTTTGGCCCATGTGTGTAATACTGTATTCAGTGTTGGAGTATAATATATTTAAGGGATAGGATCAGGATAGGGAGGAGACTGATAAGCATTCTAATGAATTATAAATCCAGCTTGAAAATACCCTCTCTCACAGAAACTTGGATACTGCTACTATATCAAGAATTTTTCAATGAGTAACTGATCCTAAAAATCCACAAAATATTGATTGAGTAGTTCCTTCTTGCCTTACCCTGACAATTATCACTTTATATTTTGCTAATTTTTAGATTTAAAAAACCCAATTTGTTAATAACTTTATTATACTCATGAGCCAATCTTATAGAACTCTGTATATTTTAGACCCTTCAACTTAGAATATTTATTTAAGGTGTCAGGCTCAATTTTTCCCAATTAGATGTAATATAAAAACTACATTTAAGAAACCAATAATGCAAAACTAATTATTAACTATGCAGTATAGCAAAATTGTAATGATGAAGCTTATACCTGAAGGAGACATATAAGAAGAAACTTTCTTCCACCTACTCCTGTTTAGAAGTTTGGGATCATGGGTATGGGATACTACATATAACATCAGAATGTTTTTTAAAAAAAAGTAAGCTTCTTAGTTTTGTAGGACTTTTTTTCTTTTTTGCAATCAATGGCTGGGAGGGTGGAGGTTAGAGGAAAGACGCAAGGAAATGTAAATGAAACAAAACCAAAAGATATCAATAAAATGTATTTTAAAATAAAAAGCAGCATATGCAGTAATAATGAAACAATAGAAATGTATAATTAATATGCATCAAGTCAAAGAGTCAAATAGGCAAATTAATGTCATTAATCACCATTAGCACCATCAGACATTTATGATCATAAATGTCTGATTGTAGTGAGTGTGTTTTTAATAAGGGAACATATCTATCATAAATTTTAAAAATATTTTAAAATTCAGGACCTAAGTCCCCATGTGCAAAAGTGTTTTCTGGTGATAACCTTTCTGCAGAAGGTTTTAGGGTTCTCTACCTGATACTTAGTTCATTAACTTATTCATTTTTTCCAAAGTCTTATGGTGTTCAAGTCAACTCAATGTGCTTTTATATGCCAGGCACTGGGCTAAAATTGAAAACAATCCCTGCCTTCGAGGAACTCAAAATCTAATGACTCACAAGCAAGGGGATATGATCTGATTTTTCCTTACAAATTATTAAATGGTAACAGTTCTCGTTAATCATTTGTCCATGAGACTCCAACTAGATTTGTCAAAAATTAATCCTCTTTTACCATAAGCTTATATCAGCTCCCTCATCTACTAGGCTTAAATAAAGATGATAGTTATTGGATACAGATTTTATTAATAATGTAATAAACAATAAAAAGACATAAATAACTGTTTACAAAATATCATCTCTGTAAAAGATCACCTGAAACATCGAATCTAGAAATATGAGCCCCCCCATTCAGCTCTCTCAGGAGTGCAGCCAAAGGAAGAATTCCGTTCCCACTGTTACTTTACAAGAATTAAACTTGCTTCTCTCGGGAAAGAAGTTCTTTTTGAGTCTCCCCCTACCCCTGCCCCTATGCCTCATCAAATATCTCTCTAGTCATGACAGATAATTGTCTTTGGAAAATCAGTTCAAATGTCACTTCGAAGATTGGAATCTTAAAATCTCTCCTAAAGATATAGTAAGAGTATCTAAGTCCCTTTGGGGGAGACTACTTAACTTGTTCTTTTAAAATAAAACATGATCATTTCAAAAAGACTATAAACTGAGTTGTTTAAAAAATGAATAAAATGTATTTTTAAATGAAGCATCCCCTTTTTAATACTTGTATTAATCAAATCCAATGAAACTTGCCAATTGTAAATGTTATCTGAAAAGTCAGAATAAATTGGACTGAATTGAAAAAAAAGGCAAGGCTTTCACTGTCAGTGAACTGCTCTTAAATATAAGGTGAATCAACATGGATTTGGAAATATTTTATTATTGTAATTTTAAGAAAAGCAATTCAAAGTGGCATAATATAATGAAAACAGGATTATCTACTTCTAAATTCCAGGGTAAAATATGGTTTAAAAAACACAAAGAAAGAAAGAAAGAATTCACAATAGAAATTAAATAGATTACTGATTTGATTTAGCTTGAGTATCACTTAAGCAGCTCTTTTCTTTTTTCTGATCATTCAAGAAAAAAGACAAGTATATGTAAATATCTGTGTGTACATATGTATATATATAATATGTGTGTGTGTATATATATATATGTGTGTGTATCTATATGTATATATCACAGATTTTGAAGTTAAAGTGAAACCTTGAGTTTCTTCATATTTGGAATCTGGATAAACAATTGAATTTACTATCTAATGAATTTCCTGAACAAGATGCCATATTTAAAATATAAGAAGCGAATTACCTTTCCGAATAAAAAGAAAACAAAATTAAGATCATCTTATTTTTCAGATTATCTAAATCTCTGTGTTCTTGCATTAATAATCACAACTGGACTTTTATTTTAAATTTCACACTGGTACAGTGGAAATGAGTGTTGGTTTGGATACAAAAGATCTGGATTCAGGAGTTGGCTGTGCCATGTACAACATATGTCACCTTGTGCATGTCCTTTGCTCACTTGGGTGTCAGCTTCCTCAACTGTAAGATGAAGGACTTGTACCAGATGATCTCAAAGCTCCTTTTCATATTTAAACATGTTAAAGTAATAGACCAGTGTTAAAGCAGCCAGAGTGATTTTCATGTATGACTTTGACATTATTTTATTGCAACAGCTTTTAAGATAGAAATCAATGAAATCAAATGGAAATTTCTTGCATTAAGTCTTAATTCTTTATCATTCTTGCTAAGTGTTTCTCCAGGCCCTCACGTTTAATATTCCTGGACAAGATTTTTTTTTTTTTACTCAGGCCATCAATTTCACAAGATTATTGTAAGGATCAGAGAAGAGTATGTTTATGAAGCATTTTGTAAAGGTGCTATGTGTCAGTTATAATTATTTTTATCAATAGTAGTTAGTAAGGGTAGCAATTGAAGAAGAAAATTTTAGGTAAGCTAGATATGCAAACAAGAAGCAAGCAACTTCATTTTTATATTCTCTTATGTATAAGACAAAAGTTATTTATTTGGCCAGTTGCTTGCAGAATTTCTTAAAATTTCTCCTTAGCTATCTCCTTGTTTCATCATATGTATGCCCAGATTGAAGTATGGCATGTATTTGTTTAGGAGGACTATCTTCAAACTATGTAAAAAGGAGAAGCTATCTCAGATTCAAGGGAAAAAGAGATCCTGAGCATTTGAATTCCAGAGGTTGGAACAAACATAGAATAAAGAGAAAACTGAGCTGTGACAAAAATGGGGGTTATCAAGCAGAGCCATTAACATTACAGGCATCTCAGAATAGAGAACTCAGGAAGTCCAAAGAAAAGGTCAACTCTTTCCCCAACTCCCCCTCCCCCTCAATGCCTTTCTATCCACAAACCCTATAACGTAATCATCTGTTTTTGCCTCAACCACAAAGAGATCAGGGCTTTACCTGAGAGAGAGAGAGA
Organism: Phalanger gymnotis; assembly: GCA_028646595.1. Taxonomy (NCBI): domain Eukaryota; kingdom Metazoa; phylum Chordata; class Mammalia; order Diprotodontia; family Phalangeridae; genus Phalanger; species Phalanger gymnotis. Next base: position 131,329,414 of record CM053623.1, on the reverse strand, counting down.
GAGAGAGAGAGAGAGAGAGAGAGAGAAATGTAAGGTTAGACAAAGTGCTCTGCCTTGGTTTTAGTTGTAACTGAACTCAGAATGTTTCATCTAACATAAACTCCCTAAAGCTTAGGAGGATGGAATGAAGGAAACAGATAATTTTATTGTCCTAAGGCTTAAAACAAACTGATTATTATAATAAAGTGTTAGAAGTAATTTTTTTTTGTTGCTAGGCTTTTAGGTCTTTAACATAAATCATTTTTGTATTTTATCAAAAGTATTTCTACATGCATTAATAAAATACATTGGTGCTGAAAAATTGGGAATGGATAAAGGAAAAGACATCAACACTGAGTATCATCATTTCTTGCAGATATTTACCAAAATAAAGGAATTAATTCAATGAAGAGACCAAAAAGAAAAACAAAAAAGACTTGTCAAGTCACTCAGTCTCTTTAGGCCCTTGAGTTCTCAATTTTAAAATGATAAATTAATTTGTTCATTAATTTCATCATTTGCAACTCATTCACCAGTGTGCTATGTGAGGATTCTGAAATGGTGCAAAAGAAGAAGCAGTCAGGAAGAGAATGTGGACACCTGGACTAGGCCAAATAGACAAGAAATTCAAAGTCATATATTCATAGTTTATGGTCCATAGAGTGACTAACTCTTAACTTTTAGGGTTCTAATGGTAACACTGTAGGGCTGTGGTGGTAACTCAATTTTAATGGTGTTAAGGCATCAATTCTCAAGATGTTTAAAAGACAGGAAGGTGTAAAATAATTTTGGGGAAAATGCAGATATTAGCATTTTTAAGAAAGGTGATCAAGGGGACATCAAACCCCATATGCTATCATTTTAATCTATATCATCATATATCATATATTTTAATCATATGTCATCTATATGATAATGATTTTCAAATGTATCCATGATATCATTGATAATACCATGAAGGAATTAAAGAGATTTTTAAAATATTCTACAACAACCACATCTTCACATTCACACATTTGGCTGAAAGGGATACAAGACTCAACTATGTTGTTCGTTGATTTTTAAAAATGGATGTTTTTGTTTGTTTCATTAAATATATTTTAAAATAATGCCACATTTTTTTGGCAACTGTTAACTTTAGCTTCATATCTTTCATTACTATGTCATTAGGTATACAGATGTTTAATATTAATACTCTTTCATTTTCAATGGAATCTTCGTGTTCCTTAATTCCCTTGTTTATCTCCCTTAATGATCTCTAATTTGAATTCGGCTATCTAGTATCATTATGGACACTTCAGATTTTCTTCACTCAAATTAAGTACCAAAAATTTGATTATATCTTCTCAACTTAAATATCTTTCTCTAGATATTATAGATAATTACAATATAAAATGATTCACGATAAGTACATTAATGCAAAGTGAAACAAAGTGCTATACCAGTCCTAGGAGAAAATGGTCATTAACATGGACTGGGTTTGAGGGGCAGAAAAGGTTTCATGGAACAACTACTATTTTAATTGGATTTTAAAGGATGGGTAGGGATTCAAAGGAGTGGAGGCAGGAAGGCAGTACATTGAATAGAAGGCATGCAGAGGGAAAAGTGTGAGCATAGGTAAGGAAAATTGGGAAGCAGATGGCTTATTAAAGGAAGTATTACTAGTCCTGTTTGGATGGATCATGAAGTGTATGGAAGGGAATAATTTGAGTCTGGAAAGATGTGCCTGATCCAGATTACAGGATGGCCAAGAAATGGAGTTTGAATTTGAATGGATAGAAATAGGGAACCCCTGAAAATTTTTGAGCAGAGGCATGACATTACCATATTGCTTCATAAGAGAGAAATTTTGGCAGTGCTGTGGAGTATGGCTTGGAGAGGGGAGATAGTCAAAGTGGAAGACCCCTTGGGGGCTGTTACAGTAGAAAAAACTGTTGGTAATGTGAGACTATGCTAAGGTAATGGCAGTGAACTGGATCGGGAACTGGGTAGAAATAGGAATTGGACCTGTAATTTCATTTTAAAGGGAACTTTCCGATGAGAAATCTCCTACAAATACAAATTGGCACTTTTTCTCCATATTATAGTCTTAGATAGATGCCACTGGACAGTGATGCATTTGATAGTGGTGGTTGTTACTTAAGGAAAGTCGTGGCATTTGACTTTGGTGGTGGTTGTTAGAGCAAAGTCCTGGAGGAGAGATGAGAGGGTGAGATCGAGAGTTCAGAAAAAGGAATTAGCTTTATTTAACATTAGGTATCACAGGATCTTAGATGTAGAGGTCAAAGGGGCCATCTATTGCAACCCCAACTTTGCCAGTGAAAATACTGAAGTCCATGAAATTGACTCATTCAAGATCCTACCAGTAGAAAGCAAGATAGGTAGGATCTGAACCCAGGTCCCTTGGCTCCAATCCAATGTGATTTCCAGCGATGTGATGTCTTTTGTGACCACAGTGAAGGAAGAGAGAGTGCATAATGATAGTGAAGACTAGATAAGTGGAGCTGAAGTAGCTGCAGTTCTATGGCTTCAATCTCAGCGACGTTAGAGTCTAACAGTAATAGTAAGATAGCTAATATTTACATTATTTCTTTGAAAGCACTTTTATATGTCATCTCATTTGAGCCTGATAATAACACTACCATTAGCCCCATTTTGCAGATAAGGAAACTTGGGCTGACAGATTTTTGTCACCTGTTCATTGTCATACATCTGATAAATGTCTGAGGCATGATTCAGTTTTTCCTGATCCCAAGTCTAGGATTCTGTTCATTATATTATTTACCTGACCCCTCTTCTGTAGGTGGGTGAGTGTGTGTGAGTGGTCTACAATTGGGGACTTAAGGAAAGAGGGACAAGTTTGGAATAGCTATTCTAGGGAATGAGCTAACTAGTCAGAAAAAGTTATATAAAAGGATTGTTTAACAAAAGAAAGGGCCCAGCTGTTGTTATGCACCATATATTTGTAGCATTTGAAATTAGATTTCATAATTTTCTCCTGGCATACATTGCAGCCCATGAATAGGAGCAGAGACATTCAGATGATTGAAGTTATCAAAAGTTGAGGATTTACAGGTTGGAACCGTTGAAAGATCAGTGGATTAGGGATTTTATTATAGTGGATAGTGAAATTTTAAAGTAGTAGACAGTAGAATCAAAGCTGAGCATGGAAGTAAGGGAGATGGAGTGCGGGAGATAGACTCAGAGAACAGGGTTAGGTCTAAGATTAGTTTAAAGGATAGGAGACTCTAATTACAGAGTGGGTTTTCTAAATTCACAATCTTGGAGGTGCAGAAGTTCTGAGAAATGGTTAGGTCTAAGGTATCACAATACTAGTATGTCACTAAACTGGGGCAGAAGAATAGATTGTGGGATTTGGGGAAGCTGAGGAATTATGGGGGCAGGGTGTTAAGAGTGGTTGTCATAATAAATATTGAAGTCTCAACACAGCACTTGAAAATGTGTTTGGATTTCACATGCATATTTGAATTTCACAAGCTGGTCTCAGTAAATATGCTTTTAGTGTGCTAGCAGTTCTGATCAAGGCAGAAACCTTTATTTAAATATTTAGGCAATTTATAAGAGAAACAATTCAAAAATTAATTATCAGTCATAGTAGGCATTAGCTAGCATTTGGTCATAGCTATGAATTGTAAATTTCCTTTAAAAAGGATATTGCTGGTTGTGATATTCTGGTAAAGGGTAGGTAATGTTTTATTTTACAATAATTACTCACATCTAATTTTCAAACAAATGAATTGTTTTACAAACTTTGAGACTGTGTTGAGTTATTTGATTTTCATCCTGAACCTAGAAAATGATTGATGATGAATTTGGAAGTATTATAGGATTCCTTATTAAACAAAATTAGAGCCGCAAAGGAAAAAATTCTTTTAAACTGCACTCCATACTATCATCTTCCATAAGAATTTAGTGCAGTAGCAAATTTTGATCATGGCACTTTAGAGTAGTATAAAAATGTTAACTCTCATAAAGTCAGTTCTTTTGAGAGGTAAAGAGGGATGTGTGGACGTGTTATTTCATCTGTGGAGTGAACTCTTGTCAAGAAAATCCATCTACCAATGCAGATTGGCAACTCTTCTAGATCATACAGTCTTAGGGAGTTACCTGGGAGATTGAGAGATTAAGTCACTGGCCCATAGCTTAAAGAGACAGCCAGTTATGTGTCAGCAGCTTGACCCTAAATCCTTGTCATGGGCCTTTATTTTCACCACATTGATTTTCACAATATGTTTACTCAATGGCCTAGTTCATAGAGAGCTAACCTGGAAGCCAGGAAGACCTGGTTGGAATCTTGTGTCTAACACATAATGGATATGGGACCCTGTGGACAAGGCATTTAATCCTTAAATAACTCTCTGAGAGAATACACAGAGAATGTGCTGGCCTGTATTGATAGAAGGAGTTTCTTCATCTGGATGCTCCTAAAGGAATGAAAGCACAAGCCTAGTCTTTACCCCTATTTCCAAGAAAATCAGTAGCAAAATTAAAGCTATTGATCAAATATGTATTGTATCCTTATATGTGTGTGCGCCAGCTCCAATAGGCTCTTCTTGATGGTCTAACTTGAGAGTCTAAAAATGTGAAAGACGTGATCCCTCCATTCTGAGAACTTATATTTTTATTGGAGGAAATTAAATGCGCTTAAGAAATGAGTAAAATATAAGCAGGAATTATAAATATGATATATTAATATAATAGGAATTATAGAAAAAACATTCAATTTGGAGTGAGAGAACCTAAGTTCAAATTCAGACTCCGATATTTCTCTCTGGCCTCAGTTTTCTCATCTGTAAAATGAAGCTATTCCATTTAAAGATTCCTATAAGTGCTCTAAATATTATAATCTAATAGAATATAGGACATACATGTAAGTGTGAAAGGATGTGGAATAATGACACAAAAAGAGATTGTGGCATCAAGAAAGGGAGGCGTCTTGTAGCAGATCATGTTCAACCAGGTATTAAGGAATGCGTCAAGTATACGCTGTTAGAAACCAAAGCCTTTGCTCTGCTGTACTCAAGATACCAGTTTGACTTGTTCTTTTTGCTGGTCCACACCCCCCACCCAAGCTGATTGGTTGTTGTGGCATTGTGTAAATAGAACCTGAGTGTTAAACTTAAGAAGACAACATATCATTTACAAAGTGTTAGGGTGTGCAACATGAGTGACCTTTCCAGATAGCTGAAATATTCTTTCATCTGACAAAATTATGTTTACTTTAACCACTTTTGATGGAAATATTTTCCCATAAATAATAATAATAATAATATATTTACAATGGTTTAATTATAATTCGCAAATCAATTACATAAGTAGTATCATTGGAAACTCATAATATTACTAACATGTTATTATTTTCCCTTTATAATTCACGAGGAAACTCAGGACCAGAGATGCTAAGAAACTTACCCCAGGTTATACAGCTAATTGAGTAGTGGAGCCAAAACTAGAACCTGAACTGACACCTACTCCAGTGTAGTTTCTTTTATATCATATAGCCTTATATGTTATAAATGGAATAATAGACTCTTTTCCCTTTTTAAGAATAAGATATACTAAGCTACAGTAAGAAAACAACAAACCTATTTTTCTTTTTAGTTAAAGACTGTCTTTTGGCAGCCCTGTGAAGCTTATGGGCCTATTACCAGAATAATAGTTTAAATGCATAAATTACATTAAATTACAAAGGAAATCATTATTGAAATAAATTCTCTCTGCCTCTGTCTGTCTGTTGCTGTCTCTGTCTCTGTCTCTATCTTAAAATCAAGTTCATAGATGCCAGGTTAAGAATGCCTGACCTAGCCTTATCTTGATATTTCAAAGCTGTCATGAACATCCATTATTGCATTGTGTTGTAATAATAAATTTCCAACACTCTTCTGGGTTGGTAAGTTCAGTCCTTGTCTTGTCTTAGCTGTTGGTCGTCACTATTCACTACCCTCATTGTGCCTGCTCATGATGGCCCCAGCCATCAGTGTCCGCTGTCCCTGGTGGGGTTCCCTCTATTTTCCTGCAGCCAGGCAAATCGGTCTTCTTAAGAATTGTGTTAGTAGAGTAAATAGGCCTCTAGTGGGCCCTCAAGGCCAAGGGTCCATCTCTAGTGTTTAGACTTTGTGGCAGTTATTTCAGGTGATTAGAAGCTATAGAGACATCTTGACCCTCAGCTGTGTTCTATAGTTAGAGCTGGCATATGTTTATAATGTTATGTTAACACTTCTAGAAAAATATGGAAACAATTATTACTCTATGTTCTCTAGAGCTTAACCCCAGAACTATGGCAACAGTCTGACCACAGAGCAGTACATTTCTTTCTCATTTTACCATCTGAACCATTTTTACTTCTTTTGGTTTTTCTAATGTAACCCAAATCTTAAAGCCCATTGTATACATCGGTCTTCCTCATTGGTGGAAGTCAATGCCTTGCACCTGGGTTAGGGCATGGGGTGGAGTTGGTGAGAGTAGGAGAGAGGAGAGCTCTGCTCTCTTTTAGGACCTGCTTTGAGTCTCTTCAGGTCCCTTCAGGCTCTGCAGTCACCCTGGGTGCTTCTGGCTTCCAGTTTTCAGAGAGAAGATGGATAATGCAGAAGGAAAAGATGCTGGGAAAAAGCTGATATAAAGAGGAACTGGCAGTTTCCATTATGTCACTATCCTCAACTGCTGTACTAAACTTGGGGGAACTTCCCCTCAGGTGAGAGCCAGTCCTCTCTCTCGGTCGAGTTGTTACCTCCCTTCCTTTGGGAGAGCTCTATCAGTCACTTTGAATTGTCTGGTATACATTCTCCTATTGTAAACTTCCTCTGATTTTGTTTTGCTGTGGATTTGGATAAATGGGTTTCTTTGCTATGTATTAGGTGTATATTCATTGTGGAAGTGGCATCTGGTAGAAAAGAGGTCAAGTTTTGGATATGAAGCTTAGGTTCTCCTTTACCCATCGAACAAATAGTGATAAGAAATTTATATTGAACATGAAAATTACATTTCCTAGACTAATAGTATTTAAGGGAACAGATAGATATAATTCAAGTCCAGTGCCCTCTGTCCCTGAGGAGAGCAGAGTAGCCACACTTCTGGTCCCAGCCTCCTATTTCCCCACCTGATAGGAATCAAAGCCTCCCTTGGAGAAGGGTGTGGAAAGAAAAGGCTAGAGATGTCTATTCTGCCTCATTTTGAACCATAGGATGACTTACCCATACTGCATATGAGGGACAGCCCTCATGGCATTGTTAAAAAAATAAAACCACAACTAAAAATTTTCAATTTGACTTTACATGGGATATCTTGTATTTTTTTTTTATCATAAATAAGTGAGTTCTGGGGGCAGCTAGGTGGCTCAGTGAGTAAAGCACTGGCTCTGGAGTCAGGAGGACCTGAGTTCAAACCCGGCCTCAGACACTTGATACACACTCACTAGCTATGTGACCTTGGGCAAGTCACTTAACCCCGATTGCCCTGCCAAAAAGCAAAAAACAAACAAACAAACAAATAAATGAGTTTTACACCAGCAGTTCAATTCTGGAGGGAAAAAAAAAAACCCGTTATCTTATTTTTAAGTATTTTTCATTTCAATTTTCACAGTCAAGTGGTACCAAGGTTATAGGTAAAATTCTGGGATGGCATATGTTTTTATAAATCTATCTCATTTGCTCATTTGAATTTATATTTTATTTACTCAAATACCTTATTGGGAATTAAAGCAAACATTAATGCTCATAAAGTAGCAATGATGGAAAACTATGAAAATATCCATTCCCTGCATATACAAGTAACTGCATTAAAGAGTCACGGTACACTTGGAGGAGAAAACTTATGCACCTTGAACATTACTAGACAGAGGTGAGAAGAGACAGTATGCCAAACCAGGAAACAAGACAGCCCATAAAAGGGCAAGGAGACAGGAAATAGAATTTAACGAGTCGGCCAGCTGGGCTAGAGTGAAGAAGAAGGTTGGGTGATGTCCTTGGACTGGTATGAGTACCCTCTACTTCAGGAATATCCTTTAGATAGTATAGTAGAGGGTGTTTCGAAGAGGGGAGAGATTGGAGGCTTTCCTCAAACCTGCTCAGCCTCTTAGCTTTACTCATTCTTTTCAAGGTACCGCCCCCCCCTTCCCCATTCATTCATGTGGCCTTCTATGTCAAAACCCTGAGGACTTCATTGACCCTTCCATTCTGCTCAGTGGCAGTAGATTCCTTGAGTTTATCTAGCTTCTTCCTGAAGGTCATGAATGCTTTCTCAGGAGCACAGGTACAGCAAATAGTTTTTTTTTTCCCCCCAATACACTTTGTTTTGTTACTCTTTAATGTAGTCAATCAGTAAATTAGTCTATTTTAAGTACCTACTACGTGCCTGACACTGTGCTAAGTGCTGGGGATACAAAGAACGGCAAAAGACAGTCCCTGCCCTCAAGAAGCTGAAGGCAAGTGAGGGGAGGAGTACACCCAGCCTGTGGCTTGATGAAATCCAGAGGTGTGAAGCTGGATAGGAAATGAAGAAATGGCTGCTCTGTGCCCCTTCCTTACTTGGAAAATCTGAGAGGATATCCACCCTCCATCTTCTCTAGAGAGAGGCAGGGAGGGGCCTCCTGCCTATTGAGGAAGTGGGAGTTTCTGGGTTGATGTGATTTTTCAGGATGGTGAGATGCACTAATATGTAATAGGAGGTGCAGCAAAAATCTGGCTGCAATTTTAAGCTTTAATTGTTCCAAACTGCACTTTTGGAACACCCTGTATATCTGTGTTAGTGTATCAGGCTATAATCAGACTGTAACGTCTTTGAAAGCAAAGATTGCAGTTCTTTTAAACTAGCAAGCAATGCCTAACGAAGTTAGTTCTTAAACATAGCAGGTGATAAATAATACTTGTCACTGATTGATGCATAAATAAATATGAATATTCATAGTGTCTTAAAAGATGGTGAAGCCCCTTTCCAACCTTAAATCTATGATCCTATAATCCTCTTTGCCATAATTCAATAATTTTACCCTTATTTTCTCCCATGTGGAGAATGATAAAACAGAATCATTTTATTGTTGTCACCTTATTTTTGCTTGGTGTTTTGGGGAGAGAGTTGTTTTTATTTTAATAGCTACCACTGAATGAATTAATGAGACATTTATTAAACACTTAACATGTGTAAAACACTTGTGCTAAATGCTGAGGAGAAAAAAGGAAAAAGTAAGTCAGTCCCTGCTCTTAAGGAACTTACCTTATCAGTGAAACAACATATATAGAAGGTTCAGCTTCAAAACAGTTGCAAATGGAGAAGTCCTATGGTCAGTCAATGTCAGTCAACAAGCATTTTTTACATGCCTACTATGTGCAGGGACTTAGGGTGCTGTGGCAAGGCATAAGTTAATGACTCTTCTTTAATGTCATTTCCACTGGTAAAATCACATCAGTTTTTAAGGTTGAATCATTTAATAGTGCCTAGAACGTTGATGAAATGAACTTTTTTTCTGGGTCTCCAGTAGCTGTGTCTGTAGCACTTATAGGAATGATTTCCAGGCTACATCTCCATAGAGGATGGTTGCTCAGAGGACACTGAGCTGGAAGCATTGTTAATGCCAATGCTGTTGTGTTCAAGGTCCTGGGCTGTCCCTATCAGGGTCTTTGAGGGGAGATGGTGGTTAAGGTGGTGGTAGTTGCTACGCTGTCTTCTGTCTCTCCTTGAGTATGCTTTGCTGCTTTAGCTATGAGAGACAACTATTGATTGTCTCACAAAGATTCCTAGAGATGCAATGAAACAAAATGTTGTAGGCATATGATATCTGTAACCAAGAGGTTCATCCTTTCTCCTAATAGTCAAAAGGATCATAGAATGCTGAGATGGTCCTGTCCATGTCCATTACAATCTATATAAAAGTATCCTGCAGAATTTAGGACTCCCCCATCCCCAAACAAATTTCCATTATTGATAACAAGTAGAACTAATTCCATAAATATTAACCAGCACTAACTATTATTAGGGAAAATAAGGCTTCTCTGAGATCTCTTTAAACCCTCAAGATTAGCATTGCTTTGCATCATGCAAAGAGCTGTAGCAACTGCTTTTTACAAGGAAGCTAAATGACTGACTGGTGTGTCACAGAGGTGAAAGACTGAAAATAAATAAACTTACTCACTTGTGTATTCAAGTGCCTAGACTCAGTAGACTGACAGTACCATGATCCAGGGTTTTAACAATCCTGTCTTCTATCCAGCTTAAACTGACAAGCCGTTTTTAAGTTCTCATAGGAAAATTCTGCTATGAGGATTTTTTAGAGCTGGGTTTCTCTAACTATAATTTAGTCATGTTAGAAACCGTTGGGGAGGTGGGGTATGTTATGTTAATACCTCTGAGATAAAGAGGTACTGGAAAAATTTTGAACAAATATTAAGCCTATTTTTATACTGAAAAATTGACATGTAATAATTATATTTATATGGAGTTTTGGAATGTATCTCTGAAGTCAGAGTTTCAATATCTATCCAGTCACCAATTATTTAAATGCAAGAGATACAACTTGAAATATTAAAAGATTGTTAATTAGCATTATAAAGCCATTCCATCTCATCACTTGGTCTAGTTTCCCTAGTTTTGTTTATTCTCCATAAGGACAAAAATAAGCCTCTTTGTGGTACCCATAATTAGGTTATTCACAAGCAACTCACTAGTCAAAAAATTTTTTTCTTATATACTAAATTACACTTAATTATCTATCAATGTAATTTATCTATTAAAGAATTTAACACAATGCTATGCTTTATGTGAATGCTAGATAAAGCCCTTTGATATGATGACATCTAATATATTCACAAATATACCTCCCCACCCCCCACACAAAGTCAAACAAACCCATACTTGCCATTTCCTCCAGTATAAATTGCTTAGCTACCAAGGTGTCCTAATTACAACTTCAGATAAAGGATGTTGAAGTTCTTTGTGTACTGTGACCTAGTTGAGGAATAACATTTGGTGTCCTTAGTCTCATTTACAATTAACTTCCTGAAGCACGTGTTTGCCCCTATATATTAACTGCCTTTACAGTAATTGTTAGCTCTCAGAGGAGCATCTGTGAAGAAATGCATTTCCAAAATGAATGCTTTGAAGGGAAAAATAAAAGCAATTCATCAAGTGAGAAAGAGATAAAAAAGAAAATGTGGGGAGTGTGTGTGTGTGTGTGTGTGTGTGTGTGTGTGTTGTCACGAGCATGATAGGAAAACAAATACCACCCTGTGCTTTCATATTACACATCACAATGTATCAGATCTCTAGAAATTTTATTCAAAAATAATTTTCAAATATAAAGGATGAATTTATCAATGAGTCCAATACTGATTCAGTTCATTCAGGTTCAAACACTTTATTTCAAAGACTTTATTTCAAATCTCTCTAGAGTTCATTCTTTAGCCTTAGGGCTAAAGCCTTTGCCATTTAAGAAAATGGAACTCCAAGGAAAATAGCATCAGACTCATCTTCGCTAGTCACCTGCAGAGAGAGAACTGATGAACTCTGAATGCAGATTGAAGCACACCTTATTATTTTTTTTACTTTCTGTATTTTTATTGTTTTGTTTGTGTCTACTTTTGCAACATGGCTAATATGAAAACATGGTTTTCATGACTTCACATGTATAATCAAAATAAAATTGCCTTCTCAAGGAGGGAGTAGGTGTGGAAGGAAGAGAATTTATAACTTGAAATTCAAAAAAAGATTTAAAATTCTTTACACATAATTGTGAAATATTTAACAAAATAAATACAAGTATTTTCAAAAAATCTTACCTATTTTCACATCACATTTGATTAAGAAATAGATTTTAAATTATGTAATGGTGTATTTGAAGTTATTTTTCAAAACTATGCATCATATTTATTTAAAGCTTAGTTTTACATACATGTATTTGCATATATATGTTGTTTCTACATTTCTAGTTGTGTGTATACATTATATATAATGTATGTAAGTAAACATATATGTATGTATACACATACATGTCTGTGTCTATATATGTTTCCTTTTTAATGATACTCTTTGGTGGATATAAATAGGAATTTTTGCAAAAGTATGTTTACTTTTATTTCTTTATACTGCATACCATCATTGAATTGTACAGATTTTTCTTTTTAAAACAATTTTAATTTATTTTGAAACATATCAACCATAATCAAAGAGGAAAGAAACTGCAACATTACCTACAATACTGTTTCTTTTAACTTATTATATGTATCTTCAACTTGAGGAAAAATAGTTTATCATTTAAAGTCCTACATGACCTTCATTTCTTTAATAAAATCCAATAGGTTTCTGGTATAGAAAAAAAAGAATAAACTTTTTCCTGTATAGTTTATATATTATAGAGACAGAAATATTCGTGATTCCTGGAAGACCCAAATTCAAGCCCTGCGGTGGACACATACTTTGTGACCCTGGGTGAATCACTTAACTTTTTATCTAAGCAACTCTCAGACAAGTATCAGAAAAGGTTCAGGCCTGAATTGGTAGGACTGTCTTCACCTATGAGTACCGTCTCCTAATGAAATCATAGGTTCAGTCCTTATCCCTTCTGTAGATCATTTTAAAATTTGTATAGTTTGATGAATATTTGTCTCTTTTCAGTGCTGTTTGACTAGCAATACAATATAGAAATATGTTGTCATACAAAAATGTCTTTAAGTACTAATATACTTTGTGGATAGTATATGTTATTTCTTTTGCTGTTTGAATTCAGCATTTAGATGTGTTTGAGACAAATGGTTTGTACATTTTGACACAGTTCGGGAGCTAATACACTTTTAATACCACTTTGACCAAACTCTGTTTAGTTAGTTTCACTCTGTAACAATTTTTTTTTCCCTTTTGTTTGCGAGGTTTTTTTTGATAGTTTGATTGGCTAATTTTTTTCTTAAGAAATCTTTCCTAATCTTTTCTTATTTTATTTTCAAATTTCTTTTCAAAATTTAGTGTTTTGTTTTGTTTTTACAAATGAACTGAGTTATGAATAGTCAACCAAGAAAGATTTTTAATTTTCCTAGGCCCCCAACCCAGGGAAGTGGGCTAAATTGATCCTTCATTTATTTGCATATTTTACATAGTGTTTCTTCCTTTTAAAATAATTTTAATTAACTTTTGGAACCAATGCAGTATCTTGCTTGACAATTTTATATATTGTGTATAAATTATGGATTTCATTTATGTGTGTAAATAGAGAAAGAATAAAGAGAAACTCTTTACTAAAATCCTTTTATAGTGCTGTGTCAAAACATGGGAGCAGCCTCCAAAAATAGGAGTATAAACTCTAATTAGTTCCTCCCACCACCCAGGAAATATGCTGGCCTGGCTACAAACTATGATTCTATTGTCTAAGACCATCCTTGATAAGTTCAAAGAGCCTTATCAATATGGAATTGGCCTCCAGGTGATGATTTGTTTTGACAACAGAAACTCAGGAAACTGTCTGCTTAAGGTGTTGAGGAAGTTGCTATTTGTGTTTAGGGAAGCAATGCCCACAGGAATGAAACCACTGATCCTTAAAGTATAAAGGAAAACAGAAAACGGTGCTAAACCCTAATTCCTGTCTGTCAACAAGCATTTATTGAGCACTTAAAAAATTATCAAGCACTCATCATACCCAAGGTACTGTGCTAGATGCTGGGGATACAAAGGTTAAAAAAGAACCCAAAAACCAGATCTATTCACTCAAAGAGCTTATGTTCTACTGGGGAAATGCAACATGTCCATAGATACGGGGGTGGGGGGGGGCATAGTTTGGGCAAGAGGTGATGAAGACTAGTCAGTGTGTGAGTGGAGGGAAGGGGACAGATTTGTAAAAGACTTGACAACCCATTAGATTTAGTAAGTGATTTGAGGGCAGGACCATTTTGCTTTTTGTCTTTGTCTCTCCCCTGCCCCCCTCCCCATACTGCCACTTGTATCTAGTATAGGACCTTGTACACAGGTGGAGCTTAATAAATACTTTTGAATTAATTGAAAGAGAAAATTATTATGTGGACTTACTATATATCAAGCATTGTGATAAGCATTGTGGAGGTTTATCCTTGAAGAGCTAGAGTCTAGTATTATCCATACCTTTAAAATCCTCATGATATAGTTAGGGTGATATGATAAATAGAATATATGTGTGGCAATAATCAAGTGCTCCTTATGTACTACAGAATATAAAGGCTATATCACAATGTGTATCCCCATCCAGTGCCTTGTACAGTATCTCTGTACACTATAAAATTTTAAAAATTTGTTGAATTGTTTAATGGGACCATAACCAAAATTACATTGAATTTAAAGCCAGAAGATCTGAGTTCAAGGCCTGGTTCTATTTATTTGCTTTGCAAGCTGTCAAGAAGTAACTTATTCTCTCAGCCTTAAGTTTTCCCCATCTGTAAAGAAGACCTGTTACCTACCTCATGAAGCTGTTGTAGTAATCAAACAAGAGAATATATCTAAAGCACTTTATGAACTTTAAAGTACTATGTAAATGTAAACTATCATTATAATTATTATGTTAAGAAATATATACATATATATGTATATGTATGTATGTATGTGTATTTCCTGCTCCAGTTGTGCTAGGATTTGTCATCTCAGAAGTAGGGATGACAAGCTATTTTCGGTTCTAGATGTGTGATTGGTTTTTCTATTCAGGTTTGAATATAAATAGTACAGGCAAAATGCAGAGACAAAATGAAGAGGAATTTCTGATTTTTTTCCTTAAAATTAGATAAAATGAGCCAGAGTATACAGAGAATTTAAATTTTGAAAGAATCAAAAGTATTTCTACATGGTGAATCAAAACAGTCAGCATATTTCTAATGTTTGAAAACATTCTACTTTATTTACCAAAACACTAGAATAAGGCCATATACACCCACCCAGAGTTATTTTCCTCTTATTGAAATTAATTGTTGCAAATATATACATATTTGAAAGGGATTTTAACAGTTTTCCAATTTTACAACCCAAATGTTTCAAACGTAAGGACTATCCTGCTCAGTACTCTATCCACACAGGTACTAATCGAATGCTTTCTGTTTCATTAATTGAGTTAATCTACCTCCAGAACTTTTGGTATGGCCATTCCTAAATCACACCAAGGAAGGAGAATCATTTCTGTTCTTAAAGACTTATGGAGAATGAGATTGCACAGCAATTCTTTTTTTTTTTAATTTATTTTTAATATGTTTAGTTTTCAGCATTGATTTTCACATGCGTTTGAATTACAGATTTTCTCCCCATTTCCACCCCCCCCCACTCCAAGATGGCGTACACTCTGGTTGCCCTGTT
>CM053623.1:131276621-131313632 GCA_028646595.1 Phalanger gymnotis | reverse complement strand
TTTTTGGAGGGACTTGGTGGGGAGCTCACGCCAGTTACTGCTTTCCAGTCGCCATCTTGGCTCCGCCCCTGCACAGCAATTCTTGCTAAACTATTCTAGTCTTTAATGGAACTCACTGTCAAAAAATGCCTTAGTGCTGTTAGCCAAAATTTCTCATATTTTTATGTAACACCCACCTCGCTGAGTAAGGGGGTACTTATTGCAACTGGAGGATTACTTTAAAATCCTATCATTGCTTATTTGATGGGAGCATCTAAAAGTTAAATTCACGTTAGCTCATTCAACACCATCTGTTTAAGCCTGATGTCATGGTCCTCTTCGAGAACTGAGGACAAACAACAACAGCAATAATTACTTATTAGCCCTGTAACAGTGAAAAATCACTTAACTTTTCTGAGCCTAATTTTATCTATCTCTGAAATGGCTAGAATAATACTTGTAGCACCTACCTCACACGGCCTCCCTTACCCAAAGAAAGGGTACCTTGAACTGGAGCACAAGGAGTTTTGGATTTGGAATTGGGATTGTGCTCTATAGGAACCCAGCTAAGCTAGGTACCCTTTCCTCTCCCCAGAACAGAGGTGGTGCAAAATGTGGAGAGGAATTATGGCTCCCTTATGTTTGTTTGTGATTTTTTTGAAGTAAATATTTTTCTGTAAAAGTGAGAAGGGTGGGGGGGAGGGAGAAGGAAAAAAAAAAAGAGGGAAGGTAGGAAGAGGTGGAGGAAAGGAAGGTAAGAAAGAAAAAGAAAGCAAGAAAGCAAGAAATCAAGAAAGAAAGAAAGAGGAAGGAAGGTAAGGGAAAGAAAGGAGAGAGGGAGAAGAGAAAGAAATGGAGGGAGCAAAGAAGGCAAGGGAGGGAAGAAGGAAGGATTGAATGGAAGAGATGGAAGTAGGGAGGAAGGGAAGTGCTTTTAAAGTTTTAATTGCTGAATAAATATGAACTATAGCTATTACATTCACTATCCAGAGGAGAGATTATGAATATGTCCATGAAAATCTATTCTTTTGAATGAAAAGAATGAGGTTACTCTCTTCCTATAGGTAGCACATATAGGAGGTCACTATTGTTGGTCCTCTATACAAATTACATATTTATTATGTATCTAAGTAATGCATTAACGTTTAAAAGATAAAGACATATTTATGAATGTAGTGTTGAATTTTGGCAAAAAATGTGAAGTACTTATAGTTGGTAATTGGACTTCTTTTCAGTATCCCTTTTCCTCTTCTGGGAATCACCTCTTCCAGTACCTATTCTATCATTCCCAGTGTCCTCATCCTACTCTCTATTACTGAAGGTACAATTGAGGTTCCACTTATTCCTGCCTTCCTTGGGCAGTGCTCTATGCTTATGGGTTTCCCTGGCATTTTCATCAGATCTCTTTTTCATTTGGTAATTTTCTCAGGAGAAATAAGGCTTCTGTGCTAGGTCACTAATTAATCTGACAAAGAAACATTGAAAAGGTACTAAAAGATGTTAATGCTATGATCTCTCATGTCTCTTCAAAATAAGAATAACGTCCAAGAAATAAACCAATTTCGGCCTTCTCCAAACACCAAGAACCTTAAGGAAATATAAGCTAGATGAATTACAAAAAGATGACCAGCAGAGAAGGCCAATCTCTAGTACTTCAATGTATGCAACACCCGGATCCCCACCAGCCAGACCCCAGTTAACTACAGGATTCAACTCTGCATATCTCTCTCCTTTCCCACCACACTCTGTGCAGTGAATACAAAAAGGTAGAGAGCTTCCTCTAGCCAAAACTGCAGCATGGTAACATGCTGTCCTACAATAGTACTTAGAGATCTGAGGAACAGAGAGAAATGGGGCAAGATATATTAGGCTTTAAGCAATGGAGATTGGTGTCCAGCTAGGGCCAGTTTTCTCCTCCCAGAAGTCACTTGGGGCATAGATTGAAGCTGGTGAAATTTGAATTGCCCAGCCTGGGAAAAAGCTGACACAGCTTTGAGGTCTAGTCACTGAAGAAACTGCCATCAAAGAGGAAAGAGCCAGAAAGTGAACAATAGGTGAATACATCAGAAAAAAAGACTGAAATTATCAAAGATCTCAGGAGTAAAAAAATCATTTTAGTAGTATTTTTTCTAATTATATGTAAAGACAATTTTTCAGTATTTTTTATGAGACTTTGAGTTGCAACTTTTTCTCCCTCCTTCCCCTCCACTTCCTAAAATGGTAAGCAGTTTGATATAGGTAACCTATGTGCAATGTGTGCAATTATGTAAAACATATGTCCATATTAGTCACGATTGTGAAAGAAGAAATAGGCCAAAAGGAAAAAAAAAACCCATGAAAAAAATAAAGTGAAAATAGTATGCTTTGATCTGCATTTAGAGACCATCAGTTTTTTTTTTTTTTGTTGTTGTTCTTTTTGTTTTTGTTTTTTTGGTGTGGATAGCATTCTCAATTATGAGTCCTTTGCAGTTGTCTTGGATCATTGTATTGCTGAGAAGAGCTGAGATTCATAGTTGATCATTGCACAATGTTGCTGTTACTATGTACAATATACAAAGATCTCATTTAAAGACCTTGAACACAAACAGATAAACCAACTTGGAAGACATTATTAATTGAAGAAGAAATTTCCATCAGATCAAATAAATCAATACAGATATCTATGGGTACATATTAAAAGACCACAGAAAATGAATACTCACATAAGAAAAGAAAGAATTTTGGGTATCCTCAAGATAGGATGAAATCTTGTTCCCAAATGGTTTAAGAAGGAAATAAGAATTGTAAAAGCAGAATTTATGGACTATGCAACAAAAATAAATGGCCAAATGGAAAAACATGAATCCATGGTAGCAAATTTCACCAAAGAAACGTGAGAGAACAATGGGTTGGGAATACAAATACACAGAAGTAAAGAAGAATCTAGAAGAGGAGAATAAGCAATAATAGTGTCCTAATTTAAAAAAATATATATTTAATTTTTAATTTGTGAAATAAAACAAGCCCTTCCATAAGATAGTAGACTAATAAAAAGATGATTGCACATGAAACTGCAAATCTGTTATGTACATACAACTCGCTATTCCTTTTAATAACATAATAATTTTATCATGTAAATTTTTTTCTTCCCCCCCACCCTAAAGATAGCTACGATTAGACACGAATATGTGTGTGTTTATGTATGTAAAATTATTCTATACATTTATCAGTTTTTTCCTCCAGATGCAGATATGTCTTCCTTCATATGTCCTTTGCAGTTAATTTGGATATTTATAATAGTTAAAATGACTTAGTTGGTCAAAGTTATTTTTAAAATCATGTCGCTATTACTGTATACAGCGTTCTCTTGTTCCGTTAATTTTGTTCTTCGTTATTTCATACAAGTCTTCCTATGTTTTTCTAAAAATCAATGAGCTCATCATTTCTTATAGCATAGTATTCCACCACAATCATCTACCACAACTCGTTCAGCTATTCCCCAATGGATGGGCATTCTCTCAATTTCCAGTACTTTGCCATTACAAAGAGAGCTGCTATAAATATTTTAGAACACATAGGTTCTTTTCCTTTTTTCCCTAATCATCTTTGATAACGTTAGAACAAAACTTGATCTCTAGATAAAGCAAAACCTTTTGCTCTCAAAGACAGGGTTTTTCAAGACAACTTAAGGATTATAGCTCTCGCAGAAGAACAAAGCACCAAAAAAATTTAGTGTCATAATGTAAGAAATAATACAAAAAAACTGCTTGGAATTTCTCAACACAAAAAGAACAACTGCCAATCAAAAGAATCCTCAGGTAGGCTTCAAGGGAAAAAAGGGAGATGTTGATATTATAAACCAGTAAATAAGAGAACCCCACAGTCTTCTCTAAAATCTAAATTTCAGGTGACCCAAAGGTCACCTAAATGTATATGTACACACACACATATACATATACATTGTCCAGTAAAAAAAATTGATTTCTTATTTAGAAAGAATGAGAGCATAGTATGGCACTGGCAGGTACCCACAAAATATTAAAATGCTTTGAATAAGGATTCAGTGCATTGGGTACATTTACAATATGGAGAATTTATGGGTATTTGTAGAAAAGAATTACATTGGATAACTTAAAAGTTGTAGATGACTTATGATCTGTACTACTGGAGAGAATATACATACTGATGAGATAACAGGTCTGTTAAGTATTTAAATGATGAGTTAAAGCTATATATGTAAGTATTTTTGTTAGGAGCTTCACAATACCTTATTTTTTTTTCTGTTTATTTGGCTGTCTATCAAAGATTAGTTGCAGACTGAAGAAAAATTTGTGATCCACAAACTCATGTCCTGCATATATAATTTCCTATTCCATTTTCTAGCAGGACTGGACTTGAATAGATGTCACACGGACTTCTACTTTGTTATAAAAAGTTAGTTCATCATAGTTATTAATGTTATTGGCAACTATTGGCAACCACTTCTTATCTTTACCTCCAGACTATCAGCTTCATGAGGACAAGGGCCAAGTTATCTATTCTACTCTTATGTGTCTTCCTAATTGTCTTTTAAATCTTTTTTTTTTTTTGGTTTTCTATTGGCTAGCAAAGCTGGATTAAGAAGAAAGAATTACTGATAGTCTTTATCAAAAGAGACAATATATTGTAGTAGAAAAAGTATTTGACATGGAGTCTAGAGAATATCGAGTTTAAATTGCTCCTCTGAAAATCACTCCTTTGTTACCTTGGACAAAGTATGTATTTTTGTTAATCCTAGTTTCCACGTATATAAAATGAAGATAGTGACACCTGTTAGTATTTAGCTTATTTGACCATTGGGAAGATAATATAACATATGTAAAGCATTTTTCAAATCTTAAAGCATTATAATTTTTAACATTAATTGACTTTCCCAAGGGTAAAGAAATAGTCAGGAGACTTTGAAGTACTGAGATGACCCTTATCTACTCTCTACTCTGTTAACAAGAGATCCTGAAGAATCATCATAAAGTCATGGAAATTCAGAATGCGAAAGAACTTTAAGCATAACCTAGACCAATGCCTTCATTGTATAAATAGGGAAGTTAAAGTCCAAAGAGATGAATGAACTTTTCAAAGGTCATAAAATGATAATTCCCACAATGAGGCAGATATTCCTAATTCCATCATCCTCACAGTTTGTTACACTATTTTGTATGACAGTCAACACTGTTTCTGATATTTTTCTTTTTAAACACTTAATTTTAAAATGAATAATTTATAATAGCATTATTGATCCTGCTCTAAATGAACTGTGCTTTAAAATGTCTCATGCATTCTTAGGTGTAGTTTTTATTATGTGTTATAATAAAATTGTGTCAGAGGGTTGCATCTCCAGTTTTGATTCAAGTCAACACAGTTTTATGTGTCAGATTTAGTTTTATATCCAACTTTTCAGATGCAAAAGGATCAAAGAATTAAAAGCTAGAGGGAACCCCAAGGAATATAAATATTTCAAAAATGCCTGTGTAAATCTTGCCAT
Source organism: Phalanger gymnotis (assembly GCA_028646595.1). NCBI lineage: Eukaryota > Metazoa > Chordata > Mammalia > Diprotodontia > Phalangeridae > Phalanger > Phalanger gymnotis. The sequence goes on along the minus strand of CM053623.1, from coordinate 131,308,153 downwards.
AGGATTCATAAGGGGTTAGCTATAGCGTTTTTTAATTTTCAATGTTAGACTAAGTAGATGAGGGCTAGATAGGAAAAATGAGAGACAGACAATGTAGAAGAAATGCCTTTGTAATAAAATGCAAAACATTATTCACTTTTACTTTAATTGTGAAATATCCATGATTTGGTATATGTAGGCATCTACATCTTAAAACATAATGTTCTCAAGTAGTTATAGCAAAAATCATCATGTCAGCTAATCTTCCATCAGTGCTCTCATTGACTGAGGTATTTCTTAGCATTGTGGCTTTCTCTCAGACACTGAAACCACAATAAATGAGACTTGTAATGTGTTTCTACATAGATAGAAAACAAGAGTTCACAGTAGCTGTTTCAGTTATCTGCATGATCAATAACAAACACGTAAGTGATAGTCTGCATCAATTATTAAATCAGGAAAATAAGCTCGGGTCTTTTGATTTCAAAAATGCTAACAGATTGTAATATAATAACTCATATATAATAGTGCTTTTAAACACACAACAATCCTATGACGCAGACAAAATAAGCATGATTATTCCCATTTTTCAGATGAAGAAACTTATGTGCAGAAATTTGATACTCAGAATCACTGTTTAAGTATTGGTGTTGAAATTCATACTCAGTTTTCTTTTGATTCCAGATCTAAGGCTCTTTATACTTTATGTAGTATTGTTGACTTTTAGGCTCATCCAAATTAATGGACTAGATCAAAAAAATTATGAAATGAATTCAAGCCATAGTGTACAATTTGAGAATGATACTATATAAATTAAAATATTTTTCATCATTAATGAAAATAAGAAAGCACTATCATACGTCTTTTTACTATGGTGTTTGCACTTTTATTAGCCAATAATTTGAGTAGTAAAACCTAGAATCAAAAAGGAAACCAAAAGGTGACTACTGTTGTCCCTAAATATTACAATCAAATAATTCAGTAGCTTGAGCTAGCTTTTATAATTAATTGCTGCTAATTTGTATGATGATATACACTAGATGAAACATTTGTTTTAAAATATTCCTTTTAAAAAAAGTTAATGGTTTTAAAATTATATGAACATAAATATAAAATCATAATCAATGTAAGTATTGTCAAGTGTTTTAAATAGAATCATTTAAAACTATTCTTCTTTAACAGGGGCTTGTTTTGATTGGGACATCTGGTAAGTTTGTCTGTATTATAAAGTATAAAAGTGTCATTCAAACCTAGGGTTCTTTTTTCAGTTGCCAGTTTTGGCTGTTTTCTTTTATATCAAAATTATATTTAAATATAGCTGCTGCAATTAAGAGAGTTTCTTGACCCCTACACTATGATAAGGTATTTAAAAAAAACTGCTTGAGGTTAGGGCCTAAGCCAGGATTTAGTAAGTAGCCAATTGTACATTAGCCTAAAATGGTTCATCCCTGTTTGAGTGCCAGGAACTTTGTATAAATGGGGTTTTTGTCAGTACAATTTTAGTATGTGTGGAAAGGACATTTTTTCATACATTTTCTGAAATTTGCAGTCATTTCAGATTGTTATGTGTTTGACAGAAAGGCCCATTGAAAAATGGAATTCTTAAGAGTTTAATAGGCCTTATTTTATTTGTGTCACTCAGCCTTCTTCTATAAAGGAAACTTGGTAATCTCTTCCAAAATTCTGAGTTTTATGTTTTGTAATTTAAGGGAGCTAAATTGAGGAAGAAGCAGAGGAAGAAATAAAGCTAACATTTTCCATGTTCTTAGAGGAGAATTAACAGGCCTCTGTTTCCACCATCAGTCACAGGCATGATTTTTTTCAAAAGACATTCTCTATCTAGATCTTAAATTGTTTCCCCTTGGGCAAGGTGAGTTAGGATAGAGCTTATTCAGTTATTCTGTACTTCCTTCAGGTAGATGCAGCAGCCTCCCTTTACTAAATACTTCAAGGGCTCTAGAGATATTTTGTACTAACTTTCCCAGAGTGAGGTTGATTACTTCTTCCCTCCAGGATGCTCTGTTATCCCTGAGGTGTTGGAAATCTCTCAATTCTAATGATAATCAGTATAAGCCCCCATTCTGGTGTATTCCATTGCCCTTCTTTCTACTTCTCCCTCTACCAATTTAACCACAAATGATTAGCATCCCAGTTTCATTTAACCAACGGACAAATTTACTATGAAGTTTAAGCAAAAGATGTAGCAAAAGCCTAAGTATAAATATTTCTGCCCGGCTCTGAACCTCAGTCTTTGAGGAGAATGGGGTGTACAGTTAAATCACTTTCTACATAGAACTGATCACATCACATTCACTTCTAAATGCAGAGTAACTAATGAGTGTATAAGTCCGTATTGCTTACTATTCCTGGGCTGGGTTAAGCAGGTTGCTCCAGATTTTGCTTCTTGTTTTCTGCCTTCCAGAAAATCCTGGCATGAATTCTAGCTACTGTATATGTGGTAGCTCACTCTCCTGACCTTTTGAAGCACAGAAATTTTTATTCATCTCCAGTGCTCCTTCACCTAAACACAGAAAAAGAATGGACACAAGAAAGATCGATTAAACAGGAAAGTGATACATTTTGCCTCATGACAACTCTGGGTGAGAAGGAGCCAGGATCCCTTCTTCTACCAATAGGTCATCTTCTTGAAAACCAGCTAGGCCAGAAAGAGCCAGAGCAAGAGAGCCATTTTGACTAGTTAGTCCCACATTCAGTTTCAGTTCCATAGCCAATCAAAAAAAAAAAAACCCTCTTCACTATGTAGTTAGTAAACTATACCAATTACAGTAAGTCTACACATGTTCCAAAGTCCATGTGGGGATGGCATCACCCAAGCATGCCACACATGCTCATAAGAACTGTGCTCATTGGCCATTTGCCCCATTACATTGCCATTATGCTGAGATAGAAGAAGGGTCTTATCCTTCCTTCCCTGTTTTGGTGTCAGGTCTTGCTCCCTGGAAAGATACAGTCTCAAGAATGCCAGTGGGAAACTGTCTTGTTTTAACATGTCCCAAGTTACCAGTTCTTCTGGCTCAATAGCTAAATGGGTATTCTCAGTGACTAGTTATACATGAGGTGAAGCCAGTCTCCCAAAAGTCCCACGTGGTCATTTGGAAGTAGGCATAGAATATCTGTTCATGTTCTTTGAAAACCCATAATATATTTCGATTATAATGTATGGCTATTAATATCTTCTCTGGATAAAAAAATTAAGAGATACAATCCTCTGCATGCTTTACACATTTGCTTTGTATAACATATCTAAATGGTGCTCTTCCTGGAGAATCAGCACATAGTCTTTAAGTAGCATATTCCTAGATATATGAAAATATTTATTCAGAAAGAATGACTAAGGTTGAATCCAGCCATTTCTCATATACCACAGGACATAGTTAGGTTATTTCTATTCCTAAAGATAAGGATTACAACTGAGCAGAGATTTAGCATTAATATTAACAAGATTAAGTTAAATCTTGCACAAGTTGATCTCCTTAAAAACATGATATATTTTTATCAAAAGCACAAACGACTAAAATAAATGCTGACTTCTTTGGAAAATATTAGCTTTACAAATATGCTTATTTTTCAGATGGCCTCTTTGTTTGCACGGAGGGCTATAATTGATAGGATTCTTGGGGAAAAATAACTACTCCATCTTAGAATTTGTAATTGAAGAAGAGAGGAAACTAGCATAGTTTAACATGCACCCTACATATCAAAGAATTCCATGAAAGAATAGGTAAGATTCCAAAGTAAAAAATTCTCCTTGGGAAGGGTAGGATAGGAGGTCCTCAGGAATAAAATGCTAAAGATACAAAGCAAAATATTTCCAGAGGAGGGGACGAGGGGAAGTTTCCTGAAAGAACTGACATGATAGAGCACTCACTGATAAGCTTAGCTTTTCTTTTGTTATTATTGCTTGCATTGTGGTATTTAGCATTTATGACTTGTCACATTCTTTGGGCTGTGATCTTTAATATATTTCTATGCATCCTGTCTCCAAGATCAATGTATGTTGCTTGTATAAAGATCATGTGCTCTAACATGGTTGCTTTTTGCTTCTCTTCCTACAGATTGGCCTTTACTTCAGTATATTTGTTCATACATCTTTTATCAATCAATATTTATTACAACAACTGACTATGTACTCAGTACTGTATTAATGTAAAAATCTGCTCAAGTTCCACAGATGATTTTCTCTCAAAACTGTCCAAAATTCTATTTGAAAACTGCATTTCTTTGTACATATGTTTTGGGAGCTTATAGTATAAGAAACTTCTTTTTTTAAACTCTTATTTGGTATCAAAATGTTTATCCATAAAAGCATCATCATTTGATAATCAATACAAATATCCTCATTTTACTCCATTTTTTGGACCTTTTCAACTTTAACTGCTAACTTCCGAAAAGATTTCTAAAGAGACAGTGAGAGTACTTTACCGTTCTGACTGCTGACTGAGCGTTACTGCCCAAGGAAGATTCCCCTGTCACTTTCCCCAGGGTAGGCAGAGTTGAGGTCTGCTGCCTGTCACTTCTTAGTAGTGGCGTGGGTGAGGGCAGGAGCAGGGTGTGTTGGCAGTGACTGCAGCAGCACCAGGAAAAGTAGTGAGTGGATTCCACAGCACAAGCCACTGGGTCCAGTTGCACATCTTTCCGTAGATGGCAGGTGGGTACTGAATGAGCACATTAGGGATTAGTTTCTCCACTGATAGCTCACAAGGTTGCTACTTTGTTTTTGAGAATTAGTGAGGACTAGAAAAAATGTGTAGTGCTCCATCATCTTGGTCTTGCCACTTGAAAGTACACTTTAGTTTGTTTAAAAGACATAAAGATAAGAGACAAAGCAAAGGCAATAGTCTGGACCAGGGCTGATCAGGCCAGCCTGGTGGTTCTAACTCAGATTTGGGGCAAAATGAAATAATAAGAGACTTTAAAACATTTTACAACGTTATAAGAAAGAAATCCAGCAATAGATAGCCCTGAGTTAGCTGGATATAGCACCACTCTTCTTTACTGAGACACATATCTAGTCTGGTGTGTTTATTCAGAGAATATCAGGAAAGCCTTAAAGCACCAAGTACTCGTTACCTGGGCCTTTTATGACCTAGGTATAACGGTTCTAGCATTAGTCCCCTGGGCCAATAAGTTTCAAGGGTTGTTTCATTGTCTTTTATGGAAAAACTAGCCTACGTGGCAAAGACTTTCTATTTTCAGTAAATGTGGTTTCTTCCAGGCCATTAACAGGGTGAATACTAATGACTAGTATGGTCCAGAATGAATATATTTGGAGTAATGAGGTGAGATTGGCAAGGAAATTTAAGGATATCAAAAATTATTTTCTTAGCTATATTTGGGGAAAGAGTGATTAGATGGACTAGGATCATGAAAATCAAAGATAGAAAGAAGAATTAGTTAACTCTTACCTTTATAGCTCATTCTGTGGAACTACTCTCTCAATTTCCACTTGTTCTGGTTAGTTGAGTCCCCAGAGGCTGGCTCCCACTGGGGTGCTTCCTTCCCTGATGATCAGTTGACAGATTTAATTAGCTTTTAGACAGGGCTATTTACTAAGTTAAAATAAGAGCAGTGGGTTCAAAACATTCTCCTCCGCCCCTCTAAAAAGCTTGTGACACACTCTCCCACAAATTTATACAGAGTCAAGGAGAAGGTGGGTTCAAGATCACTGCACACATGGTGAATATGTTAAAATTCTTGGAAGTCCCTTTGCTGGAATACTCAACATGCTCTCTTTAGGTATAGTATAGATTTCTGCTTGACTCCTTCTTCCTTCCTGATGTTGTCTTTCCTCGGGGTGTCTGGTTTATCCTTGGCTCTCAGTGTAGATAGTGGCACCAAACACTACTGTTCCAGGTATGCTTCTAATATGCCAATAAAAATGCATATCCTCTGACTTTGCGAAGGTCATTTTATCATCCGCTCAAGTTGCTAAAGGAGAGTGAATCTTGGCTTTTTCATCCAAGCTATTCTTTCTTAGGGGTTTGGCTGAAACCAAAGTCTCTTCTATACACTGAGAGAGCATCCCAAAGGACATAGCATAATCTCCTCAGCCAGTACCAACACACTTCCTATAGAGCATTGCCATGTTTCATACAGTGGCTTTTAAGTGGGATGCTGATGATTGATTTATTGATTCAGTAGAGGTGTTCTCACCATACTTTTAGTTGGGTGAAGTGTCTGCATTCTACAGTTATATTCTACTCCTTTTTTATTTGATAAAGCTAAGTGATCTTTGGACTGGAAAAGACAGGACAAAAATAGCTAAAAAGGCATTGATAAGGTAAAAACCACCTAGCTACATTGATTGGTTTTTGTCACTAAGTCCAAATGAACTGTATTCCAAGACCTTAATAAAAGAAGCAATTGTGATTGCTGAGCCACTGTCAGTGGTGTTTGAAAGTTTGTGGAGGATGGGAGTTTCAGTGCAGCACTGAACCAGTACAAATAGTATCCCAATTTTAAAGAACAAAAAGGAAATTTAGTCTACATACACAGATCAGTGAGCTTGAATTTGATTCATATTGAGATTTTATAACAAATCATTATAGGAATGTTTAGTGAACATCTAAGAAAGGAAAGTTTGATCAGAAAGCATCAGAATGATTTGTCAAGAACAAGTTGTAACGTACAAACTTCATTTCTTTTTTTGATAGCATTATTAGACTAGATGATCAAAGGGAACACTGAATTGAGAACTGCATGAATGGTCTATCAATGACTATTCTTTGAGTTAAACCAGTATCAACTAGGGTATTCTCTAATTCAATGCCCTGGCGATCTCTGTTGGCTGGTGATGTTTTAACAGTTTTGTCAATGATTTGCATAAATAAGACGGGGCTTATGGATCATATTTGCAGATAACACAATGTTAAGAGAGATAAATAACATATCTGATAACATGATCAGAATTTGAAAAGATGACCAATCTAGAGTGTTGGAACAAATTAGATAACCTTAGTTTTAGTTTATCAATATAAAATGTGCACTTTTAAAAAAACGATATCATTAGTAAAATCAGGGATTGAAAGCAGCTCATCTAAAAAGATCTAGGGGTTTGAGTTCAATATGAGTAAAGATTGTGATGTGGCAGAGCCAAAAGAGCTAATAAAATTAAGCTCCATTAAAAGTTGTAGTATCTAGGACAGAAGAAGAAATAGTTCCTTTATATGTTATACTCATCAGACCACCCCTAAAATAGTGTGTTCAGTTTTGAATACCACATTTTAGAAAAGACATTGATAACCTGGAGAGCATCCAGAGGAGGGTAACCATTGGGTTGATGGGCCATGATACAGAGATTGGTTGAAGGACCTAGGGATTTTTAGACTGGAGAGGATAAAATTGAAGGAGTTGCTTTTAAGAATTATAATATTGTCACATAGAGGAGATTAGACTAGCCCTGTAAGATTCCAGAAGACAGAACCTAGAGTAATATGTGGAAGTTATGAAGAGGCAAATTCAGTCTAAATATAAGGGAGGGGAGGGGGAATTTCTTGAAAAATGGAACTAGCCAAAGTGGAATGGGCGATTGTTGGGAGATGATTCTAAACTGCAGTGAGGTGACCACTTGTCAAGTATGTTGTGGAAATGATTCTTACTCAAGTATGTGCAATACTCAGTCATTTTATAAAGGGATACCTTGTATGCATAACCACACATGAACTTTTCAGCCTGGCTGAAGGCTGTAGGATAAACAAAACAGACAGTTATGACATGATGTTTATCCTTTTAGCTATACTGGAATTAGAGGCTTGGTAAGAGTTGGTATGCTTCATTTTTGGAAGATGTCACACGTCTAACTAGTGAGTCCTAATGGACTCTCTTTTTTAGGATGGTAGGGATGGACTTCTCATTGAACTCTCTCTATTTTTTTCCTTCTCTCTGTCTAGAGTATTGGACTTTTAGGAATAAGCAAGAATCAAGTTTTCGTTATCAGCAGGGTTATGCTAACCTCATGTTTTAGAGCCTGCCACCTAAAAATATTAAAAATAAAACCTAGAATGAGCACATAATACATTCTTATCCTCTTTGCATTAATGTGGAAATGAATGAACATTTAAAAATATAGAATAACAAAATTTAAAGGGACCTCAGGGACCATCCAGTCCATATAAGGTCTTTCTTGATCTCTTGTAGCTCATCTTCATGTTTGAGGATAAAATTTCACTTTATGTGAACTGAGGATCATTAAGTGTCTGTGACTGGTGATATTGTTGTCACCAGATATATCTGTAGTATTAGTAGTGAGGTAAGTCGCGGGTACCATGTTGTATGAAGAATATTAATAAGCTAGAAGAATATTTTAGTTAAGGCAATCAGGAGAATGAAGGATTTCAAGATCATGTCATGGCTGGATCATTTGAAAGAACTGGGGTATTAAGTCTGTTGAAGAAAAGACATGGGGAGACATAATAGGTATCTTCAAATATTAAAAAGGATATCGTGGGCAAGTGGGGAAAGATTTGCTTTGCTTGGTCTCAGAAGGCAGAAGTGGGAGCATTGAGTGAAAGTTGCAAAAGCAAATTTAAACTTCATGCTTCCTCCCAAAAAAACAAAACCAAACCTAGTAACAATGAGAACTATTCAAAAGTGAAATGTGCTACCTCAAGGGTAATGAATTCTTTCTCATTGAAAGTCGTTAACAATGGCTGGATAGTGCAAGACATGTTGGTTACAATGAAGTATGGTTCTTACTCAGGTCCAGTTTGATCTAGATGTTCTCTAAGGTCCCTTTCAACTCTTGCATTCTGTGATTCTGTGAGTAAAAACACCCTATAATTTCCGAAAAGAAGTCTTTCTTATCCTAATGCCTCAAATCTACTTACTTTCCCCCACTCCTATCCTTTTACTCTTTCAGAAGTTGCCTCTCAAAGACTTCGCTCTATGAAGCAGGTGAGAGGAGCACAGGGTTTTATTTGGTCAATGTGTGCCACGTTAGAAATGTGAGTGGGCATACTGTCAGTTCTCTTCATGTTTTCTTGTCTCTTATTACTTGGCCTGAGGCTGATCCGGAGGGTCCGCAAGAACTTTCGGTGATTCAGGACATTCTGGAATATGCCTCAATTCTCATTTCAATCCCAGACTCGACACTGACTCCCCCTAATGATCTAAACTAAAGTAAGGATAACCAAAATCTAGTCCAAAACCATGGTTTACATCAATAAAATCCTTGGAACTTCAGCTTTGAAAATGAAACAAAAATAGAACCCACCTTGGTAATAGGAGGTTATAAAGTGAAGCTCCTTAGTTCTTTTACCCATAGCATTTTAGAATTAGATGGCATTTTAGAAATAATTTACTGCAACCTATTCCCAAACAGGAATTCCCTCTACATTAATAACTTTCCACTCAGACTCTGCTTGAACACCATTGGTAAACCAAGACACACACACGTACATGCACATATACAATATGACTCCACATCTCCTTTTATCTATTTTCTTTTTTTTAAAGATATACCCTCCAATAGCCACATTTCAATTATGAATTGCTTCTTGCCAAATCTCAATGATGCTGATGGCATTGAATTTTCTTCCTTGCTTTCAGTTTAAGTGCTTTAAAGTATAAGTTCAACTTATACTTTATTCTTACAAACATAATGAATTTATGCACTGCTATTTGAGTCATTGAGTTCTATTGCTGGCTCTACTCTTGGATTTCTGTGAATTATTAACATATCTCTTGAATTGTTTTTTTTTTTCTAAACTTGTACCTAATGTATTTTTTTCCCCAAACCTGGCTTTGCAGATACACATGGAGAGTTTTCTTTATTCCCTTACACTTTCAAAGTACTCTTAATGATTAAAGAAGCATGTGTGTGTGTGTGTTATAACCTCTTATTAGGTGAACTCTCTCCTGGACAATGGTCTATTATTTCTATATTTTAAGTCAAGTAATCACATGGATTGTGGATAGAGGGCCAAGCCTGGAGTGAGGAAGACTCATCTTCCTGAATTCAGCTCTGGCCTCAGACATTTACTCATTGTGTGACCCTGGGCAGGTCACTTAACCCTGTTCGCCTCAGCTTCCTCATCTATAAAATGAGCTGGAGAAGGAAATGGCAAACCACTCCAGTATCTTTGACTAATGGAGTCATGAAAAGTTGTACATAGGGCATAACTGAATGACAACAATAACGACAAAAATATGCTAGGCATATTTTTGGCATGTATGTTAAGGACTGGATGAAGGTGAATTTTTAGTTGGTCAAATTAATGTAGATTCAGTTGGGCCCTTGTTTTGATACTCATTTGTAACCAATTAACTTACTACCCACAATGGTTTTTTATTAGTGCTCAGATTGTTTGGTCCAAGTATTTTGGTGAGCTCTGTTTGACTCTGATGTAGCCAGATGCTCATACCATGAAGCCTGTTGTGACTGACATCAGAGAGGCATTTTCTATGTGCTGCTTCATCTTATCTAAGAGCCCATACAAGAACTAGTCTATTCCTTTGTCTGAAGGAATAGGGTATCTGCAGCTGAAAAATAAAATTTTTATTTCATCAATATGAGCAAATGGTGTTTCGGTTGTTAGTTTTCAGAAAACCACTTGTTAGCCACACGTCTAAGCCAGGCAGCTGAGGGTCCAGCCACTGGAGATGACTTAGCCAAGCTTTCCTACTTCTCCTTACAATAGGATGCTAGCTTGCTCAGCTGCCTTTCCTTCATAATTAGCAGATTTCTTCCAAAGCCATAATGCAAACTGGAGCTTTGCAAGCCAGAGGCCCACAAACCAAAGCTTCCTTTAACTTTTGTCTACCAGAAGGCCTCAAGTACACATACAAATAGCAATTCCTTTTCACACCTTCCCTCTTCCATTCTTCCCTTTAATAAGCCTTCATACAATTCTTCCCATCTTATTGCTTATATGCCTCAGTGTCTTTTTTCTCATTGCATTTTTTAAAACTTGAGTCCTGTCAAACTCCAGCCTAAAACAAAGTAGAAAGGTTTTGTACTTCCTTTTTCACAGGTGTTTTGTATTTAATAACCACCCATGATTTCCTTGCAGCTTCCTTATAAACCAAGATTTATTTTTTGTGGTCCTATGAAATATCTTGATTTAATATTTATATTGTTTTGACTTTTATACATGCAGCCAGTGAAGCACACTTGATGCTAAGCTATACCTAACAAGCTTCCCTACATCTGCTTACAATAGGATCTAGCTTGCTCAGCTGCCTTTAATTGGTAATTAGAGAGCCAGGGAGCACAACTTACTTCATCTATCAATCAGAACCATGCAAGATATAAAAAAAAAAAAGTATTAGATGATGATCATTGAATGATTTGTCTTGAACTCAGACTACATGAAAAAATAAAAATACAAGCATATCTTTTGCCTATTATTGCATTTCTTTCTATTTTTTGCTTTTATATTGATACTTTTTATTTTTACATCAGTCATATCCTCATCCCAAGGGACCTTCCATTATAACAAAGAAAGGCATTTAAGCAAAACTAACACAATGACTGTATCTGGTAATGTATGCAACATTTTGTGACCCATATCTCCAAGAAGATTAGGCCAAAGTTGTTAATCTACTTTTCCAGGAAGGTGTTCAGTAGAAAAACTAATACTCCTCTGTGATCTTAGGATACTATAATGCCAATCATGGCAGCACACCTGAGGACTGCTGCTGTGAATGGCTTTAAAGGTCTAATTGCATAGTATAATGAACTCTCTATTCAGAACTAAACCTTATTCAGGAAACTAAAGCATAACATTCACAACAACATAACTTATTACTAAGGTGGCCCCATAGTCTTAAACAAAACATATCATTCAGTGTATCTTTTGCATTCCTCAGAATATGCACACAGTGTGTATCATCGCATCCCCCAAATATTGTTTACACAAGCAGGAGGTCCCAGGCCAGGGTCTTCCCTAGCACAACATAGTATCCTTAAGGGATCACAGAAAATACAAATACCATCCACCCCTAGATTACAGTAAATTACAATCTCAATAAATACAAAATGTCCAAGTAAAGTCCTCTTTCATCTTGACTCAAAGTTGACTTCCAACTCCCATGGCTCTTCCTCCGTGGACTGACCACTTGCAGCTCTTTCCTGGGTTCACACAGACTGGCAACTCTCTGTTCCTGCTCCTTTTCTCAGATCATGGAGACTGCTCTGCTTCAAGCTCTTCTTGCTCCTGCTTGCTGTTTCTGTTTCTAGGAGAACAAAGCTTAACAGGGCTACAGCAATTAGACACGTTATCAATACCATCATCTCGATTCAGTCGTCACATCACATTAGACACATCACAATTAGACACATTATCAACACCTTCACATAAATTCACTCATAAAGATCAACAGACAGGGCTTCTGTCTGAGAAATTAACACAGACCAACAGGCAGGGCTTCTGCCTGAGAAATCAACACAGACCAACAGACAGAATGCCAGCATCACAAACATTCTTTATGTTAAGGCCTCTCCATAAGCAAGTTCCCCTAGCCTGCTCATGGTTGCTTCTCTCTCTCAACTCTACTTCTCTCTTCAGCCTACTCTCCCTTCAAAAAATCCAATATATACTATTTCCAATCAAAGACTATTGATTCAATCACTGTTTCCAATCAAAGACTCTTGGCTCAATCAAAGACAAGATTCAATCAAAGGCACTTGATTGGCTTAGAGCTAAGAAGCCTGAAGGTCAGCACTTAATTGGATTAATGGTTAATTAATTAAATTAGCCTTACATTAAGCATAATGTGTTACAGAAACTTAACTGCAAAAGAAAAGACAGCAAAAAATACTACTTAGTTTGGCCTTACAGATACATGTTTTGTTTTAGAAGCTAACATAATATACTATATTTCCTTTCAAATTGTTTATCAGTATTGTTTTGTTCAAGCTTTGATTCACATACAACCAAAACTGAAAAAAAAAGAATAGTTCTGTTGTTTCAGTCTTAAAGGTTAAAATACTTTATTATTGCTATTGTTCAGTTGTTTCAGATTCTTCATGACCCCATTTGGAGTTTTCTTGGCAAAGATATTGGGGGGGTTTGCCATTTCCTTCTCCAGCTCATTTTACAGATGAGCAAACCAAGGCAAACAGGGTTAAGTGACTTGCTCTGGGTCACACAGATAGTAAGTGTCTGAGCCAGTTTTGAACTCAACAAGATGAGTCTTCTTGACTCCAGGCCCAGCACTCTATCCACTGTGCCAACTAGCTGCCCATATGTGAGTGAACACATAATTCAACATTCAGGTATTAAAATATTATTAAGATATCTTCCCCATATACATAGCACGTAAGCTAAATAATAATAATGATAATCTTCCAAGTTTCAAAAATGTTTGCATAATGATGATGATTATGAAGAACTAGTATTTATTTAGCACCTACCACATGCCAGACACTGTGCTAAGCCCTTTACACATGTTAAATCATTTGATTTTCACAAGAACTCTATGACTATATGATATTCACAAGAATAGATGCTATTATATCCCCATTTGATATTTGAGAAAACTGAGGCAAACAGTGGTTGACTTGCCCAAGGACACGTAGCTAGTAAGTCTGGATTTGAATTCAACTCTTCTTGACTCTAGGCCCAACACTGACCACTGTGGCACTCAACTGCCTCACATATCTCCGTAAGAATCCTATTTTAATGAAACCTTAGAGAAAATGAGATGGATGGATTCACTTGCTAACTGTCATTATCATCTAAAAAGTGTTCATTTAGTAAGCCCTCAACTGAGTTCTGTGTAGATCACTGAAATACATTTAAGCTTCTCTCTAAAACCTTAAAATATAATAAGGCTATTACTGATATCCGCACATAGTGAAAAAAAATACAACTCACATTTACATTTTACATAATAGGGATATGAGATATGAAAATACCATTTTAAGAGTATGCGTATATTTCTGTCATGAACCTGGTGATTTGATTCATGGAATTATATAAAAATAAATGCATAAGTATAAAAGGGGACATTGTATTGGAATGCACTAATGCAGTGTTGCGTACTTTGAATTTTTAATGGTTTGCCTCTTAAACTAATTTTTATTTTGTCTTTATAATCCCTAGAACTTGGCGCATATGCTTTGCACAAAGTAAGTACTCAAGAAATGCTCCTTAGATATTAGATTATACTGCTGGATTCCAAGATATTTTTTAACTCTCAAATTCTTTGAGCCTATCAAATGAAGGTAAAACTAACATCAATTGTGATTTTTAAAAAAAAAAATTCAAAATTGAATTGTAAAGATAGGTATAATAAATTCCCTCCTAATTCTGAGGTATGTTTCTCATATATATTTCAATGGTGAATGTTGACTCAGCGTATTGGCAATCAAAATGGGCTCTTAGCACTTAATTCCACCAAATGACCTTGAAGAGTTTGGCCTTTATTTTCTTGATTAAATTAGGAGCCTTTAATGACATCCTTGCCTCAAGGGAAAGACTAGTTTACATGGGGTTGAGCCACATGTTTGTGACATCAGAGGCTTTTAGACCACCTGGGTTTAAGTCCAATTTTTGTCACGATTTTAGGTCATGTGGGTGAGTCTCACGTGTGACTCATCCTTGACCCTGAAAAAAATATAAAACCAGGGGTTGGCTTTCTTTTTTCAGAACTCTGAGCTGCAGCAGTAGTGACTCCTGACTCTGAGCCAGCCGCCTTTTCCCTTCCAATGAACTCCTTTTTCTTGCCACTATTATGTGAAATAATCTACCCCGTTCCATCTCTGCCTTTCTCCCTCTCTCAATATATTCCTCTTTCATCCCTTAATTTTATTTAATTTTTTTAGATTTCATCCTTTCATATTCAACTCATCCTGCGCCCTCTGTCTATGTATATGTATATTCCCTTCAATTACCCTAATACTGAGAAAGGTCTCATGAATTACAAACATCATCTTTCCATGTAGGAATGTAAGCAAAACAGTTCAACTTTAATAATTCCCTTATGATTTTTCTCTTTCTTGTTTACCTTTTCATGCTTCTCTTGATTCTTGTGTTTGAAAGTCAAATTTTCTATTCAGCTCTGGTCTTTTCACTGAGAAAGCTTGAAAGTGCTCTATTTTATTGAAAATCCATATTTTGCCTTGGAGCATTATACTCATTTTTTTTTTTTGCTTTTTTGGGGGGGCAGGGCAGTTGGGGTTAAGTGACTTGCCCAAGGTCACACAGCTAGTACATGTGTCAAGTGTCTGAGGCTGGATTTGAACTCAGGTCCTCATGACTCCAGGGCTGGTGCTCTACTCACTGCACCGCCTAGCTGCCCCAATTATACTCAGTTTTGCTGGATAGGTGATTCTTGGTTTCAATCCCAATTCCTTTGACCTCCAGAATTTCATATTCCAAGCCCTTTGGTCTCTTAATGTTGAAGCTGCTAGATCTTGTGTTATCCTGATTGTGTTTCCACGGTACTCAAATTGTTTCTTTCTGGCTCCTGGCAGTATTTTCTACTTGACCTGGGAATTCTGGAATTTGACAAGGATATTTCTAGTAGTTTTCTTTTTGGGATCTTTTTCATCTTTCAATTTCTATTTTACCCTCTGGCTCTAGAATATCAGGGCAGTTTTCCTTGGTAATTTCTTGAAAGATGATATCTAGGCTCTTTTTTTTCATCATGGCTTTCAGGTAGTCCAATAATTTTTAAATTATCTCTCCTGGATCTCTTTTCCAGGTCAGTGGTTTTTCCAATGATATATTTCACTTTGTCTTCCATTTTTTCATTCCTTTGGTTCTGTTTTATAACATCTTGGTTTCTCATAAAGTCACTAGCTTCTACTTGCTCCAATCTAATTTTTAAGGTAGTATTTTCTTCAGTGGTCTTTTGGATCTCCTTTTCCATTTGGCTAATTTTGCCTTTCAAGGCATTCTTCTCCTCATTGGAGTTCTTTTGCCATTTGAGTTAGTCTATTTTTTAAGGTGTTATTTTCTTCAATATTTTTTGTATCTCCTTTAACAAGTCACTGACTTGTTTTTCATAATTTTCTTGCATCACTCTCATTTCTCTTCCCAATTTTTCCTCTACTTCTCTTACTTGCTTTTCCAAATCCTTTTTGATCTCTTCCATGGCCTGAGGCCAGTTCATATTTTTCTTGGAGGCTTTTGATGTAGGCTCTTTGACTTTGTTGACTTCTTCTGGCTGTGTGTTTTGGTCTTCTTTGTCACCAAAAAAAAAAAAGATTCCAAAGTCCGAGTCTGAATCTGAGTCCATTTTCACTGCTTGGCCGTGTTCCCAGCCAACTACTTGACCCTTGAGCTTTTTGTCAGCATATGACTCCTTGTAGAGTAGAGAGTACTTTGTCCCAAGCTTTAGCGGTTGTGCTATTTTCAGAGCTACTTCTACACAGCAAGCTCTGCCACACCAGCGCTCCTCTTCCCTCAGGAACTGCCAACCTGGAATGCAACTCAGATCCAAGCAGGGTGTGCACTTCCGCTCTGATCCGCAACTTAATTCCTCCCACCCGGTGGGCCTGGGGCTGGAAGCAACTGCAGGTGTAGCTCTGGAAGCAGCCCCAGATCTATACCACTTCCATGCTCCTGGTGCTGGGGCCGACCACTCACCCTTTTCACTTTGTTCTAGCAGTATTTCCCACTAACCGTCTCTGTTGTCTTTGGCATTTGTGGGTTGAAAAGTCTAGAAACTGCCACTCAGCATCCTACTGCCTGTTCTGCCCGGCTCCTTGTCTGTTTGGTGCTGGCATGGCCCACACTGGGCTGTGCTCCGCTCCGCTTCCAGCTCTGTGCAATAGACCCTTCCCAGCGACCATCCAGGCTTTCCTGGGCTGGAGCCCTGCTTCCCTTTGCTATTTCGTGGGTTCTGCAGCTCTAGAATTTGTTCAGAGCCATTTTTTGGCTTGTTTGGAGGGACCTGGGGGAGAGCTTAAGCAAGTCCCTGCTTTCCAGCCACCATCTTGGCTCTGCCCTCCCATGTTATTACTTTCATCATAGAGGACTTCCCTTTTATAATGATGTAATTTATGGAAACAGGTAGGAATGGGCACTCTCAGGCTCATCTCCTTTTCAGAGGCCTTGACATTTTTGCCAATGTGATTTGTGGGTTCTCAAACAAAGATCAGCACTGAAGGGTATTCATGACTCCTCTCAATCCTCTTCAGGAATTCTGATAACTGAACTCATTCATTTCTTCTTCCTAATCCTGGAAGCCCCTACCCCTTGTTCCTTTGCCTCCTGAGACCTGGGATATGTGTTATTTTCACTTTCATTTGCAAAATGATGTGTATGCTCTCATTAAAATATGTTGAATATTGATTAGTTTCTGATATACTTTTTAACTATACTTTGAGTTTAACAGACTTTTGTTGGCTGTCTTGGGAACCTAGTAGCTTTAATTTATATTGTTTCTATTTTCTATGAGAAAATACAGACTGACAAATTATCTTTTGTTACCCAACCTGTTTGTAACTTGGATCATGATTGTATATGCCTCCCAACAAAATAATTCAAGCCCCAATGTAAGTGTTTTGGCCTGTATTACTTTCTTTGGTCATTTGTACAGTGTTTAAATTAGATAGTACTGGCCCCAGGGAGTTATGAGATCTAGTTCTAGTCTGAACTCTGCCACCACATTTCTTTGGGGCTCTTGTTGGTTTGGATTCTGGTGTCTAGCTTCTTTCCAGAAATAAAATTCTATGAGTATATGATATTTCCATTTTATTTTGTGATCATTGAACTGTGTCAACATAACTGGAAAACACTGAGTCAATTCAACAAGTTTTGAGGGGGAAACAACCAATTCAGTGGAAAAATACAGGCCATCTAGTTATGTAGTATAAGGGGGAATAGAACAGTTGACAGATTGAATTTTGTTACTTACCTTAGGTCAATTCACCCTGGGGGCTTTAAACAGGAAAGGCTAATTTTCTCTGTTTGTGTTGCCTTGATGCCACATAAATGGTGGGTGGTGTGCTACTGGGGCTCCTCAGTCTAACAGATGAACCAGCTCCTATTTATTCAACCACGGTTATTCCTTTTTTCAGCCTAGTCTAATTTAGCTACTCTGTATAGAGACAACCTTATTTCAAATCAGTTATTATTAAAAAGCCTATAAGGAGTAGTAGAAGGTAGTGGATATATCTCAATATATAATGTATTAGAACTAAAAAAAGCATATAAAAAGGTATAAATTTTAAGTTTATAAATTAGATTAGCTCTGCTGGCAGTCCTATTTTGGGGGTAGGGATATCACATTTACTGTTTTTATTTTGTATTCTATTGCCAGTAAAAATGTAATCTGTCAGCTGGGAGGGGTGGGGAAGAAAGAAGGACACTCTCATTGTTGAAAACAGTGCTTGGAGTTTCCATAGTCATGTATTTGAATCTCCTCAGTTTGCTAGTGAGTGGGTAAATACTTCTATACTACGGCTAACAAATCTTCATTTCAATAGCCTTTGTAGCTCACCCTGACAGGAAGAACCATTAACCACTTTGTCTTCTTCCTTGGTAACTCCAGATATTCAAAGCCATTGTAAGTCTTTACATTGCATCCCAAGCAGCAAGCTGCATGTTTTCGATTTTCTCATCATGACTTCAAGTGTGAACTGCCTGCTGTATGCTGAAGCTCCGAAACATCAAGGGACAATTGCTGTTCACTGTTTGATAACTGAGAACTCTGGAGCCCTGATGTTTCAGCTTACTGGCAAGTAGTACACTCTGAATCTTTACTTAGCATGTTCATTAAATTAAAATGTTCACCTCCCTCCCCCTTTTTTACTATGCATTAATCAGGAAAATCTCATCATTAAAAATTGTAAAAGCATGAGATTTACTTGCATCCCTGAATAGGGGAACCATAAACCAATTAGGCTTTTAAATCAAACCCAATAAATTGCTTCACTGTAACTTCAAAGTGGGGCTATGCCAAACATTATAGTACTTTATCTCAAAATTGCATTGATAGAATCAGAGTATGGAAACAGCATTCAAATGGAAAATATTTAACAATGGGAACTCCCTTTTCCTCTATGTGTTCTTTGTTAAACTAATTTTGTTTCTTTTTAACCATAGGGGAACAGAACTTCTGTGTACCTCCTTGCACCCTTGCTCCTCCTTGGAATTATTTGCTTCTGCCCCTTAAGTCTTTGTTAATACTTATCAGTTTCCAAAACCTTTTTAACTTTTAGGAATTTTTTTTTTTTGCCAGAATTCAGGGTATCAGGGGAACCATGCTATCAAAGAAATAGTCTCTTTAAATTGAATACATTAAAATGATTTCTGTCAGAAGATGTTTCTGCATACCAATAGCTAGTATTTCTTTAAGTAATATTTTAAGATTTGCAGAGTGGTTTACAAATATTATCTCATTTTATCCTCATGACAGCCTTGGGAGGGAGATACTCAGATCTACTTCACAGATGTGAAAAGCAAGGCAAACAGAGATTGAGCAAATTGATGAGGGTCAAATAGCTGATAAGTGTCTGAGGCCAGCTTTGAACTCAGGTCTTCCAGACTACTCCACCTAGCAGCCTCAGAAGGTAGACACATGCTTCTGTTACTACTGTTTGTTGATATCTTGAATTTTTGTTGATAGTTACTTTAGGTTAGTCTATGCATGCAGAAAAGGTCAAAGAAAACTATGCGAATGTTGCTGTAAGTACTTGTTATAAATATTATTGGATAGGAATAAAGACAACACAGAAGATTAACTGGAAGAGTTTTTGTAAGTTCCTTTTAGGTCACAGGAGTCCTTAATCTGAGGTCCATGGATTTATTTTCTAAAAGATATTTTGATAACTTTGTAATGCTATGTGTTTCATTTTATGGATTTAGAAATCTCTTGTTGAGAAGGGGTGGTTATGCCTCACAAGGCTGCCTACACACAAAAACGTTAAGAAATTCTGTTTAGAAGACCACAAAAAAAAATCTAAATCAGTGCAAAAAAAATGTAGTACTGTCAGTGAAGAATTTGAAAGATGAAGTGAGGTGTGCCTTTATATAGAAACTTTTATTTATTGATTCTTTCCTTTATACTTGAAAATATGTACAACAGTGCTAAGTTCACTTATGTTTCAAATAACAGTTTGAAAGTAGCTTAGAGGGCTTTGCCATGAGCCAGCAGAACAAATGTCGAAATGCCCATAGTAGGTCCTAATTTTCTCTATGACTCTAAAATGAATCAAGTTTACATATGTGTGTATGAATGTATGTACATATCCATACATATTCATATTATATATACATATATCTTTAAAAATCTATACAGTTATTTATATACATGTATATGTACATACATATCTGTGTATATATAATGCAATGTAGATTTGTAAAGGACTTACATTCCATGGAATCATAAATGTTTCTTTTTTTTTTTAACAAAACTTTCTTTATCCCCTATTTTCTGGACTATTGTAATAAACTATCACTTTCACATTGGTCTCCCAGGCTCAAGTTTCTTTCTCTTCTAATCCATTTTCTGCTGAACTGGCAAAGTGATTTTCTTAAAACACAGGTCTGGTTATGTTACACCTATGGTGGAGGCTTATCTAAGGTGGACGGTGGTTGGTGAAGGCAAGAAGAGAAAGATGGGAGGGATGGGTAGTAAGGTGTATTGAGAAGATTAATATGGGATAAGGCTATAAAGGTAAGACGGTGCCATATTGAGGGGGGGAGGGTCCTGAATGCCAGGAATAGGAGTTGGAACGTTATTAAACATACAATGGAGAGCTCATTCTTATTTTGGAGCATAAAAGTAGAAGCATGTTGTCGGATAGTGATCTGAGGAAGAAAGGCCAATAACATTTGTTAATGAAGTCCTTGTATTGGTCTAAGAGGATGGTAATTAGGGCAGGTCTATGCTAGGGTGATAGAGGTGGGAATAGAGAGGACATATTGCCAAGGTGTGGAATTGATAGGATTTGGTAAATGGTTGAATATGAGAAGATAAGGAAAGGGCAAAGTCACTGATCAAAGCCAAGGTTTGAATTGAATTAAATGGATTTGAATAGGAGATGTGGTGATTGGTGAGTGCCATTGACAGAGTTGTGTTGGAAGGAGAAGCAAGTTTGGGGGGGAAAGATAATAAACTCAGGTTTGGACATAAGTCACATTTTGATACTTGACTTAGTTTCTATGATTTCATTGGCCTAGTTCTGAACTCCATTTATTATTACAGACTTAGCAGACATCAATCATATTGGTAGCAGGCAAATGTTTTGCTATGGACTTTTATTTCATTTCTCTGGATTTGTTTCTTCATCTGTGAAATGAGTTAAACAGATGATTTCTCTGGTCCTTCACACTTATAATAATCTTTTTTATTATTTGGTGTCAGTAGGAAGAGAACATTGAATTTGGGATGTAGAAGACCCAGGTTCAGGAAATAACATAATTTAGTAGCCATATGACAAACAAGTCATCAAAACTACATGAGACAAAATTTTTAAATCTGTAAAAATTAAACGGATAATAATGACTAGCCTACCGGTTTCATAGGTGGTTGTAAGCAAAGTATTTTGTAAATTATAAAGTCTTAGAGAAATACATGAGATATTATGAAGTGACATCATGTATACCAAAATTATCTCACAACACATTAGACTTAAATATATCTGTTATGGAATATCTGCAGAAAACTTTTTAAAAAAATTTAGATAATTCTATAGACCTTCAGTACTCATGTAGGCTATTCCTAAGTATTTAAACCACTTAGATTCATTCAAACTCAAGTGAGATATCAACAGCTTTGAAAGAGCATCAGACTAGAAGATGTCTTAAGATATTTTCTAGCTTTTTGCCACTCTTTGAGGGCTCTACTAATTCAGTATATAATTCCCTCTCACTCATGCCAAGCAAAATTTAAAACAACAAAACAAGAACTTAGGAGGAGGTAATCAGGACTTTGAAAGCTATGGAAAGGCAGCCAGCATTCCCATTTAGACAGGAGTTTGTTTATATTGCTTAACTCAAGTTATGAGTTAGTGGTGTCTTTATTCGTTTTTAAGCTTTTAAAGGTTTCTTGGAATTTGAGTCTATCTAGAGATGAACTAATGCCTATTGGAAAGATAAACTTATTTAAGATTGCATTTCTACTAGGTAAAATTTTAGAAGAAATACTAAATCTCTATAACAGTAAAATTGTCTTCTACTGTAATTACATACAAAATTTTAAATTACTTCAGAGTTATAGATTATTTCATATGAAAAAGATGTTTCTTGAACTTATGCCTATATTGTAAATATATTGGCAATATTTAGGTTAAAATTGCCCCTCCTTGGTTCACAAATTCATGTAGGAATTTTGCTTAACCACAGTGTAGCGTGATTTACCCTCTAGGAGGGAAAAAAGTAATTTCATTGCTCAGTGAAAGAGATCCTGTGTTATGTGTTACTTAATGTTTCCTCTGACTTTGGTCAACTCCACGATTTTAGAAAGGGTTGGAAGTGGAAAATATTAAACATTATTGACTAAAATTACATCATTCTGTATTTCATTAGACTCTGCTCTTAATTCTACACTTATGGAAAATTTTTGAGTAGGTCTTTTAAAGATACGCAGTTTGAACTTATTGTGTTTTTCATTTATAACAATGAGGATATTCTAAAATTTGAACTTAAACATTTACACAAAATAATCTTATTAAATAAACTGAGTTTAACCGAAGTGGAGCTGGCAGATAAGCATCATCCAACTGTCTCCATTAATTGTGTAAATCTTCCAGAAAGTATTTAAATTGATTTATATATTATGATGTCTGTTTGCCCAGAGTACCATTCAGACATCAGTTAGCACATTAAAATTACCATTATTTCATAAGGGAACTTTTATTAGCTTGTATTCTTTAAAAATAATAATAATTCTAGCCGTGTGACCTTGGGCAAGTCACTTAACACCAATTGCCCTGCCCCACCCCCAAAAAACAACAACAAAATGAAACAAAATGAAATAATAATAATTATATATTCCAATAAAATAATAAATTCGAAGACTTCAGGAAACAACAAAAACAATATTGTGACATTCTTTAATGTGAACTATAATAATTTATTCTATTAATTAGTTAGCAAAAGAATCCAGGTTATAAGTTAAAAAAGAAATATATATATGCATAAATGCGAGTCATATACATGATTCACTTGATATAAAACCAGTCTTCCTATAAACAGAAGTAGCAAATTAAGTTTTGTGAAAATATCTATTGACATATTCCTAATAATACAGTATTTAATTTTTTTCCAGGCTGAAGTCACAGGAGCAGAGGTTTATATCTGGGAAGGACCATAGATTCAACTCTTTAATATTACAGATAAAGAAACTCAGGACTAGGAATTTTAAGTGATGTAAGGCCACACAGAATAAATAGATCAGGGATCTGAACCCAGGTTCTCTGAATCCAAATCTAGACCTCTTATGGTATCATCTCCCAAATCCTTTGATATAAAGAGATTGACAAATGCCTCAATCAGTTAATGGCATATTAATGAAAATGTTGAAAATGTTCATCTTGTTATGTTTCATGTTGAACTTTTTGTATATGTGTCTTTTTATCTCTAAATTTCCTCCCTATTTTGATTGTCACAATTGGTATTTTATCTATATCTCTATATTTATCTATATATCTATATAATTGGTATTTTATCTATATATTTTATCTGTATCTGTCCTCTCCATCTTCTTCTCCAATCATGTGGCCACCACATTTCAGGCCCTCATTGCCTATTAAATAGCTTCCCAATTCATCTCCCTGCACCAGTTCTGGCATTTATAACTAGTGTGACCTTGTGCAAGTTATTTAAAATCTCTGGGTCTCAATTTTCTCATATGTAACATTAGAGATTAAATTGAAGTAGGGTTATTTATGGTAGCAATTGGAATTAAGGTTCCCTGAGTTCAAGGAATTTGAAAGTGAGGAGGGGTCTTGATCAGTACCTGCTACCCATTTCAGTTCTTTCATCTGATAGCAAATGCCTCCCTAAATGAGTGATTACATGGTAAACTAACCTTCCTCACTAGTACAGTAAAAGAGAAACCACACACAATTTACATGTCCGAAGGAAATTTATGAAAGCCTGCCTCTCTGTATCTCTGTCTCTCTCTGCCTCTCTTTGCCTCTCTCCTCTCACAAATAAATAAATAAATACACACACACACATATACATATACATACATATGCACATATGTATGTATGTATGTCTTGTTTTCCCCTGCAACTGATTACAGATATTTGGGGAAAACCAGTGACCTTAAAATATAGGGTAATGATATAGCAACTTCCCAGAATCTGATGAGATAACATTTTCAAAGCTGGTTTTTCAGCTTTACTTTTTCATATAGGCACATGGGGAAGACTGCTGGTCTTGGAGTCAGGAAGGCTTAGGTTCAAATATTGTCTCAGATGGTTATTGTATAAGAGCAGCTAGGTGGTGCAATGGATAGAGTTCTAGCCCTGAAGCCATGGAGACCTAAGTTCACATCCAGCCTCAGACACTTAACTTACTAGCTGTGTGACCCCAGGCAAGTCCCTTAACCCGTTTTGCCTTAGTTCCTCACCTGTAAAATGAGCTGGAGAAAGAAATAGCAAACCACTCCAGTATGTTTGCCAAGGAAACCTCAATAAGGGGTCATGAAGAGTTGGAAATGACTGAATAAACAATACTTATTAACTGTGTGACCCTGAGGAAATCCTTTCATTTTTCTCAGCCTCTGTATCCTCACCTATAAATGAGAGCATTCGACTCAATAGTCTTTATGGTACTTTCCAGCTTTAAATCTGTGTTCTATTAAAAAGTCTTCTTCCTTTTTTTTTTTTTTGAGAGGGGGATTTCCAGGATGGAGATCAGTGGGGAGAGATATGTTAACCTTTAATCTAGATCTTTGCTTTGAGGTCTTAAATGTAGTAATTGCTTGAGGGAGATGACAGTCCTGAAGTGGAATGTTTCCTGGTTTACTGAAGGTTGGCTAACAAGAGAGAAGGTTTTAACTAGGGTGGCAGGTGCTATGAGGCTTTTTTTTGTCCTGAAAGACACTTTATCTATGAAGTTATTATTATTATGCAAAGAGTGGAGAGACATTTTCAGCTAGTTTTAGGGGTAAAAAGAAGAAAATGAAGGGATATTTTAACACTTATGGGATATATGCCAATTATTTGTCAAGGACTAGGAGAATGGCCACGGGTGTTTCTCTCAGCTGTGGAATCAGAGGCCTCATCTATGAGCACCTCTAGATGCTTATGTTTTTTTGCTCCTCATTGGAAATGCTAACTCAGATGCTGTAAGGGAAAGTGAATAAATTTCTGGTATACAAAAATTCAAACAAGGGGATAAAGGCCTTACTTAATAATATTTCTCTCTTTAACTATGTGAATATAGGAATACACACACACACACACATATATTTACATATATATGTATTTTCTGTTGTATAGCATTTAATATTGCTATGGCTTCTCTGAATATATGTATATAATATATAGAATATACAAATAAACACAATAAGCATAATATAAAATATAACATGTCATACACACATATTTGTGTATGTGTATACATATACATATGTGTATAATTGGGAAGCCATAGTAATATGAATTACAATGCTATAGGAAACACACATACATACATACATACATATGTACATGCATACATACATGTGTCTGTGTGTCTATATAATGACAATTCATAGCAATTCATTTATATTCTTCACAGTAAAGGACATGAAATTCCAGACTAAAAAAGAAGCAAAACTATTTCTTTATGTACATAATAATGAAGGAATGTAGAACTATGAAGACCAAATGTTATAGGAAGCATTGTAGAAGTTGAAAATTTTGATCCCTCCACACAAGTAGTTGGATTTGACAGACACGTGTTGAAGGGTTATAGTGAAGAGAGAAGATTAGATTTGTTCTGTTTGTCCTCAGAGGGCAGAACCAAGAACAATGGCTGGAAGCTTCAAAAAAGCCAATTTTGGCTTGATGTCAGTAAAATCTTCCTAATTCTTAGATTAATCCAAAATGGAATGTCTTGCCCGAAGAGGTGGTGGATTCCCCTTACTTGGTTAACTTCATAACCATGTATTTGTAGGAGATGTTACAGTTAGGTTTCCTTTGTGTGTAATATGGATTAGATGGCCACTGAGGTTCTCTCCAAATCTCAGATCCTATGATTCAGAGATTCTATGACTCCATTGTCTTGTGAAGTCTTTCCTATCTTCCACACAGCTGCAAAATGTTGTTGTTTGTACTTCGTTCTCGAAAAAGACCATGACATCAGGAAGATGATGCCATGACTTTCAAGTGAATTAAATTCAAGTGAGGGAGGCCTGTACGAAGTCATGAGCCTCACTTTCTCCTCCAGAGCCATCTGGGTCCAATGGCTAGATATAGATCAGAACAACTAGAGATGGCCACGGACGTCGTGGAGACTTTGGCCTTTTTAAGCTAAGGTCTTTAACAGGTCTCAATTTCACTGAGGCAATGCCCACTCAGTGATTAAGACTAGGTAAGACATGAGGCAGAGGGAGAGTCTGATACCACCTTTCTACCTCATTCCTACTAGGTGGTCATTCAGCCCTTGACTGGTGACCCCTAAGGCAACCACTTTTTGGACAGTTCTAAGTGTTAGGGAATTTTGGTTTAACACTGCCTCTCTGCACTTTCGCGATGTCTAGTTCTGCTGAGGCCAGGAAGAACATATCTAACCCATCTTCCCCAGAAACCAACTGGCATTATCACCATCAGACCTTTCTCATCCAGGTTAAACTTTTCAGCTTCTTCATGTGATCCTCATATGGCAGAATCTAGAAGCCCTTCCCCATCCTTGGTTGCCCTCCTCTTGGACATTCACCAACAAACAGGGGCAGGTTAAACCCAGTGATGGGTACCATGTCTCTTTCAATACAGCCCAAACATCATGTGCTGCCATGACACATTGCTGAATCATATTGAACTTGCTATGCCCAAACCCTTAGATCAATGCTTCTTAATTTGGGGTTCATGAAGTACATGTGTGCATAGTATACAAATGTACAATACCTACATACATACATATACATACATATGTATGTGTCAAATTATCTAAGTAACTATTTCAATATAATTGGTTTCCTTGCATTCCTATTTTATTTAATTTTATACATTTAAAATATTATTCTGATAAGTAGCCCATAAAATTAAGAGTGTCTTCTGCTTTATATTACTCTTTTGCTAAAACTGTCCTTTTATCTTGTTTTTTTCCTCTCATGTATAAGCATTTTAGACTGCATCTTATGAATAGTAGAAATATGACTTTTTTCATCTGACTCTCAAGTTTTCACTTCCTCTCAAGCCAAAGTGTCTCCCCTTGAAATACTTGTGAATCGTAGAATTCTGGTGTATACTAAAGAATGAAAATAATGGTGAATATTCTATCAGCAGATTACATCATTGCCAAATACCAATACTATGTCACTTGAATAAGTGATAAAATTGTAATTTTCTGCTGCATTTACTTGCAATGTACTTCATGCCACTTAAACTGATTTCTCCCTTCCCAAATTTTAGTGCTGAATGTTGCATATACTTTAGCAAGCTGGTGAAATGCAATAGACTTATTTCTTGATGCTTCTACTTAATTCAATCACTGTTTAATGTTTTCCACTTCTAATTATTTCAATCAGCACCTTTGGAAACAATTCATTTGTTTATATATATTTGGCATATTTCCCCTCCCTAATTTGATCACCAGCAGCTGGAAACTCTGGTAATTTGATTTGGAAATTGAGGAGCCCTCATTAAAAAGCCAAGTTGCATAAGCTTTTCACTGACTGAACCATTTTAAATTGTTATCACATGGTTTCCTTACCTCCCTTCACACAGCATGTCATCTAAGGAGCAAAGCTAGAGGGTGTCTCTTACTTTATATTCTCTAGCAACAAAAGGCTTTAATTGAGATGAGCTGGCAGAGCTCTATGATAGGAGTTCAGCTCCTGGACAGAACAGTCATCCACATGTGTGAAGGCAGCTCTCGATACCTAGGGAACACTGTAAATGAAGGATGTATGAGGCATATGAACTGAATTACCTGCCTACCTTCCTACATATGTATAGATGCATGCAAAAAAGGGAAGTCTTCTCCTTTCGCTGGGCTTTTTTTGTAGCTTACAGTTATCCACCTATGTTAAAAAGCAGCTCATCTACCATCTAGCAACAATGGACTTCTTGCTGTTCCTCAAACAAGACACTTTCTCTATGCCTTGTCACTGATCATTCTCCATGGTTTTAAATGTTTTTCCTCCTCTCCTCTGCCTACTGCTGTCATTGGTTTGCTTTAAATCAGGACATATCCCACCTTCTACAGGAGGCCTTTCCTGGTCCAGGAAATAAATAGACAGTATATGTCTACATTTTTCAAATGTTATCTCCCTCAATAGATTGCAAACTTTTCGAGGGTAGGAAGCATGGGTTTTTCTTGCCTTTCTTTGTATGTATAGTGCTTAGCACAGTGCCTAATACAGCATAAGCAAATAATAAATGCTTGTTGACTGATTTTATATGCTTTACATTCAAACCAAACTCATTTACTATCTATTCCTTTTTTCATCCTGCACTTTCTTGCCTTTCCATTTACCCAAGCCATCTTTCATATATATAGAGCATATGTTTCCCTCACCCTTCACCCATTGAAGTCCTTCGACCAGCTTGGGTACTCTCTTTTCCTTTATAAGAGGCAGAGTGATATGATGCATGGAGCAATGTACACAGAGTTACAAAGAAATGGGTTTTAATGGCCCTTACACATTAAATATCTCTCTGACTCTATGCCTTACTTTCTTGATATATAAAATGAGGTTGTTCTTGAGGATTCTAATATTCATTCAGAATATATGATCCTATGATCCTATGTTTAAGTAATTGAATGATTGAGCTGGACTTGTGCTTTCATTGCTATAGGGACCTTCCCAGTGAGGAAACTCCCTTTACTAATGCTAATAATTT
Organism: Phalanger gymnotis; assembly: GCA_028646595.1. Lineage (NCBI taxonomy): Eukaryota > Metazoa > Chordata > Mammalia > Diprotodontia > Phalangeridae > Phalanger > Phalanger gymnotis. Next base: position 131,279,253 of record CM053623.1, on the reverse strand, counting down.
TTTTTCCAACTTACTGTCTTAGAGGTTTGCATAGAGTTTTGAGAGGTTAAGAAAAGCGCACAGGGTTTTACAGCTAATATGTGGCAGAGGTGGTACCTTAAACCCAGGTCCCCTTTGTTTCAAATCTAGCTCTGGATCCACTCTACCACGATCGCCTCTCTTGCACAGAGTAGGTACTTAAGTGGCTACATAATTGAATTTTTAGATTCATGGACTAAATATATATTGTTAGATGATCAGCCTAAGATCTGAAGAAGTTTATCAACCATTTATATAATATGTAATGATAAAATAGCTGCTTTGGTTATAATTATAATTATCTTCACTGTAACAATGATGATAGTAAGAATAACCAAAATATTTTTAAAATCTTCTAGATTTTGGAGGAGTTATGTGCCTCGGGGGAAGGAATATTTACACTGATTTAAGTTACAGAGTTTTGAAGTATAGAATGGTAGGTAAAAGCTCCACTCCACAATCTTAAACAGTTCCTCTATGAACTCCATGGTTCCTCTGGATGGTTTTAGACTGATAGCATTCATTGGGATAGGTGTGGGTACCCTTAATAAACCAAGTCAACTGTGATGCTACATTTCTTATTTCTCTTCAGTAGCTTTCTCCTTTATTCATTATCATAGCTTCAGCTATCAGTGTTTTGGAAATGATTTTGAAACCTATACACTTCTTATTTTATCTCATACTATTTTAAAACAAAACCGAAAGAAGAAAAAAAAACCACTATCTAGCATAGATCTCTGTCTTCAAAATTATACTCCAGTGTTTACGATGCACTGCTGAACAGTTCCACTTGAATATCTCCTTGTCCCTACAAATTCAAAAGGTCTAGAATTTAATTCCTACTCCTCCTCTTCTTGTAACTGCTTCCACTTCATAATTTTTCTGTTTCTTTTTATAGTTCCACAATTCTAACACTCTATCACATAGGCTTGAAACCTAACAATCAAGAAGCAGTGTGTTGTAGTAGAGAAGGCAGGAAACCCCTGGTTCAAATCCTGTTGCTAGAATATTTCTAGCTATGTGACCTGCAATGGGTCAATTATTCTCTTTGGGCCTCAGTTTTCTCATCTGTTAAATGAAGCAGCTGGATTTTATGGCTCTAAATCCCTGATTCTTTGACTTATCTTTGACTCTTCTCTTTCCACATTCACTCACTGAATTTAATTGACTGTTATTTATTATATATCTAGCTATGATTAATTCACTTCATCTCTCTAGGCTGAGTTCCTCATCTGTAAAATGAAAGAGTTGAGCTAGATCGTATCTGAAGTCTCTTTGGTAAATATATGAGCCTGGGACCACTCTCACTTCTATAAACAAGTGCTTTTGTCTCTTTTCTGTCTTTACCAAGGACTATGTACTCAATAAACATTAAATAATAATCAAAGGAATAAAGAACTTTAGAGGTGGAAAGTACCTCTGTAATTATCATATTATTCCTTCTCTATTCCACTTCTTTATGATCCTGGAAAACTGTTGTTGTTGTATTTGTTGTACATTTTAGAAGAAGATCATTACATCAGAGAAATGATGACATGACTTGCAGTTGACTTTGATTTGAGAGAGGGAGGGCTGTGCAAGGTCACCAGCCTTACTTTCTCCTCCAGAGCCTTCTGGATCCAGTGACCAGATATTCATCAGGATGACTGGAAATGGCCCAAGATGCAATGGGAGACCCTGGCCCTTGTAGGCTCAGGCCTTTTCATGTAGTCACTTAGAGTGAGGTAAAGTCCATTCAATGAATAGACCTTTTTAAGAAGTGAGTCAAGAACCAAATTAGAAATACTGAAAACCAAAGGGGAGATTAATAAAATTGAAATCTAGAAAACTATTGAACTAATAAATAAAAGTAAGAGCTGGTTTTATGAAAAAACCAATAAAATTGATAACCTGTGGTCAATTTGATTAAAAGAAGAAAACCAAATAACCAGTATCAAAAATCAAAAGGATGAATTCACCTCTGATGAAGAGGAAATTAAAACAATAATTAGGAATTATTTTGCCCAATTGTATACCCATAAATTTGACAGCCTTATGGAAAGAATGAATATTTACAAAAATATGAATTGCCTAGGTTAAGAGAAAATGAATAAAATACCTAATTAACCCCATCTCAGAAAAAGAAATTGAGCAAGCCATCAATGAAATCCTTAGGAAAAAACCTCCAGGGCCAGATGGTTTTACATGTGAATTCTATGAAACATTTAAAGAACAATTAATTCCTATACTTTATAGATTACTTGGGAAAATAGGTGAAGGAGTCCTACTAAATTTTTTTATGACACAAATATGGTACTAGTACATAAACCAGGAAGAGTCAAAACAGAGAAAGAAAATTATAGGCCAATTTCCTTAATGAATATTGATGCAAAAATTTAAATAAAATATTAGCAAAAAGATTGCAGCAGCTTATCACGAGAATAATACACTATGACCAGGTAGGATTTATTTTTTTTTTTAATTTATTTTTGACATGTTTGGTTTTCAGCATTGATTTTCACAGGCGTTTGAATTACAAATTTTCTCCCCATTTCCTCCCCCCCCCCCCACTCCAAGATGGCATACACTCCGGTTGCCCTGTTCCCCAGTCTGCCCCTCCCTCCGTCGCCCCACT
>CM053623.1:131254595-131276121 GCA_028646595.1 Phalanger gymnotis | reverse complement strand
GCAACCAGAATGTACGCCATCTTGGAGTGGGGCGGGGAGGAAATGGGGAGAAAATTTGTAATTCAAACGCCTGTGAAAATCAATGCTGAAAACCAAACATGTCAAAAATAAATTTAAAAATAAATAAATAAATAAACCAAAAAAAAAAAGACAGAAGCATTTAATAACAAAGTTCCAGTAGTTTCCAATTACAAAATAGGAACTATAAATTTAACAATTTACTGAAAATAGGTAATAAAAATGAATGTGAAGGATGATGTAAAACAAAGACACATAAATGTATAAAACAGAGAGATGAAAAGATTTATGCAATACATGCGTAAATGAATTTTTGACTCCTAACAATAAGTTCATTTGTGTATTTAAAATGGGTACCATATACATTTTCTAATCATCACAATGCTCAGATACATACACATTATAAATAAATTATTGGTATCTAGGTACACAGTGGATAGATCTCCGAGCTGGGAGTCAAAATCTGTCCTCAGACACTAGCTGTATGACCCAGAGCAAGTGACTTAACCTCTCTTTGCCTCAGTTTCCTCATCTGTGAGATAGGGATAATAATAGTACTGACGTCCCAGGGTTATTGTATCTTGAAATGAGATAACAATTGTAAAACAGTGGACACATTGCCTGGCACATAATAAGCATTACATAAATGTCAGCTATTATTATAATTAAGTTAAGAAATGAACGAACCATAGAATTAGAAAAGACCTTTTAATAGTAATAATATATCACACATTTATAGCACTTTATAAAGCACTTTGCCTTGTAGATGGATGGAGCAGTGCAAATATTTATAGATAAGAAAAAAAAAGGCTCACAAAGCTTAAATGTTCTGTTTCTGGTAACATAAGATTTTTCTAGGATGTTCCTGAGATGTTGAAGATAAGCCTCCTAAGTCCATGTTCACATTACCTTTTACTAAGTTTGGAAGATGTTCTAGAGGCAAGGGAATGTATGAACTTTTCCAGGACAAATAATGCTCCTCTTAAAGATTTTTCCATAGTGCAGATTCTATGACTTCCTAGTCAAGAGCAATGCAATATTTTGTAAACCCTACAGTGAAGACATTCTTCCTAATGTCCAAACACTGTCCATTATTTTAAATGAATTGCATTTATTCTTTACTGTTACTCCATGAAAATGAATAACTGATCATCTCTCTCATTTAAAAGATAAAAAAATTCATGTACTTTCATGTACTCTACATGCAAATTCCATTTTATCATTCCTCTAGGCCAGCAGTCAGCAGTTATTAAACTATGATCTGGGGACCTCTGAGCAGCTGGGTGGCACAGTGGATAGACTGCTGGTCCTGAAATCAGGAAGACTCATAGCCCTGTAGTATTAATGTGATCAAAGATCTTCCCCGCCTATCCAATAGGCCTCAGGTGGGGCTGGGTGGGAAAGCTCGAATACATCTTTGTTTGTAAGTAGGCCTGAAGCCTCTACTACTCCAGGTACTAAGCCAATTTGGGCGTGAAGCCCTCAAGGCCCTAAGGAGAGTTGCTAAGACCAGAGCCAATGGTATACACTCAGTTCTAGTCCATCATGAATTCAGCCAATCAGAGACTTGAGCTCTAGCCCATCAGATGCCACTAGGACTGTATATAAGGAGCCTAGCATGTGAGGGAACCAGAATTAAAGAGGGACAGAACTGAGAGCAGCAGAACTAAGAGCAGCAGAACTGAGAAGAAGACACTGAGGCAGCAGACATCAAATGGGCCCTGAAGAGCAGACATTGAGAGAGCCATCTTAGAGCTGCAGAAGAGAACGCTGAGTGGAGAGTTAGGATTCGTGAGTAATTGTTTACAGGAAGGTGCTATTGGGGGCAGGGGAGGTTACAGGATGACTTGGTTCCTTGCTGTAATACTGTGTTATAATTTCCTTGTTGCTGCATTGGGGTGGGCTTACTGGTTTTGGAATATAATCACTGCTATATCGATTTGGAGTCATTGGTTCTGGGACTGAATACTCTGGTGTCTAAATAAATGTTATACTTCCTTGTCTTTCTACATAGAGAGTTTCTCATACTTTGCCATTCCTGAACCATTCGGGCATGTTCATGGTCATCCTTGAGGTCTTGAATCTTGCCTTACTGATATAAGCCCTGAGTTCAAATCCTTCCTCAGATATTTACTAGCTGTGTGACCCTAGGCAAGTCATTTAACATTGCCTCAATTTCTTCATCAGTAAAATGAGCTGGAGAAGGAAATGGAAAACCATTCCAGTATCTTTGCAAAGAAAACCCCCAAAAAGCATCATGAAAAGTCGGACACAAATGAACAACAACAAAACTAGAGACACTTAGGACTTTCCAAGTCTCTTTTGGGGGCTCCACTATATCAAAACTACTTTCATGATAATAATATGTTTTAATTTAAATATGGTAAATATCCATAGATATAAACCACATAAATAAAAGCTCTTTGAGGGGTGCTCGATAATTTTTAAAATTTTTAAATTAACAAAAATAAAGGAGTTCTGAGTCTAAAAGTTTAAGAACTGCTATTCTAGACTATCAATTCCTTTTGCTTCTCCTCATAGGATCAATCATCCCTTTTTTAAAAAATCTCTGAATTCTCTGACATTTCCTCAGATTTTTTGCAAACACTGAATCAAGCTACTATAACACTCCCAATAAATGTAAGATAGAATGAGCATTACTTCCTAGGTTTGGCATGTCACATGCTTCAGAATATATTATGTAATACATTAACTATGATCTTGTCTTTCTTACATCATTGCTATATTTCTGACTTTATTTATCACACAGATAACATAAGCCTCAGGCTCTCTCCTCTATACTTACATCCAGTATTTATGCATTCTATATCTGTAGTTTTCATCTGTTGGTCCCTAAATATATTATCATAAAATTGCCTCTAGTGAAATTCATCTTGTTTCAGTAGAAGCACTTTTCCAATTTGTCCCAGGTTACTTTAAATTGTATTCTTTTTTCCAGAATACTAGCAACCATATGTAATTTATTATTTTAAAATCTGATTGCCATGTTCTCAGTTCATTTATCTAAAACATGAATAAAGATATTATAAAGAATAGGCCAGAACTAAACCCAATGGGATATCTTCAGGCCTATAGTGAAGACAATGATAACTAACTACATTTTGGATTTAGCCTTCAAGCCAGGTAATCTATGTGGCAGGGGTCAACATTACACATCCGTAATTTGTCAAATATGTGTGTCACTTCCTTCTTATCTCTATGTCTGATATTCAATCACAGAAAGAAATTAAATTTGTCTAGCATTTGTCTTCTGAGCAGAGTCCAAAAACTCTGTTGGGTTTTATTCTTCCATTCTTCTAAAGCCATGTGTAGTCATCCTGAATTTCCTAAGCAGAGCAGAACAAGGATATTTTAAACAAACAAAATGGGGCTGAACATATGTTTACAAGCCTTTTTTACCCCAAAGTATAACTGAGATCATCAAAATAAAAGGTGAAAGAAATTAAAGTTTGATTTTCTACTTTATAGTATCAAAAATAGAAGATAATAAAGACATTACAAATTCATACTCACAAATTCATGTGTTAAACATTGTCTGTCTATGTCATCCACATTAATTCTGTTTGTGATAGTAAAAAATGTTTTTTTCTAATTAAGGTATCATACAAAAAAGGTTTTTCAAGAATTTGGGTATGACGGAAACTTATCTAAAACAAACATAAAAGCTAAATGAAAACATCATTCTTTTAGCTAATTTATGGCCTAAGGATTTGGTCATGGTTAGTTCTTGAATTTTAATCCCTCCCATTACTGGATTACACTAAACGAAGATGCCATTCCTTTAGACAGTTTGTGGACTAAGCAAGAAACACAGAGTAGCCAAAAATACATAGTAATTTAATTTAGAGTTTTTTTGGTTTGGGGTTACCCGCCCCATAAAACAATGTGACATAATGGAAAGACTATTAGATTTGGAATCGAATTACCTGGATTTAAGTACTAGCCTTGCTACTTGGTTATCTTGTACAAATGACATATTCATTTAGAGAAACTGTGGTCCAGAGGGATCATCTGTAAAGTGAGAGCTGGAATGTTCCAGCTCTAGATATTATAAAAATACTTGACTTCCATATCATGAACAGCTATGAGAGGAAACCAAAGGAAGGGAAAAAGTGGAGAGGAAGAGGAAAAGAGAAAGAGGAACACAAAGGAAGTTAAAATGAATAAGAGAGAAGGAAAAACAAACTGGAGAATATGTCAGACAGAAAATTACATGAAGAGGGAAAGAACTGGTGAGGCCAAGTTAAAGAAAGAAGAGCTCTAAAAGAAACATTCAGTTGATGTTATGGTTAATATAAGGGGGAAAAAATCTCTTTTGGCTTACATCTTGTTCATTTGCATCGTGTGTTTCATAGTAAGTTACAACTGTTCTTACTTGTGTTTGCTTAACATTGAACTTTTTTGAAATATTAGATTTATTAGATTAATTCACTTGAAGCTTTACAACTGTTCTTGTCCTTCGACATTTAGAGTCTCTCTTCTGAATGGGGGTATCCATGGAAATAAGAAGGTAGGAATTATTCCCTAGGTGGGATCTGGAGGTGATCAGATCACAAGATTCATGGCTTGATAAAATCTAATGGTTGGCCAAGGCAAAAGTTAGAGTTCTTCTATCTCTGGGTATAATTTATCTAAGTTTTCTTTTAAAAAAAAACACATTGTACTGATATCTATATAACTAGAATATCTCCCAAGATTCTTTCTCATTGTATGCCAGATAGCCATCTCATATAACAAATAACATTTTCAAAGGAAAAATCAGGAGAAAAAAATCAGCAAAACCAATCAACTAATCAAAAAAGCATGAAAATACATGTGATGTATCATACCTGTGGATCTCCCATCTCTTCTATGATGTTTCTTATTAAAGGAGCCATGAAAAACCAGGAGCATTTTTTTTATCATATCACATCTCTTATTTTCTCAATTTATCCAAGAAAATTTCAGTCTAAGAGATACTTACATAATTTGATAAACTAATGATATTTCTAATTCTCATCAGTTCTTGAATATTAAAGAATTATTCAAGCAAAATTCAACTTTTATTAAAAAAATAAGCAAAATTATTTTGTTGCTTTGATTTTTTTTCAGGTCTTGGGTTCATAACTATCTGGCCTAGCAACAACAAAGTCTAGCATCATTGATAATTAAAAGGTTATAACAAACTGTGGGCCACTTTTACTCAGATAAGCTTTTGCTTTGATTCTTTGCTTGCTGAATCATAGGGAAAAGGCTATAATTTTAATAACATATTCTCTTGTTTTTAAAGTAGAAAACACCAATTTATAGCCGCTCCATGGAATAGCAGTCATACGTACCATGACCTTTGTAAAATGACTTCACCAAGCTCATAAATAACCAGTTAAAGTGAACTTTTTACAATTTGGTGAAAAAGATATTATTTCCTTTCAAATAGGCAAGCCCTTGGAGTTGTAATAACAATTGAACTGCATAGTCCCAAAGCGAGTGTTGGCCAAATTATTCCCCAGAGGACCTCAAGGTGCCTGTCAACTTTATATTAATATTGGAGAATTAATTGTGGGGCAGTATGCTATATTTACTTGAGTTCTCTTGGAGATGATATGCTTTCTTTCTGTGCAATAAAGATGTATTTGTTTTATCTTCTCATTAATGACAATCAATTAATATTTTCTTTTCTAACACTGTGATTTCCTATTAGTGTATCAAAGAATCATAGGATTTTAAAGTTAGAAAGGAACTCAGTAATAATCTAGTCTCTTCAACATCAAACAGAATCCCAGCTATGATACACTGGTAAATCAATCATCCACCCTCTACTTGAAGACCTCCAACTTTCAATGCACTACTTCTTTGCTCCTAAACATACGTAAATAGCTCAAGAATCTGTCATTTTATCCTTTCTTTAGGAGGGAGAGGGACTGCACCTCTGACTTCATTAGTCTTAGTAGCTTCCAGCAAGGAATTTCTTTTTTTTTTAAGAGATGAACACCTATTCTGCAGCTTATAACCTTAATATATTTATAAATAGTAACCTAGACTGAGGATTCCAGTATGCAGTAAATGAGGGAACTGAATTCAAGTGTTCCTGATTCTGTGGCTATCTACAGTATCTATCCACTACGCCATGCTGCCTTTCAATACCCTCAACCTCTAAGTAGACAATTTCATTACTGACTTCCTTTGTTCAAAGAAATGCATCATTTAGTGATTGATTCTATGGCCATGAGACCAAACTCACCCAGGCTGGTCTTAGGAGTTTAAACATACTGGGGATATCTGGAGACCTTCTGACTTGCTATGACCTGCTGAAACTTGCCAATCTAGGGCACGATTTCAGAAAACTCAACCTATTCTAAATGACAATATAGTGTTATGTAAGACTTTAAGTGAAACATGTTTGAGAAGCTGCACATTGAACGAGCGGTGCCAATTCAAACTAATAATACTCCATAAAACTCAATAGTACTCCATAATACTCAAGCTAATAAACTCCATAAAAAAAGTTCTTAACCAGGAGTCCATGTGTCCTTGAATGGTTGGTGGATAGATTTCAGCGTGTCTGTTAATTTGGATTGGAAAAAAATCTTTATTTTCACTAATCTTCAGTTATAATTGTAGGAAACAAAGCTTTCTGACTTCTGCTTTATCAGACTGTCAGAGGGTCAATGACACAATGAAAGTTAAGAACTACTGCTCCACAGAGTAAAACCTTAGATAGGTCCTTCTATCTATCTTTGTACACTCTTTTGCAATATTTGTTAGTTGGTTTTCCATTAATGTGAAACAAGCCATAGGTCATAGGATTACACTTATAAAGTTGAAAGAGATCTCAAAAGTCGTTTAATCTAACCCTCTCATTATAAACATGAGGAAACTGAGGCCCAGAGAGATTAAGTAACTTGCCAAACTAAGACAAGTGACAAGTTGCAGAAATGCTAATCCAGCCTAGGTTGTCTCATTAAAAATCAGGTGTTTTTTGGTTTTTTTATTTTCCCACTGTACCACAATGGTAGAGGATTTGGCTATGTTAGCTTTGTAACTTTATTATTTTAATGAAAGAAAGTGGGAGGAAAGTTTTGCATATTTTCCAAAGATCTTGTATTGTTTAAGTTTAAAATACTTCTGCCTGTTCTGATCTACTTTTAGTGACCAGATTTCAAGAGGAATTTTTGGTGATTTTAAAAAGAATGAAAAGTACAAGAGCAATTCTCCTGCCATCAGCAGACATAATTTCAGATGTAAAAAGAGGGGTCCATTCAGCATAAAGGGGAATATTCCAAAAAAGTGTTCTAACTAAGCAGCTGATTTGCATCTTTATGAAGTTTTCCAGTCAATTTCTCACACTTTGGGCTTTGTTAGCAAAGTGATTATTGGAACAAATTATTTGGGACATTTTTAGTAATACACTTCAAAAAAACCCTTTAGATTACAAAAAAACCTTTATGAAAATTTGAAGGAAAAAAAAGTAACTCTGATAGGATAATACTGAAAAAAATAAAGTAATTCTGATATGATAATACTGAAAAAATACATACAAACACAGATCAGATAAATTAGAGTGTAACCATTCACTTTACAACAATATTCTATAGAAGATACCTTTTAGAAAGAATGTTTAAGGATGAACCTTCAAGAGGTAAAATGACTACAACACCATGACCGAGGAACGCCATTAAAGAAGTACAAGTACGGATGAGGAGACCTGAAAGCTAAAAAATAAATGTCATTATCTTAAAAATATGCCATATATATAATGGCTATGTTCCAACCTATGACAACCACTTGTGACTAAATGAAGCCACAGGGGGAAAGGCAGAAACCAAGGCCAAGATCCAAATGAACCTCTACAGCAACTGTTCAGGGAGCTGTTATTTTTGAGAACTATATATAAAAAAGAAAGTCAAATAAGCAGTCTTACCTCAGCAGGAAAAAGTGTTCTCTTGATTACAGAACAAAAATTTTACAGTGGAAATGGGGAAGAAGAAAATTTATGAGTTTGCTTTTCTACATTATAACACATGTAGAGCTACAGTCATTTCCTTGGGGGTTGGCAGCCCTAGAAGTCTTTACATAAAAGGATGTTTGGAGTCAACTATCCAGGAAATGAAATGCCTGACATTTTTCCTTAGGCTTTGGTTCTTTAGTGAACTTCCAATTATCTGCAAAAAGAGCAAATGCAATAAGAAAGATGTTCTCATGTGGTTTTACCACTTCTTTGACCTTGATACCTTCTTGCTGGAAGAAAGAACTTTTTTTTGTAAAGTTCAAGAGTGCTAAGAAGAAGACGGAAGAAAGTCAAGTAGCTCTTTTAATCCGTAAAATACATACTCAGCCTCTACATGACTAAGAATAGAAATATTTAAAATTCTTTTTCAGAATGTCTGCTATGCAAACACTATGTTTGATCAACATATAAATTACATTATGGTTAATCCACAGGCAATAGACTTTAGCATTAAACATCTTTCTTTATAAACACTGAAATTTGAAGTAACTATTTTATTTCTTTAAATAAGAATACTTTATCTTAGTAATGTTTGCTTCAATCAACTTCAAGAATTGAAAAAGAGTTTGGGAATTTTTTTGGTTTTATATGTTAAAAATATAATATTTTTCATCTTCATATCCTATCCTAAACATTATCTATATCAATTTATTTTCAAACTACCTCACGTCCTTCAGAAATGTCAAATACCATGAGGGATGAGGAAAATAGGTACACTAATGAATTGCTGGTTTTGTTAACTGGTCCAACCATTCTGGAGAAAATTTGAAACAATAGCCACAGGGCTATAAAACCATGTATGCCTTTTGACCCAGTAAAACCACTACTAGATGTTTCACAAAGAGATCAAAGAAAAATCAAAAGGACCAATATGCACAAAAACATTTATAGCTGTTTCTTTGTGGTGGCAAAGAATTGGCAGTTGAAGTGATATTCATCAATTGGGGAATGGATGAACAAGGTGTGACACAGGATGGTGATGGATTACTATGGTGCTGTCAGAAATGATGAAGGGTATGGTTTCAGAAAAACACAGAAAGAACTATATGAACTGATGTAAAGTAAAGTGAGCAGACTCAAGAGATCATTTTGTGTGTGTGTGTGTATATATATCTATATAACTATATATCTATATTTTTTTTTCTTTGTGGGGAGAAGGCTGGGCAATTGGGGTTAAGTGACTTGCCCAAGGTCACACAGCTAGTAAGTATGTCAAGTATATTGTTGTATCATTGTATATATTAACAGCAATACTGTAACGGTGATCAACTATGAAAGACTTAGCTATTCTGAGAGAGACAATAACTCAAGACAATTCCAAAGGACTCATGATGACAAATACTACTTTTCTCCAGAGAAAGAAATATTGAATTCTGAGTGCAAAAAGTATCATTTTCTCACTTTATTTTTCTTCTTTTTAACATAGCTAACATGAAAATATGTTTTGCATGATTTCACATGTATACTTGATATCAAATTGCTTGCCTTCTCAGTAGATGTGGTAAGAGTAGGAGGGAAGGAGAGAATTTGGAACTTATTTTTTTTAATTTAAAAATAAAGAAATGAAAACTAAAAAAAAGAGAGAGAGAAGAAATAGAAAGATTCTCTTCCTTTATATTTATCATAAAAGTATAGGAAGCCATAATGCTTATCAAAGACAAATTAATTAAATCAATTAATTTAGCTTTCTCCATAGAAAAGTAAATCACAATGAAAACACTATTTTTCTTACTCTACAATAGAGAACCTGTATCAGTGCTGTGAGGAAATGTATAATTTATATTTTTGCTCATAATATGATGAACAGCTAAATATTATTGCACAGTATTAAATGTATACAAAAACACATATAATAATCTGTGCTTCCTCTATTCAATTTCAACTAAGACTGCTTACAGTGAAAGCATCCAGTCATGAATACAATTTTTAAAATAAAAAAAAAACATTTTGATATGATAATAAAATGTTCAAATACCTCAAAGCTTTCGCCTTCTTTCCAGATACAGTTTACCTTAAATGACTATTTGTGCTAATATAGCCATTCTGTTTAAGCACCTTATTCTTAACTGTTAATATTCTTAAGTGATAAAATGAATATCTTTTAAGTAGACTGAGGAACTACTCAATGAAGAAAGGTAGCTTAAAGTCTGTTAAATCAAAGGACACATAATTCATAATTGAAGGTCAAGAGCAAGTCTTTTTCATCTACTCCTATTCCAAAGAAGTTACCCTTTACTACTATGCTGCTTATGCAACTATGAAGAGAAAACCCACAGACAATATGAGTAATACAGACAATGAACATATATGGTGAGTACAAAATACCTTTTCAGCATTCCCACAAAATTTCCTCTACCTTTACAGTCAGTCTAAGGACTGAACAGCTAGATGGTGCAGCAGATAAGGTGTCAGGCCTAGGGTCAGGAAGACTCATCTTTGTGAGTTCAAATCCTACCTCTGACACTTAGTTGTGTGACCCTGGGCAAGTCACTTTATTTGATTCCTATTCCTCCTCAGTAAAATGAGCTGTAGAAGGAAATAGCAAACCATTCCAGTATCTTTGCCAAGAAAACCCCAAATGCTGCCACAAAGGGATGGACATGACTGAAAACAACTGGACTGCAGCAGCCAGGAATGTAATGGGCCATTTGAGTGAATTATTTTTCCTGTTCATGCATATCTTTATCACCTTTATTAATTTTTTCTGTATTAGAGGAAACAAAAAGCTGATCCATACCCCAAAAGTACATTAAGTAACTTAGTGGGGGGGGTACCTTGTGTACCTCTGTGAAAGAGAACTCTGATTGACAGAAAAAAATAAACATGAGCTATAATGAAGTTGTGTTTTAGAGATTTTCCTACAGAAATCCAGGTAGGGCTATTAACAAGCCAGAAAGAAACTGATTCTCATCCATAGGTCAGACATCCAGTCTGGATTTAGGTTTTTGGTTGCACTGGAGCCTTGTTGGAGGAAGTTCTGAGTTGTGAGGTACAGTAACATTATCAATAGAATTTTATAATACCATTGTAAACTTTTTACTAAGGAAATTATGTAAGTACTCCAACATCTTAAAAACATGCATGAAGATTATGCAAAATTAGTAGGCTTTTTTGGTCTATCTCCTTATTTGTTTTTCATTCAAAAATCTAATTTGAAACAAAATATTGTCTTGTATCCACTGTTCAGCAAGTTGTATGATATTTATTCAAATTCACTGGGTTATGCATGACATAATATTTCAGATGCACTTGTATAAAAATAGTATGATTCAACAAATGAGTGTGTTAGCAAAGGAAAGTCAGGTAGTTAACAAGGGTTAAAAGAAGTGTGGTCATAGTTATTATACCTATCTTTATGGTGAATTCCTTATGAGACAATGAAAACATCAGGATCTAAGCAGGAACTTGTGTCTCTTTTAAGTAATTTTCTAGGGGAAGGAGGAAGGTTCCTTTTTTCACTTACAATCAGTTAGTTTACTATTTGCCCCAGAGATAGATTTGTCTTGTTTATTAACAGAGCCTTATTAACAGAAAAAAAATATTTTTTGTAATTTCAAATTTTGCAATTAAGCTGCATACTACTGAGTTGTAACAACAATGTTGCTAGCACCTGCTGGGGAGGTGAAAGACCAACAACACCAGCACACAGGAGGGCTGCTAGTACAGGATCTTTGATCTGTGTTCCTAAGGAAAACAGGTTTAAGGGGTTAACAATCTCACTTTATTAAACATACGTATATCATTCACTTAGTTCAGGAGGAAAAGCCAGCACCCTGAACTTCAGAGAGTATACAAACAGAAATTACAAGCATACATTATTTAAAAAGATCAAATAACATAAACCAGTCTAACCACAGCAATACATACATAGTTACCTGAGAGAGAAGCAACAACATCTGGGTTTTTCAAAGCCAAGGGGGCTTCAACACCTACCCAGTCTCGTCTGGCCAAATCACCAACACTCTTCCAATGAATGTACTCCCAAAGCAAAATGCTAACCTCTGAGTATATACACACTTCTTCTGCTGTCAAAGGGCGTCACAACCATGCCACTCAAACCCATGCGAACTAGGCCTTCCCTTGACATATGCAGGTCATCAGAGACTCCTAATCCAATCAAAGCTTCCTTAGTGATGCAAAGACAATAAAAAGTACACTTTGCTTGCCTTTACATTTGAAAGGCAAGACTCATCAAAGGTACTTGATTACCTCAGTGCTGAGAAGCACTCCAAAACAAAAGACAAAAGAGTCCCACTTTACCTGCCCCATTCTAACAAAAGCAAGACTCATTAAAGGTACTTGATGGCCTTAGCATTCCAAAAGAGAAGAAGAGCAAAAAAAGACCCACCTTAATTACCATAACATGTGTTACTAGAGTTATTTCTTTTCCTTTATCCTTTGACTTAAAAAATAATTAAAACCAATATATTAATATCAATTTTATATGGAAGATTATAGGCATTTGAAATTTGAAAAAACAACATCTTCCTACATGAAATTTAATTTGTTGGATCAATTCAATATTTTTGATTATATATATATGATAAGAAAAATATGATGGTAGATGCTAGGAATACAAATGTAAAACTCAAACAGCCCTTGCCCTCAAGGAGCTTTTGGTCTAATGGGAGAATACAGTATGCATACAATTAAGTATGATACAACAGAAAATATGATAGATATAAGAGAGAAAAATATCAAGTCAAAATGCATGGAGGAAATTTGACTAGAAATTAACTGGGGGAGGGGGGTCATGGAAAGCTTCACAGGTAACGTGGTACCTTAGCAGACACCTGAAAGAATGGAATTAAAGGAGTTTAACAGGTGAAGATTAAGAAACATAGAGGATAGCCAGTCTAGATGTAATTGTCTATTATGAATAAAAATGAAACAGTCACACATCTTGTTTGCCCGCTGGCAAGAGAATTGTGTATTTGCATCCTGCTACTAATTGCATCTACTTTTGCTTCATTGAGTATACAAAAGCCTTTGACCGTGTGATCACAACAAAATGTGGCCAAGTCCTCAAAGAGATAGGAGTGCCAGATCATCCTATTTGTCTTCTGAGGAACTTGTATGCAGGCCTAGAAGCAACAGTTAGGACTGAACATCGATGAACTGGTTTAAGATTGGGAAAGGAGCATGACATATGCAGAGTACATCATGAGAAATGCCAAGCTGTTAGAATCAAAAGCCGGAATCAAGGTTGCTGGGAGAAACACCCACAATCTCAAATATATATAGACGATACTACTCTGATAGTAGAAAATGTAGAAGAATTAAGAAGCCTTTTGTTGAGGGTCAAAGAAGAAAGTGTAAAAGTTGGTTTGAAGCTTGATTTAAAAAAAAAAAAAACACTTCCTGGCAAATAGAGGGAAAACAAATAGAAGCAGTGTCAGATTTTATATTCTTGGGCTCAAAGATCACTGTAGATAGAGACTCAAATAATGAAACTGAAAGGTCCTTGCTCCTTGGAAGAAAAGCTATGGTGAATCTGGACAGAATAACTAAAAAGCAGAGATGTCACCTTACTGATAAAGGTCAGTATGGTCAAAGCTATGCTTTTTTTTTCTTCCAGTAACAATGAATGGGTGTGAGAGTGGGACTACAAGGAAAACTGAGTGCCACAGAATTGATGCTTTCAAATTGTGGTGCTGGAAAAGACTTTTGAGAGTCCTTTGGACAAAAGGAGTTTGAATCAGTCGACATTTAAAGAAATTAATTCAGACTGTTTACTGGAAAGTCAAATATTAAAGCTGAAGCTTAAATACTTTGGCCACATAATGAGAAGATGGGGCTCATTGGAAAAGACCCTGGTATTGGGAAAGATTAAAAACAATAGGAGGAGGAGACAGCAGAGGATGAGGTGCATAGATAGTATTATGGAAACAATGAACATAAACTTAGACAGACTTTGAGAGATAATAGAGGATGAAAAGACCTGGTATGCTTTTGTTCATAAGGTTGCAAAAAGCCAGAGACAACTGAATGACTGGACAAGACTAATTTCAAACTATTTTCTGATTTATCATTCACAGTCATTTTCTCCTTGACTTCTTATACAGTAGTGCTCTCTGTGGCAATAAATTTCTTTTTCTACCATTAAATATGTAAATTTTGTGCATCTGAAATGTTTTTGTTTCCTAAAACTTTAACCTTTTATCTTGTAACAAGAAAAACAAATGACTTCGAGTTAAATGTCAATTTTTCTCCTTTAAAGGTCCCATTATAGTTACTATAACTACAATCTTATAATTATAAAAAGCCATTTTAAATGATTTGGCTTTTTCTATTTTTAAGGTACCAATTCAAATGAATTGTGAACTACAATTTTTTAAGTGAGTAATCAACATTAAGCACCTACTATGTATGAGGAACTATACCAGAAAGTATAGATATAGATAAATTAGAGACAGTCCCTATGGGCGGAGACAATATGAACACATTTAAGTACATACAAAATAAATATAATGTAGTTTTGGTTAAGGGCACTAGAAGTTGAGAAGATAAGGAAAGGCCTCATGTAAAAGGTGATATTTGAGCTGAGCTTCAGGGATATTAGAGTTTTTAAAAAGGCAGAAAGGAGGAGAGAGTCTGTTCCAGGCATAGGGACAGTCATTGTAAGCTAATAAAAATGGTTGATGGAATGTTATGTGTGAGAAGTTCATTTTGTGCTGAATGCATAAAGGCAAGAATTAGGAAAAAGAAGCTTGGAAAAGATAGGTTGGGGAGTAATTACAAAAAAAATACTAAAAAGCAGAATTTAAATTATTAACCTTAAAAATTTAATAAAATGTATTTGGGAGTACAAATTTTTAAAATACTAGTTTATGGCATATTTCTTATGAAAATCCATCATTTCATCATTTTACAAAATGTATAAGCTAGTTCAAAATAAATAATAAATCCCATGACTTCTGATGCTGATCAGTTGGACAATCATATAATTGTAATTTCAATGAAACTATTATCTAACAAATTAGTCATTAATTACTATTGAAAATCAATGTGCTTAGATAATGATTTTAAAACAAAGGTTTTTTTGTTTTTGTTTTTTTAATCAGGCAGGTAGAAATGCATATGAAGTATTTTCATTTCAACTACCATTCAGAAATTACATCAGGGCTGCCAATCAAACCATAATAGTTAGGGGACTTTTCTTAGAAGTAGGAAATCCTATCAACAGCTTCACAAGTGGAAAGTAATTGAATTAAATGCAAAATGCTAACATTATCCTTTTTCCATGTGCAGTGGAAAGAAATAGCATTACACATCTTAAGAACTCTAAAATGTTTAAGACGGGGCCAATTAGAGGTCACAATTGCAGGCTGCCTCTTTAGTTTCTAAGATATGAAAGACAAAATACTACTTTTAGTTGCATTTTTAAAAGGATCTCCTCATAAAGAAAATTCATACTATGAATTTAAAAGTATATAATTTTTATTTGTATACCATACTGATTATGAACAATAAATAATGAAAAATGCATGAATCATATACTTATATTCAACTTATAAATAATAGAATTACAGATCTTTTCAAATGCACCATAAAATCTATACAGGTACAACTAGAACAGGCCTGCTGATAGTATTCATATCCAAAAATTTGGATAATTTAGAGAGAGGTAGCAGTCCTCTTCCACTGAAGGGGAGAGTAGTAAATGGTGGAGAAGATTGCACAAAAGATCATAAATTCAGAGCAGGAAAAAAACTTCAGAAGTCATCTTTCCTGATTTCTTCATTTTAGAGATGAGGAAATTGAATTCCAAGAAGGTTAATGACTTGCCCAATATCACAAAGGTAGTTAGCATAAGTAGCATGAGTTAAATTCTAATGGATCCTCTAATTCCATTGACAGACTTTTTCCACTGTATCACTTTGATTGATGTGGAAATGCTTTAGCATAGATAAAAATCCACAGTGATAGGCATTTTTGTGATGGAAGAAACAAAGGATTTGTAGCACAGGTAATTTGGATGACTCTAGGCCGTTGGGGCTTGGATAAGAGAGGTTACATTGCCTTTAGGGTACATGTCTTCTATTCTCTAAGCAAAATATAATTATAAATATACACTTGATAAAAAAAAGGATTTACCTAATGTAATTTTTAATGTTTAGTATCAGTGAAGAAAACACTCCCATTTTACACTATATGCACTATACAATAAACGGCCAACCAAAACAAATAAAAGAAAAAAGTATTGTCATACACATGAATACATTTTTGGCATCTACTTTTATTAAGTATTCACCATACCATCAATGAAAAATAGAAATAATACCATTACATATAACTGGAAGCTATGATACTAAGTGGCTTCTCTGTATGTTTATGTATGTATATGTATATATGTATACATATGAACACACACGTGCACACATACACCTGCTCCATCTTCCATCAGTGACTCTGCTTAGTTTGACTCCATGGAATATCATGCCTCCTTCAGTAAAGGCTGATCACTTGAAATCTCATCTCTCTGAAGATTCACTTAGCTTTCCATACTCAATACCTTCTCAACTCCCTCTTTGGGTGTCTTGCCCTTCTAATCACGGGGCTAGAGGGCAGAACTTCTCCCAAAGCCTTCCCTTATAGAAGGATCAGAACTTCCTGGTAACTCTCCGCTTTCCATCAGCCACTCTTCTTGGTTTTAATTTCAAAGAACCTCATACCCCTTCACCTGGTAACCCCCAGATGTTCCACCTCCCCCACTTTTCAGCTTCCTTTTGTGTACTGTTTTCCCTCATTAGATTGTAGTAAGCTCCTCGATAGAAGGGACCATCTTTTTTCTCATTTGTATCCTACCACTTAGCACAGTACCTGGCACATAGTAGGAACTTAATAAATGTTTATTGAACTGATTTACTGAATTGAACATGCATACACATATATGTATATGTTAACAATATATATGCATGTACATTATTCACTATAAACGTATATGACATTTTGCATATATTTTGTGAGTAAAGGAAACTGATACACATTTGAAGAGCTGGGACCTGCAGATGGGAAAAATGACCATGCCCTTCAAACATCTGAAGTATTGGCATTTCAAAGAGGGAAATTATTGACTCTCCTAGGAGGTAGAAGTAGAACCAATGGTTGGAAGTGATCAGGAAGTACACCTTGGATCAATGTAAGAAAGATGTTCTAAAGAAGTTTTGCAGGCATTTGGTCCAGGCATTATTTGAATGGCATAAAGAACACCTGTGAAGGAAACTCCTTTTACCACCATCAGCATCTGTTCCATAACTTTAGTCTTAGAGAGCAGTGGTATTAAACTCAAATAGAAATGGGGGGCAATAATCTGTATATAAAGCTCCCTAAAGGCACATAATGACTTAGTTTTAAAATGTATTTTTATTTACTTTGTAAAATATTTCCCAATTACATTTTAATTTGGTTAGGGCAGTACTTTGGGAGTGTTGTGGACTGGTCCAGGTGTTTGACTTCTAGAGCACTGTGAGAGCTTAATGACTTGCCTAAGATTACAGAGTCAGTATGGGTCAGGGATACGACTCAAACTCAAGGCTTCCTGACTCCAAGGCCAACAACCCTTCTATTCTATTCTTCTATACTGCACCATGCTGCCTCTTCTCTAAAGGATTTGAAGCATCCAAAAATGTTATGGGTTTCCTACAGAGGCAGTGAGTTTGCAAACACTGGAAGCATTCCCAAACAACCCGAATGGTCCTGTGCCTGGGATATTTTTCAAAGAGATTCAAGCTTTGCATAGAGTTTGGACTTGTTGTTTGTCCTTCATTCTCAGAGGGGACCCTGACATCAGGGAAGTGATGTCATGATATGCAGATGAATTGGATCTAAGTGAGGGTGGGCAGTGCAAAGTCACTGGTCTTACTCTCTCCTCTGGGTGCACTGGCCAGATACAGATCAAGACAACTGGAGATGGCCCCAAGAGTTTGATCTAGATGGCCTCTAAATTCTCTTTCAAGTACATGTAAGTCAAAAAGACCCATATTCAATGTTATTCTAAAACATTTATCAAATATTATAGTTGTTGATCTCCATGAAAAGAAGAGATGTTTTAAAATGTATGATTTGAGCCATTCATTTTAATGATTTTATACTCTTTTAAAACATACATGAATGATATAATATGTATATATAAATAATATATAACATCTGTGTGTACGTATGTATTGTTTACATATATTTATACAAAATATATGTAAAATTTCAGTGTTATGTAACTTAACCAAAGAGATTTGATTTTAAGCTGTATTTGTTTTTAACAAAGAACAAACAGAAAAGAGGGAGTTATAATAGAAACTGTTAGGTAACTTTAACTATAGAATCCTTTACAAAACATTATGACAAAACCTACAGGTTTCTACTTCCTCATGAGTACAGGACCTATCATTTTAGCTCTTTGTCATCAACTTAAATGGCCCACCTTCTACCAGCAAAGGAAATAACCCTTTTAGTAAACAACATAAATACAGGCTCCAGCTTTCTTGAGTTCAGAAATTGCTGTATTCAGGTTAAAGGGTCACAGACTCAGTGGGAATGGGGGGAAAGAAAGTAAATAGCAAATACATATTTCCTATTCCTTTTCTTCTTCCTTTGGCTTAGGTGACTACAAGCATATTTCCCCAAAGCAAGGGGTTTTAATCTTTTTGTTTGTTTCATGGAGCCCTTTGCCAGTCTGTGAAACTTAGGGACCCTTTCTCAGAATAATATTTTAAAAACATAAAATAAAGTTAAAAATATGCTTTAATCTGCATTCAGATTCCATCAGTTTCTTTTCTGGAAGTGGATAGCATTTTTAATGTAATTGTAAAAATGTGTGTATTCACATTTTAAAAAGCAATAAATATACATATATGATATAAATGAAACCAATTATATTGAAATACACTTATCAAAATACTTTTAAAAACAAGTTCATGGACTCCAGGTGATACGGTGGGCAGAACATTAGATTTAGAATTAAGAAAAACACTGAGGGTTAGTTATGTGATCCCCTGAGCAATCACAACCTTTGCTCGCTAACCTCAGTTTTCTCATCTGTAAAACAGGGACAATAATCCCCTATTCCTAGCACTTAGCATCTCTCTCACAGGGTCGTGAAAATCACAAACCTTAAAACACTATATAAATGCTAGCTCTATTGCTATACTTTAGGAAGATCAAATAGGAAAAACTGCCATATATACACACATATGTGTAACAGAACTTCTCATCATAATAAAGACCTGACATGAAGGTGAGAGCCCTTCAAATGGTAAATGGTAGCCCAAACAGTGATGTAATACTATTGAATCATTCAAGATAGCAAATATGAAGAATTCAGACAATCTAGAAAGAGATGTACAAAATGATGCTGAGAACAATTTACGAGGTGATACAATAATGTAAAGAAAAAACAACATAAAAAAAAAACACTTCAGGATTCTGACCAATCATGACTTCATTAGAGAAACATGTCTCCTCTGTCCTGTGAGAGGCAATGGACTATTGGTGTACAAGGTGGTATACATTTTGACATGTGGCCAATGGGTTAATTTTTATTGCTTGACCATACTTCATTTTAACAAGAGAGAAGTTTAGAAGTAGTGTTAGTGGAGGGAGTAAAATGGGAAATGAAAGTAATGTTTACCCAAAACAATCATTAAATATTTGAAATTACATATTTGAAATTGTCTCTCACTCTAGCTCTGCCACTAATTATTTGAATGGTCCCCTTTGCATCCTGGTTTCTCTTTAAAGGACTGGGTTAGATTTAGATTATCTGTAAATTCCCTTCCTGCTCTGTGATTCTATAATTTCTGAAGCTACCTTTAAGCAAGTTTGGCTCACCATAAGGAAGAACTAACAAATACAGTATTTTAAAACTGCAGTTGTGAATGAGTTCCTAGTCACTAAAAGTCTTCAAGTAGAAGTCTGGAGTCCTTTTCAAGGATATTGAAGAGGAATCCTCACTAGGACAAGTAACTGGATTATGTTGCCTTTAGAGTTTCTTTAAACTAGGTTTCTGTGAAGTCCAGTAGAATGTGAGCTCCTTGAAGCCAGAGATTGCTTTTCATTTTGTCTTTTTATCGCCAGAAAAAGGAGCATGGAGGAGTAAGTAGAGAGTTGGCCTTGAATCTGTGTGTTCAGAACCAAGTCTGCAGTGAAGTTGTATAATGCAACACGGACAAGCCTGCCAAAAACACCTTGGATTCATTACGTATTTGATTTTGAATTAATTTTTGGTTGTTACAAGTTCAGAAACCTTTTGCTGTTGCCAAATTTTTCACAACCCCATATGGGTCTCGACCTGCAATTTAAGAAATGCTACTCTAGACTAATTTCTAAAATGACAAGCCATAACAAAGAGGTAGACCTGAATTGGTAGAGGGACTGTCCTCACCTAGGAATTACCTATATTAATTAAATCACAGAGTCAGCCCCTATTCCCATATCCCTAGAACTTAGCCCGGAGTGCTGTTAAGTAGGTGCTTAATAAATGTATATTAGACTGGGTTTGAGGTTGTGATGAATAGGCTTTATGAATATCCCTAGAGAATATTCCTTGCCCAGGAAGGGTCACTAGAATTTATAGCTAGAAGGGATCTTGCCATGACCTAGATGAGTTGCCTCATTTTACAGATGAGGAAAACTGAGAGCCAGAGAGGTAGTGACTTGCTCAAAATTTCACTGATGGTGAGTAGCAGAGCCAATTCTGAAACCAGGTTCCCTGACTTTGATTTATGTTCTTTCCAACTTAACACGCTACCTTATCTCCTGCTGATTTTGTGATCAGAATATTTTATAAAGAGAATAGCTGCAATTAATTGACATTTGATAGAATTAAAGCAATGTGGAAATATTCTCTCTACCTACAAAATATTTGGAATATTGCACAAGAATCTTGGCACTATAGCTAGCAAATGCTTAGCATTAGTATGTTTTTCTTGAGAATAGTCTTAACCATAAAAGACTGAGAATTTTATACAAATATATTCATTTTTGGATCCTACACACTCAAAAATATGATTACAAATATATATAGGGGAAATGCTATTTACTCCAGCTTCCTTTAAAAAAAATTCCCCTGGGGGGGGCGGAGCCAAGATGGCAGCTGGGAAGCAGTGACTGGCGTGAGCTCCCCACCAAGTCCCTCCAAAAACCTAAAAATAAATGGCTCTGAACCAATTCTAGAGCTGCAGAACCCACAAAGTGGCAGAGGGAAGCAGGGCTCCAGCCCAGGACAGCCTGGATGGTCTCTGGGTAAGGTCTGTCCCACATGGAGCTCCCAGCCCCGAGCTGAGGGGAGTGGAGCTGAGCCCAGCGCGCGAACAGACCAGACAGGGACCTACCAGACCAGGAGATGAGCGGAGAGTGCCCTGGCATCCTGAATTACTGAGCTGTGGCATCCACCAGACCTCTCAACCCACAAAGAGCAAAGACAACAGAGAAGGTTAGTGGGAAAAGCTGCGGGACGGCATGGAGTTTGCGGTTCTGCCACCGCCCCTGGGGCAGCAGAGGTGG
>CM053623.1:131214241-131253425 GCA_028646595.1 Phalanger gymnotis | reverse complement strand
GTGGGAAGGGAAGAGGGGAGAGAATTTGGAGCTCAAAGTTTTAAAAAATAGATGTTCAAAAAGAAAAACAAAAAAGTTTTTGCAGGCAACAAGAAAATAAGATACACAGGCAATGGGGCATAGAAATGTATCTTGCCCTACAAGAAAGGAAGGGAAAAGGGGATGGGAGGGTAGTGGGATGACAGATGAGAAGGCAGCCTAGGGAACAGGGCAACCAGAATATACACCATCTTGGAGTGGGAGGGGAGTAGAAATGGGGAGAAAATTTGTAATTCAAACTCCTGTGAAAATCAATGCTGAAAACTAAATATATTAAATAAAATTTATTAAAAAAATGTGGCCGCAGACATTTACTAGCTGTGAAACTCTGGGCAAATCACTTAATCCTGTTTGCCTTGGTTTCCTCATTTGTAAAATGAGCAGGAGAAGGAAATTGGAGACCATTCCAGTATCTTTGCCAAGAAACCTCCAAAATAATGAAGAGTGAAGTGAGCAGAACCAAAAGATCATTGTCCACAGTAACAGCAATATTGTTTTAAGAATGACTTTGAGTGACTAAGGTAATTTTAACTATTATAAATACACAAATTAAAAATAAATGACATATGAAGAAATACAGTATGTGAACCCAGAGAAAGAACTGATAAATAGAAGTATGTACAGAATAATTTTATACACATATACGTACATTTACACGTAATATACATGTATGTACATATAATATGTGTATATGTGTGTGTGTGTATGTGTGAGTGTGTGTGTGTGATTGCCTACTCTAATGGTAGTCATCTCTAGGGCAGGGGAGTAGAGAGAACATGAAAAAAAAAAGAATTTTACACGATAACTGTTGTATATTTGGAGAGAATAGCAGGTTGTACATGGTAGATTTGCAGTTTCATGTGTAATCATCTTTTTCATTGTATTTTGTTATGGATATACTTGTTTGTTCTGTAAACTGAAAATAAATAAACAAAAAGCAAACCATAGATGGGGTCACAAAAAGTCTAAAATGACTGAACAGCAACAACAATGTCTTTTCTTTGTGATGCTGATTTTTCTTCTGTGCTTGGAAAATAAGGGGATGATGATGATCATACTAAGGAAAGTAGAGGACATTTAGTTTCTGATAAAGAGGTTGGGTCATGTATTTTAACTTTTGGTTCAGTAGAGCATAGTTACATCAGAGAGAAGCAGGAAAAATGGTTCAGAACAGCTACTATGGAGAGTGAGAGAAGTGGTCCATAAAGGTAGGATAGAAGATTTGGCAAGCATCAGCAAGCACCTGGTAGAGGTTACAGTATTACCAGTGTAACGGGCATATTTGCTTTTCTTACTTAGGGAATTCTCTCTCCTTTCTCTGTGCCATTGTCTAGGCTGGTCCCCATGCCTAGAATGATCCCCTCAGCATACCTAGCTTACTTCAGATCTTAGTCAAGAGACAGTTCCTACAGGAGGCTTTTCTGATATTCCCAGAGGCTTATGTTCCACCCACTCCCAAATTACCTTGTATTTGGAAAAAAAACCATATTTCTAACGTACTTATATGTGTACCTGTTATTTCTACCTATAGAATGTAAGCTCCCTTTTTTTTCATCTTTGCATCCCTGTTGCTTAGCACAGCATCTGGCCTAAAGTAGGTGCGTAATAAATGTTTTTCGATTGATTTATTGTTTGCAGGGCAACTCTATTCATCAACCTTTCAGCAGTAGCAAAGAATATCGGAGTTTTTCAAGGGATGATGTTAAACATTTATTAATTGCAATATATTGTGCTAGGTACTGGGAAAGATAACAAGATAGGATCCCTGCCTTTACAGCTTAAATAAAAAAAATCCAAAATACCAGAAGATGTCTAAGGAAGAAACTATGATTTTCCTGAGTTATTTATTTTTAATATATAAAAGTCTTCAAAATCATTCTAACTATCCTGGAAATCACTAAATGAACGAAAGATTTGCCTTTTCCCTTGAATTGAAGTCAGATTTCTTAAAAATATTATTTAAGGTAAACTTTAGGCATAAACTAACACTATAAATTTTAATAAAGAGGTTTTGACTCTTTTACTTCACCTAACATTTTACCTTTTTTTGAAAATACAAAAATGCTATGTATTAGATTTTTGATAGATATTAGATTGTTTAAAATTAAGTTTTGGTTTGTTTATTCGTAAAGTATCTTCCAGTATCCTGGGTAGATATTACAGATCGTATTTCTGGAAAAGGCAGACTTTGCCTCATGATAATTTCCAGGACATCAATGACAAGATTAAACATCCAGGACAAGATTAAATATATATGTAGATAGACATAGATATATGGATATATCGATATAGCTATATATATATAAGTAAAAGAAAAGGCAGTATATTCAACAACTCAGAGAAGCTACATTTTTGGAAGCTGTTGACAGCAAGAATATAATGAAGATGAAGCTTTGAAGGTGCTGACAATGTTAAACAGAGAGCTACCCTGAAAGACCAAAATTTTGCTGCTGATAAGGCTAATAGAAGGTGGTCAGGTTGGATTTAAAGGTAATCTCCCACTGACAAAATGATGAGGGAATTATGTTCTCAGTCAAAATCTTTTAAGGTTGTACATCTTTTTTTAATTTTTTTTTTCCTGACTGCCAAGAAGGTTGCTTTCAGGAGTTTCAAAATAGGCCAGAATTTTTTAAAGAAATATTTTATATAGCTGAATCAGAATAAAATATGTTACAAAACATTTGAACACCTTGTCTAGTTTTTCAAGAGACCTGAGGAAAATATCAGCAATTCTTTAAAAAAATCTTTAGAATTGCCAGTTATATTGTCTATTGGAATAAAATAATTAAATCTAAAGATTAGTGGATATCTCAAGGATTGCTATATGTAATTAAGAATTGCCTTAATTTTCTTTGATATTTCTACTAGCAAAGCTATAGTTTTAGAAAATATGCTGACCAAATTTTGAACCACTTATTTTAGCTATTAATATTCATGATAGGGAGAAAATACCCCTTGTTTTTGCTTTATCCTATGAGTACCACTTTTCACATCCAATGTACAAAAAGGACCAAGGAAGCATTCTTCTGTGGGTATAAAAATTCCCGCGTTAAATTAATTAAAACCCACATGCTTCCCAAGGGCAAGAGATATATTTTAAGATTTAGACACGATCAGAGTGATGCTATTGATGTCCTTGGAAATTTTGGTCTATCATTACCATCTTTGATTAGCTAATGGTATTAATGTCCTGGTACCAATTTTTAAGTGAAACCAGTTCTCCAGTATGGCTAATAGGGCTCTCATGGGGATGAAGTATTGCTTTTTAAAGGATGTGAAATATACTGCTGAGTATGCATAATGTTAAAACAATAGATCAACTCAAGGGTAGGAGATGGATGACAGTAAATAGTAAAAACACTAGGCAATTATTGTACTATTTTCTGGATGCTGAGTACAGTATGGAAATGGTTGCTAAGAATAAGTGAATGATACAAATCTCATCTTAAGGAGAGATCTCGTAATGCTTCCATCTATATGATCTATTTTTTTTCTCTTGAAAACTTAACTAGATAGAATTGAATATTTTATACACACATAATGTATATGTGTATATGTATATATTTATACATATATACCTTGTATTAAACATGAAAAATCAGAACTCATACACTGAAAATATTCATTGAAAATACATCAAGCTTCAGTTAACTTTACTCTTATTTACCATAATTTTGTAGTTTTAAGTATATTAATTATAATTAAACACATTGTTATTGATGTCTTTTTAATAACTTTCATTTTTGTTCATTATCAATTTTGTTAGTTTTTTTTAAATCGCTCTTATTTTTATCAGTTCTATATATTTTTCCTTTCTAATATAGCTGTTTCTCATCCGGTTTTCAAGATTTTTTTTATTATTATTATTTTAGGTTTGCTTATTAACATACTTTCTAATTTTTAAATTGTTTATTCAGTTCATCAATCTCTCCTTTTTCTGTTTTGTTAATGAATTCTCTTAAGAATATATTTTTTTCTCTGAAGACTGCTTTAGCTACATCTTTAAAATTTTGAGTTGCTATTTCATCGTTATTGTTGTTCTTCATGTAGTTGTTTCTATTTTTTCTTTAATCCATACATTCTTCAGGACATTGTAATAGTCTCCACTTAGGTCTGTCTTTTGCATATGTTCCTCCAATTGATCACTACTTTTTTTTTGCATGGTTATCTGTAAGGCATCTTTGGTGTTTCTGTTAATTATTTGCAGTTTTTCTGTATCCTAAGGGTACAGAGTATGTGGGTTTATATTCTTAAGTGAACCCATGCACAAAATTTTTATAAATCTTTTAACCCTACATTTTCCAAAAGTTCATCATATTTTCCTTTTGTTTTTATATAAAATTTGTCCAGAACTGAGAGAGGAATATTAAAATCTCTTATAATTACAGTATTACCACTTATACAGTTTTGCAATGCAGTTAAATTTTCCTTTATGATTTAAATACTATGCTATTTGGTGCATATATCTTTTTTATTGATATTGATTCATTATATATGATTTCTTTCAGCATGACATAATTTTCCTTTTTATTCCTATCAATAGTGCACATTTTTATTTTGGCATTGTTTAATATACAGATTGCAGTAATAGTCACCTGTTTCAGCCTCTCATTTTGCTTCTTAGATGTTTTTCTTGGTATTTGTCTTCTTATCCATTCTGTCACTCTTTCATTCTATTGGGCTAACTAGTTCATTCACATTTAAATGTATTACATAATATATATATGTATATATATATATATTTATACATATATATGTATAAAACAACTCTTAATTTCAGGTTTCCTCCCCTCTCCCATTCCAGTTTTGTTACTCTTTCCTTATTTTTGAAGTTTTACTTTATCAGTTTAATTAATTATTCCTTCCTTTTGTCATTTCTGTATCTTTTCTTAGTTAAGCAGTTAATCAAAATCTTTCCCATTCCCCTTGCATGTGATTTTTAATATGTAACAAAGAAAGTAGAATTTTGCAAATTAACCTAGTGCTCATAAAAAATAAAATTAGTACTGAAAGATATCAGCATGAAAACTTCAGTCCCATATGGAATGTGACATTGATACATTAAAGTTCAGTTAGATTTAATTATGCTTTTCTGTATGTATACATTCCATAGGAATTAATGGGAGCCACACATGTACAAAGAAATACAAAAGTAAGCTTAAAGGAATTAAATTGAAAAATGATTTTAAGATAGTAATAATTTGATCCATTCTTCAAAGAAGGAATTTTGGAATCAGTACAAAACTAAAATCCTATCATCTGTCTTACAGAATTGTGATTGCAGGTATTGTAACATCATCAAATGATGGGTAACTTACCCTATTCAGTACTATACGTGGTTAACTAGGGGGAAAATTAAATGAAGAGATTTTTTTGAAATGGGATCTGGATATACTAAGTTTAGACTTTGAGTATATAATAACAAAGTTGCTATGGATTGATTTGTATGACCTCATGTATATTAAATAAACCTGTGGCCTTTACTTTGCAATAATGGCGGAACAAAATAAGCTTAAAACAGAGTAAAGAGATGCCTCTCTGATACATGTCTTTTAATTATGAAGATTGATCTGAAAGAACACTTTAA
This sequence comes from Phalanger gymnotis, assembly GCA_028646595.1. Lineage (NCBI taxonomy): Eukaryota > Metazoa > Chordata > Mammalia > Diprotodontia > Phalangeridae > Phalanger > Phalanger gymnotis. The sequence goes on along the minus strand of CM053623.1, from coordinate 131,247,799 downwards.
TTTTGAGAAACCTACTGAAGGAACTTAGGCAGAATTTTATAAAAACAGGGAGAATATGTGGGAAAATAGATAATATAATTTCAATCTGGTAATATTCTGGAACTCAGAAACCAGTGGAGCCACTAACATTGAAAGGGAAGTAAGAATGATGCAAAGCTTTATTAGAAGGGGTTGATTTGGAAGGAGTATATATGCTAAGAAAAATTTTAACCTTAGTGCTTTTAACTACTTAGTTTTTATGGTAAATTTTCATCTTAGTAAAGATGTCCTATATTCTGATAACCTTGGAAGTAAACATTAGGGGAGAGTTGAGGGCTAGAGTTATAAATGAAAATGATAGTTATGAAATACAGTTATACATCCGAAGGCATTAATGAGAGCACCTACCAACCTACCAAGCAATGTTCTAAACTTTGGGTTACAAAATAAGGTAAAAAATAATTGTTATAGAAAAAGCTCACAATGTAGTTGCCAGTGGCAAGGCAAGGAGAATGGGAGACAACACATAAACAAGTATGTGCAAAGATGATATATGCAAGAAAATTAAAGTTACTCTTAGAGAGAAGGCACCAACCTTAAGGAGGACCAGAAAGGATTTCTTGCAGAAGGTGGAATTTTAGCTGAAAATTGGAGAAAACCAAAGATTTAAGTTGATAAACTTTTCATGGACTTTTTATGAAGGAGCAAAATTTGGGAAATGATATTCATTTACCCCATCAAAAGAGATAGAAAAATATCTACCAGAAGTGTTCGAGGAAAACCAAGAAGGACAGGTAGAAAAAGAAGCATTGAGAAGAGAATCATTAGCAATGCCCACAGGATTTGAAGAGTCAAGACTGGGAAATTCTTGATCAGCCAGATACTGACTATCTTGGTGAAGAAGTGTATTATCATGGGTCAATTTGGTTTCGATGATCTAAGTTGGGAGTATGAGAAGAGAGATGGGAAGAGGTAAAAAGGTCAAGTAGAACTTTCACCACAGAATCATGAGGACTACAAAATTCTTGGTGACAAAAGGAGTGGAGAAAGTATGAATTTTAACTTTGACATATGAAGAGTCTGGGAAGGTGGGAAGCTTTAACTGTGTAAAGAGAAAATTTTCCTGTCATGTCTGAAGAGAGACTGAGAGGGCAGAGAGAAAGAACTCATGAGGCCTGAGTGTAGCACTTATATTGTGAATAAATAAGAAAAGGATTCTTTAAGAAACTTTGGCTATTATCTACAGAAGCTGATTGGTGGGAGAAGTCAGGAATCAAAGTAAAAGAGGTGACTGTAACTGTGATATTTCTCACAGCTAAAACATTTAAAAAATATTTACATCTTTGTATTATTGTTATCTTGTCAATAAATTGTAAAGCTACTAATGTTTATTTAAGCCTAGGAAATTAGAGATTTTGATATCTGCAGAAAGAGGAGTGAAAGGCTTATGGGAAGAAGTTTCTCCAGTTTATAAAATGAAATACATAAATAAAATGAACTAGGATAGGGATTTAGTTGACTGATTGAGGAGTAAGGCTTGCAGTTTTAATAATTAATGAGGAAATATTCAAATATACTCCTGGATTCCCTTAAAACAGGGGATATTGATGCATTCACAGAAGGGAATAAAATAAGGAGAAGGAGATTTCATTTAGGTAGAAGATAATCTCCAGGGGAAGGATTAGTATTCCAGGGTCCAAGGACTATGCTCTCTGACACTGTATGTTTGTGTGTGTGTATTACACATATATAAATAGATTACATATATGCATGTATATTTATATGTATATATTCGATAGGAATTCTATATGTATATACAATAGGAATTCCATAATTTTATATCAGGAAAGAACCTCCCTCTACCAATGCAAATCCAAAACTCTTCTGTAGCATATACCCTTAGAGTGTGGATTCAGGTACTATGGGTCAAATTTCTTTTCCAAGGCCATATACTGTGTGTATATGTAGTTATGTAGTTATGCATATATGCACATGTGTGTTTGTATGTATGCATATATAAACATACATTTATGTACATCTATGTTATACATAGGTGTATGTACATGTGTATTGTGTATTATTACATACATTTCATATATATGTATAGGGACATACATTAGATATATAATCAATTAATATATATATTAGTCAGTGTGTATATGTTTTAATAGACATCTATTAAGTATCTACTATATAATAATATTATATAATAGGAACTACGGTTGGCATTGGGAATATAAAGACAAAATTGAAAAGAGTCCTCAACCTCAAAGAGCATATGCTCTAGCTTGAGGAGAGAGTATGTTCAAACACTGCCCTCCTATATATTGAAAATAAAAGCAAAATAGTTGTAGGGTTATTTTGATGGGAAGGATCTAGAATCTGGGGCCATCAAGAAAAGCCTCATGTAGAAGGTTAGATTTTAGTAGAGTCTTAAAGAAAACTAGGAATCTTGAGAGATAAAGGTGAGGAGGTAGGACATGGGGGTATGCCCAGGTTCAGAGTTCAGGGTTCAGAGACGGGAGTAATGTAATTACATTAGAAACAGTAAAAAGTGAATTTAGTGTATGTATACCCCAGTGTTTGTGATGGGAATAATGTGCACTAAGTATGGAAACGTAATGTGCCAGATTCTTTTTTTTTTTAATTAAGATTTTTTATTTTTAGTTTACAACACTAAGTTCTGCATGATTTTGAGCTCCAGATTTTCTTCCTCCCTCTGGCCCCCTCCCTCCCCAAGATGGCATGGAATCGATGTATCTTCTACATATAACTTCGCATTGAACTTATTTACACAGTAGTCAAGTTGTGAAGAAGAATTATGACGAATGGAATGAATCATGAGAAAGAAGAAACCAAACCAAAAAAACAAAAACCAAAAAAAAAAAAAAAGAGAGAGAGAGAGAAAAAAAGGAGAGTAAACAGTTTGCCTCAATCTGCATTCGGTCTCCATAGTTATTTCTCTGGATGTAGATAGCTTTCTCCCTCATGAGTCCTTTGGAGTTGTCTTTGAACCTTGTATTGCTGAGAAGAGTGAGGTCTATCAAGGTTAGTCATCACAGAATCCATATATCTTTAGTTGTATATTATGTTCTCCTAGTTCTGCTCCACTCACTCAGCATTATATTGTATAGGTTTTTCCAGGTTATTATGAAGTCCATATCTTCCCCATTTCTTATCACACCATAGTATTCCATTACCTTCATATACCAGAACTTGTTCAGCCATTCCCCAATTGATGGGCATCCCCTTGATCTCCAATTCTTTGCTACTACAAAAAGAGCCGCTATAAATATTTTTGTATATATGGGTCCTTTTCCCACTTGTGTGATCTCTTTGGGATACAGTCCTAGAAGTGGTATTGCTGGGTCAAAGGTTATGAACGTTTTTATAGCCCTTTGGGTATAGTTGCAAATTGCTCTCCAGAGTGACTGGATCCGTTCTCAACTCCATCAGTAGTGTAACAGTGTGCCAATTTTCCCACACCCTCTCCAGCATTTATCATTTTCCTGTTTTGTCATTTTAGCCAATCTGACAGGAGAGATGTGGTACCTAAGATCTGTTTTGATTTGCATTCTTCTAATCAATGGTGATTTAGAGCATTTTTTCACATGCCTATAGATAGTTTTAATTTCTTCCTCTGAAAACTGTCTGGTCATATCCTTTGACCATTTCTCAATTGGAGAATGACTTGTATTCCTATACATTTGGCTCAGTTCCCTGTGTATTGTAGAGATGAGGCCTTCATCAGAGACACTAGTTGTAAAGATTTTCTCCCAGTTTTCTGCTTCCCCCCTAATCTTTGTTGCATTGGCTTTGTTTATAGCAAAACTTTTAAATTTAACATGATCAAAATTATCCATTTTGCGTTTTGTAATGCTCTCTGTCTCTTGTTGTGTCATGAATTCTTCGCTTTTCCATAAATCAGACAGGTAAACTATTCCTTGCTTTCCCAAATTGCGTATAGTATCAGCCTTTATTCCTTAATCATGAACCCATTTTGACTTTATTTTGGCATAGGGTATAAGATACTGGTCTCTGCCCTACAATTTTCCAATTTTCCCAGCAGTTTTTGTGAAATGGTGCATTCTTAGCCCAGAGGCTGGATTCTTTGGGTTAACAAAGAGTAGATTGCTATTGTCATTGAGTACTGTGCCTTGTGTACCTAACCTATTCCACTGATCCACCACTCTGTTTTTAAGCCAGTACCAGGTAGTTTTGATGACTGCTGCTTTATAGTACAGTTTAATATCTGTTATGGCTAAGCCACCTTCCCTAGCATTTCTTTTCATTAATTCCCTAGATGTTCTAGACCTCTTGTTCTTCCAGATGAATTTTGTTATTATTTTATCCAGCTCTGTAAAATAATTTTTTGGTAGTTCAATGGGTATGGTGTTAAATGAATAAATTAATTTAGGTAAAATTGTCATTTTTATTATATTAGCTCAGCCTAACTATGAGCAACTGTTATTTTTCCATTTATTTAGATCTGACTTTATTTGTGTGAAAAGTATTTCATAGTTATTTTCATATAAGCCCCGGGTTTGTTTATAGTGTCTACAGTAACCTTAAATGGAATTCCTCTTTCAGTCTCTTACTGTTGGGCTTTGTTAGTAATGTATAGAAATGCTTTATGTGGGTTTATTTTATATTCTGCAGCTTTGCTAAAGTTGTTTATTATTTCAAGTAGTTTTTTACTTGATTCTCTAGGATTCTGTAAGTAAATTAACATATCTTCTACAAAGAGTGATAATTTAGTTTTTTCTTTGCCTATTCTCATTCCTTCAATTTCTTTTTCTTCTCTTATTGCTAGAGCTAACATTTCTAGTAGCAAATTGAAAAATAGGGGTGATAATGGACATCCTTGTTTCACCCCTGATCTTATTGAGAATGCATCTAGCTTATCCCCATTACAAATAATGCTTGTTGATGGTTTTAGGTAGATGCAATTTATAATTTTAAGGAAGGCTCCATTTATTCCTATGCTTTCAAGTGTTTTAATAGGAAGGGGTGTTGTATTTTGGCAAAGGCTTTTTCTGCATCTGTTGAGATGACCATTTGGTTTCTGCTAGTTTTGCTGTTGATATGATCAATTATGCTGATAGTTTTCTTAATATTGAACTAGCCTTGCATTCCTGGAATAGATCCTACCTGGCTGTAGTGTATTATTCTCCTAATAAGTTGCTGCAATCTTTTTGCCAATATTTTATTAAAAATTTTTGCATCAATATTCATTAGGGCAATTGTCTACAGTTTTCTTTCTCTGTTTTGACTCTTCCTGGTTTATGTATTACTACCATATTCATGTCATAAAAAAAAATTTGGTAGTACCCCTTCTTCACCTGTTTTCCAAAGTAGTCTATAAAGTATAAGAATTAATTGTTCTTTAAATGTTTGATAAAATTCACATGTAAAACTACCTGGCCCTAGAAATTTTTTCATAGGGAGTTCATTGATGGCTTGCTCAATTTCTTTTTCTGAGATGGGGTTATTAAGGTATTTTACTTCCTCTTCTGTTAACCTGGGCAATTTATATTTTTCTAGATATTCATCCATATCCCTAAGGTTGTCAAATTTATGGGCATACAATAGGGCAAAATAATTCCTAATTACTGTTTTAATTTCCTCTTCATTGGAGGTGAATTCACCCTTTTCATTTTTGATACTGGTAATTTGATTTTCTTCTTTTTTTTAATCAAATTGACCAAATGTTAATCAATTGTATTGGTTTTTTCATAAAATCAGCTCTTGGTTTTACTTATTAATTTGATAATTTTCTCAATTTCAGTTTTATTAATCTCTCCTTTGTTTTTCAGTATTTCTAATTTGGCATTTAATTGGATATTTTCAGTTTGTTCTTTTTCTAGCTTTTCCAGTTGCATGCCCAATATATTGATCTCCTTTTTCTCTATTTTATTCATGTAAGCATTTATAGATATAAAACTTCCCCTAATAACTGGTTTTCCTGCATCCCATAAGTTTTGCTATGTTGTCTCATTATTGTCATTCTCTTGAATGAAGTTATTAATTGTTTCTTTGATTTGTTCTTTGGCCCACTCATTCTTTACAATCAGATTATTTAGTTTCCAATTAATTTTAGCTTATTTTTCCATGATTCTTTATGATAAATAATTTTTACTGCATCATGATGTGAAAAGGATGCTTTGACTACTTCTGCCTTTCTGCACTGGATTGTGAGGTTTTTATGCCCTAGTACATGATCAGTTTTTGAGTATATGCCATGTACAGCTGAGAAAAAAGTATATTCCTTTTTATCCCCATTCAGTTTTCTCCAGAGGTCTATCATATCTGCCTTTTCTAAAATTCTATTCACCTCCTTAACTTCTTTCTTGTTTATTTTGAGGTTAGATTCATCAAGTTCAGAGAGGGGGAGGTTGAGTTCCCCCACTAGTATGGTTTTGCTGTCTATTTCTTCCTGTAATTCCCTTAACTTCTTTAAGAAATAGCCTGCTATGCCACTTGGTGCATATATGTTAAATAATGATATGGCTTCATTGTTTATGGTGCCTTTTACCAGGATGTAGTGTGCTTTCTTATCTCTTTTAATTAGATCTATCTTTGTTGTTGCTTTGTCTGAGATTAGGATTGCTACCCCTGCTTTTTTTTTTTTTACTTCGGCTGAAGCACAATATATTCTCCTCCAGCCTTTTACTTCTACCCTGTGTGTATTCCCCTGTTTCAAATGTGTTTCTTGTAAACAGCATATTGTAGGATTATGATTTTTAATCCATTCTGCTATCTGCTTTTGTTTTATGAGAATGTTCATCTCATTCACAATAACAGTTATGCTTTTATTTCTCCCTTTCCCCTTCCACTTCTCAACAGTGGTGCTTTTGACTGGAGCCTTCCTCAGTTTACCCTCCCTCTTGATTGCCCTCCCTTATCTTACTCTTTTCCCCTTGCTACTTCTTCCCTCCCTTTTTGTCCCCTTTCCCCTCCTACTGCCTGTAGGACAAGTCTGATTTTTATACTTATCAGGGTATGTTATTCCCTTCTTGAACCAAATCCAATGAGAGTAAAGCTCAAATATTGCTCTTCTCCCTCCCTTCTTTCCCTCTACTACAATATGTTTTTGCACCTCTTCATGAGATGTAATTTACCCTTTTCTATTAAATCCTTACCTCTTCTCCCAGAACCATCCCTTTATATCTGTTAATTATAGTTTTTATCATTATATCGGCTATTTTATACTGATACCCACAGTCTATGAATATCCCTTTCAATTGTCATAATAAGTACACTATTCTCAAGATTGACATATATATAAAACATATGTAAAACCAAATGATCCTATACAAGGATGTTACTAATTAGCCTTATTGATTAACTAGGGATTTTTTCCCCTGTTTACCTTTTTATGTCTCTCTTGAGTTTTGTTTTTGGAGATCAAATTTTCCATTGAGCTCTGGCCTTTTCATCAGGAAGATCTGGAATTCCCTTATTTCATTGAATGTCCATCTCCTTGCTTGGAAAATTATGCTCAGTTTTGCTAGGTAGTTGATCCTTGGTTGTAGTCCAAGCTCCTTTGCCTTTTGGAATATCATATTCCAATTTCTTCTGTCATCTAATGTAGAAGCTGAAAGATCCTTTGTGCTACTGACTGTAGTTCCATGATATTTGAATTGTTTCTTTCTAGCTGCTTGCAGTATTTTCTCCTTGACCTGGCCGTTCTGGAATTTGGCTATAATATTTCTTGGAGTTTTCAATTTGGGATCTTTTTCAGGGGGTGATCAATGGATTCGTTCAATGACAATTTTACCCTCTGGTTCTAGGACCTCCAGGCAATTTTCCTTAAGGATTTCATGGAAGATTCTGTCCAGGCTCTTTTTTTCATCATAACTTTCAGGTAGACCAATAATTCTTAGATTGTCTCTCCTGGATCTATTTTCCAGTGAAATATTTCAGGTTTTCTTCTATTTTTTTCATTCTTTAGATTTTGTTTGACTGATGCTTGATGTTTCATAGAGTCATTTGCTTCTACTTGCCCAATTCTAATTTTTAATGTTTTGTTTTCTCCCATTATCTGCTCTATCTCCTTTTTCATTTGGTTGATTTTACTTTTCAATGAGACATTTTCTCCATCTATATTCTGATTTTCCTTAACCATTTCTCCGATTTTACCTTTTAAAGATTTGTTTTCCTCATCAAACTTTTTTTCCCTTTTTTTTTTACCTCCCTAATTTGGTTTTTAAAATGCTCCTTGAGTTCTTCCAGGAATGCTTTTTGGTCTGGGGACCAGTTCACTTTCCCTTTTGAGGTTTCAGATGTGGGTGTAATGTCCATGCTGTCCTATTCTGAATTGGTATTTTGGTCTTCCATGTCTCCATAATACAAATCAATCATCTTTGGCTTCTTAGCATGTTTTTTCATGGTGTTATTTTTCCTCCTGGCTTCTAAAGTGGATCTGTGTTCCTGACACTCAGGGGGCTCTGTCCCACATTTCTTGTGTTAGAATCCATGGGTCTGCTCATTGGCTTTATGTTCTATGGCCTCCGGTTTCATGAGGTGTGGGAGAGGGGTGATCTGGCTGCTAGGGGGTCTCCTCTTCCCTAGGACTGTTCTACAGAATGGGTAGTCTCAGCTCTTGTCTGTTCTGGTATCTGCCCCTTCCCCTGGCTGTGGAAAGCCCTGTCTGGGTTCCTGGCATTGACGTTTCTTAGCCGCACCCCCCAGGGCTCAGTTACTCTTGCTGTTCTGCTGAGGTGAGGGCTGCTGGGACACCTCTCTTCCTGCAGTAGTCTCCTTGTGCCACCACATTAAGGGCCCTTTCCCCCACTTCTCTCGCTGCTGAAGCCCCCCTTCTGTCCCCTTTTTTCTCCTGAGGTAGTATTCTCTAGGTTTATTCAAGGGAGGGATAAAAGCCGTTTTACCTGCACATCATGGCTCCCAGAAGTTCAAGAAGGCAAGTTTCAAACCTTTGGACTGTGGGTTGGAGGCCTCCATGCTAGATGCTCCCATGGCCATAGGCTCTGTGCTAAGAGGCCTGGGGCTTGATCGCGGCTGTAGCCGGTACTTCCACCCTGGGCCTATTCCTGTTCCAGCATTTTGCTGTCCCAGCACTCTCCCAGACCTGCACACTGGCTGGATTCCTCTCCTGTTCCAGGTTGGTTTGGTCTGGTGCTGCTCCACGTGCCTGGCACTCCTACCCCTCTCAGTCCACTACTGTTTTCTAACTCTCTGAAATCTGCTCTGATTTACTTTTTTAGATGTATCTGACAGAATTTGTGAGAGAGTTCCTGTAGTTCCTTCCTTTCACAGCACCATCTTGGCTCCGCCCCTCAAATGGGCAAAATTCTTAAGGATTTGAAATACCAAACACAAGAATTTGTATTTCATCCTAGAAGAGCCAATGGAGTTTGAATATCTGCTGATTTCACAGGCTTTTCCTAATTGGATAACTTAATCCAGCCAGGCAATATGTACATTCAAATGAGAATCTTCTAAAGACAGTGTCTTATTGACTAAGCCAAACCAAACCTAGGAATTTAGCAGCCGTTGTGGGTACAATATATAGGAGGCACAATGAAGGACTGAAGTAGGAAGGCCAAATTTATAATCTCAAATATAATCATGTATATGTTCGAATGGTTCAAAATCGCAAGGTATGAGAGATTCTCTAAGTAGAACGCAATAAAACATTCATTTAGTCTCCACAGAAACAGATTCATGAACCAGCCTCCCCATTTCGACACTTTGATCACAAGCTTCCAGGCCCAATAAGTCTGCCTCACAAGAGTAACCAGGAGGCCACAGAAAAACAAGATAGTGTTTAGCCAAATCATATTTACTGGCCTCAAGTCCTTGCTCGCACTCCTGGGTCTACACACGTGTCAGCTCTACTTTCGGGTCAGCTCTGCTTCCACAGCTCCTGCTTCAGCTTCGGCTTTCTCTTCAGCTTCGGCTGTAGCTGTCTCTGCTGCCATCGCCGCCGCTTCTGCCACACTCTCCAAGCTGTATTCCAGCTAGCTGACTGCTTCCTCTCTCCTTCAGCTCTTAACTCCTGTCACCAACAACCTCTCCAACTGCCTCCCCACTGCTCCTCCAGCTGCCTCCAACTGCCTCTAACTGCCTCTTAGCTCTGCTCCAACCGTTCCACAAGCTCCTCCCACCACAGACTTCTATTGGCTCCAGTGCTAGCCACTCTCCCCAGGGTTCTGGGAGGCTCACATCCACATAGGTTCCACACCCAACAGGGCTCTGGGCCTGGAGCTTAACACTTAGCAAGGCTCAAGGAAATACAGTGAATTACTCAAAGAAAACAAAGACCATTTTGCTTGTCAACACAAGGACACATCTAGACATAACTTCTTATAAATGCACATTACTTAATGCCAGATGATTCTGTTTTCTATGAGTCATCCATATTTATTTTATGATGTTACCACTCAAATTATAGTTTAAATTCGAACTTCCTATGGATATTGACATGGAGGTGTAATGGCAAGCAAAATGAGACTTTTTGTTTTGCTCTTTTTTCTTTTGGAGTTCTAGTTCTTCTCAGCACTAAGGTAATCAAGTGCCTATGATTGAGACTTGCCTTTGTTTTAATCAAGTCTTTGATTAACCAAGAGTCTTCGATGACCTTCTTAAGTTACAAGAAAGCCACATGAGTTGGAGTCACATAGTCGTGGCACCCTCTGACCCTGAAGAAATGTATATATACTCTGAGGTTAGCATTTTGCTTTTGGAGCTCACTCATTGGAAGAGTGTTCCTGTGATTTAGCCAGACAAGACTCTGGGTAGCTGTTAAGGCGCCCCCTGTCTTTGAAAACCCAGATTCTGGTGCTTCTCTCTCTGGTAGCTATGTATGTATGTATTGCTATGGACAGACAGAAGCTCTATCTGGATTTGTGTTATTTGCTCTGTTTATATAATTTCTGCTTGTAATTTCTGTTTGTGTTTTCTCAGAAGTTCAGGGTGCTGACTTTTTTCTCTGAACTAAGTGAATGATATATGTATGTTTAATTAAAGTGAGATTCTAAACCCCTTAAAGTTGCTTTCCCTAGAAGAGTAGATCAAAGAATCTGTTCTAGCAGCCCTCCTGTGTGCTGGTGTTATTGGCCTTACACAGTCACATTAGCTGCAAGTAACATTGTTATAGCAGGCTATATTTTATTTTTGTCAGACATAGAAAAGAACTATTTTCAAATGCTGGAAGATACTGTTTTCTAATCCTTCCTATGCCATACAATTTCATTGTAACTGTTAAAAAGTGGCTCTACAAGTGAGAATTTCAGCTTTTGTAGAAAGTTAGTAGAAGAGATAGAATGGAGAAGCGGGAGCTTTTGTTGCTCCTCAAATCAGCCCAGTTAGAGAACCATTTTCTGGGTTTCTTTGCTTATTGCTGAAATCTCTTAAGTCCAAGAGAGTCTCCATTATACTCACATGAGAAATTTTTTTTAAAAAATGTTTTACCCTAGAAGATGAGCCTTTATGGTATGTACTCTGAAAAATCACATTGTGTAGACATGCTACGTAGACAGAAATTCATTATACCAATGCTGTAATTGCAATTTAAGATATTTTTTTAAAAATCAGCATCATTTCTAAAAATCTTACTGTTTGAAATTTGGCTTGACTACATATACTATAAATCTGAATGTATTTGAGTATAAATGTTTTCTGTAATTGAAGTTTTAAATAGAGAAGCACATAGGAAGAATAACATAAGAACTCAGTTGTTTTTATTTTTAAACATTACTCTATGAGCTTCCCATGGTGAGATAATATGAAAATAAAACTATTCTACGTTCTACTTGGGCAGTTTAGTAAAGAGTTATTTCCAAGTCTAAGTTGAGAAGTTTCATACAATAATTTTCCCATTGTTTTGTAAAATTAAAGAAAAAACTACAATAAAAAATGAGGTGAGTTCAATGTACAATGTACGAGAACACAATTTGAAGAGATGGTGAAAGAAAAAGAATAAAATATAATTTGCCAAAATCCATAAAATAAAGGATGTTTGTCAGAAAAAAGTCAACTACTATCTTTTTATAAAACACTTCATTACAATTTCTAGTTAATAATTTGCAGTTGGTGCATTCTCAAGGTAGCTTACAGAAAGCAAAATGGAAAAAGCAGTTGACTTTGGAGATGAACATTGTTTAGTACATTTATTTTTTTATGTATGCAGTCCTAGTCCAAGTAAATGTTGCTCATATTCTTAGGAAAAGGACATATTTGACCAAATTTCCTTACCTCTCCCTGTCTGTCTTTATTTTGCCAAGAAAAATCTACTTTTCTGTTAGATTTATAATAAAGCTGCCGTAGTTTGTTGGTTAGCTACCACTTGTTTTATAAACATATGACTTAAAATCTCTAAATCTATTAAGTCCTAAATTTCCTAAAACTATGTGTATTGTTAATATATTTTTGCTTAACGGGAAGATCTTTCACATCCATTAATAGTCCCATGGGACCTGCTTAAGTCACGTGGAAGCCTAAGTCACAAGAGTTTGAGTCACATGAGCCTGGGTCATGAGGATTGTGATGCCTTCTGACCCTGAAGAAGTTTATATATACTCTGAGGTTAGCATTTTGCTTTGAGGCACACTTATAGGAAGAGTGTTAGTGTGATGTAGCCATATGAGACTCTGGGTAGCCGTTAAGGATCCCCCTCAACACCCCCCCCCAAACCTAGCTTTGAAAAATTCAGATGTTGGTGCTTTTCTCTCTGGTAACTATGTATGCATTACTATGGTCATACAGTTAGAAGCCCTATCTCTTGGTCTTTAATCTCTGTTTATATAATTTCTGCTTGTACTTTCTGTTTGTATTTTCTCTGAAGTTCAGGATGTTGACTCTTCCCCTGAATTAAGTGAAAAAATATATATATATAGTACATACATACATTTATATGCATATATGTGTATATATATAGGTTTATGTGTGTATCCATGTATATAAGTATACATAAGTATATTTGTGTATATATGTGTGTGTGTGCACATACCTATACATATACACACACCCTGAAATATATAATATATGTTTGATTAAAGTAAGAGTGTTGACCACTTTAAAGTTGCTTTCCTTGAGAAAAGCAGATCAAAGAATCAGTTCTAGCAGCCCTCCTGTGTGCTGGTGTTATTAGTCTTACACCCCCACAACAGCTGCAAGCAACATTGTTGTTACAAATGAGATTTTTTTTTCTTTTCCTGTTTTCCTTTTCATGCCTTTCTTCAGTCTTGTATTTGAAGATCACATTTTCTTTTGAGCTCTGATCTTTTCATCAGGAAAGTCTGAAAGTCTCCTATTTCATTGAAAATCCCTCTCCTCTTCTGAAAGATTAAGCTCAGTTTTGCTGGGTAGATGATTGTCGTAATTGGTTGTAATCCAAGCTCCTTTTCCTTATGGAATATCATATTCCACTCCCTCCTATCTTTTAATGTAAAAGCTGCAAGGCCCTGTGTAATCCTGACTGTGGTTCCATAGTATTTGGATTATTTCTTTCTGGCTGCTTGCAGTATATTTTCTTTAACCTGATAATTCTTGAATTTGGCTACAATATTCCATGGTGTTTCCAATTTGTGATCTCTTTCAGGAGGTGAACACTGGATTCTTTCAATAAATATTTACCCTCTGGTTCTAGGACCTCGGGGCAGTTTTCTTTTATGATTTCTTGAAATATGCTGCCCTCCTTTTTTTTTTGTCATGGCTTTCAAGTAGACCAATAATTCTTAAATTATCTCTCCTGGATCTATTTTTCCAGGTCAGTTGTTTTTCCAATGAGATGATTTACATTTTCATCTATTTTTTCATTCTTTTGGTTTTGCTTTTGTTTGACTGATTCTTGATTTCTCAAAGAGTTATTACCTTCCACTTGCCCAATTCTAATTTTTAATTTAATTTAAATCTAATTTATTTGCTTTAGTTTCCCTGGAGCTAAAAATAAATCTAGCTATATGTCCTATCAGAGCAGTATGAACGTTTTCAGAATATGGAGTCTACCTAGATTTTCACCTACGTGTATGGCTTGGTATGTCTCTGGCACGTCATTCAGCTACTTGAATACATTTAATATTAGATGGCAAAATTTACCACACAGTAAGTAGATTATGAGTAACATCTAAGAATGAAACTAACTTTCTAGAACATAAAGCATTTTCACTCAACACAACACAATTTTCTCCTGGATGATGATCACACTGGGTATAAAAGACAGAAAATACGCAAGCAATGCTTGCATGCATTGAATTGTGATGACTTCAAATAGGATCAGCAGAAGAAATGATTCTCAGACTTACTAAAGCAAAACTTCAAATAATGTCATATTCCGAAAAAAAGAAACTGTGAAAAAAGAAAGAAAAAGAGAAGAGAGACCTAGAGCTATGTAGTGATCAGAGAAAAAGCCTAGTTACTGACGGAAGAAAAGTGCGTTCCTACGCTGGACACCGATTTCTCTAGTGGTCAACAGTAATAGTCTGTTGGATTGTAGGGGTAGTTGAAAAGTGTGGATATCCAAGTTGGTTATTGACTTTTTCAGTAATGAGGGATCATGGAGTCCACTCATTCCCTGTTTTGAAATGGCATTTTGTTTTTTAAGTCTCTTCTGTGCTTTTAAGTTTTTCCCTTAGAGGTGTTTCTTTCTTCACTTACAAAGGGCAAGATTCAGATTGCTAAATATACAAATATACTTGACTATTTAGCAGCTAACTGCCTTTCACATCCAAGTATTATTTTTATGACTTTCCTTGGCAAAGTGTTTGGTTTTGAAAGAGGCTAGTTTTCTATTTGACTTAATAAAGTCATATGAAATTATAAAAAACAATTGTGTTTTTTTTCTTTACTATTATATTATACAAATGGAGTATCCATATGCATTTGAGTTCTGTTTCTTTTTCAAGCAGATCTTAGCTATGTTATGTCATTTGAAATTGTGCTTTAGTAGTTTTAAGAATAATTTCTTCTGCTTATCATATTTGCAATTGTTCTCTATATATATTTTAAAAACAGTAACAGCAGCTAGCATTTACACCGTATTGTGAAGTTTGCCAAGTGCTTTTGCAAATATTACTTCATTTTATCCTAACAACAATTTTGGGAGGTAGGTGCTATTGTTAACTCCATTTTATAGATGAAGAAACTGAGGCTCAGAAGTTAAGCGACTTGCTCAGGGTTACATAGATAATAAGGGTCAGAGGCTAGAATTGAACTCAGTTCTTCCTCATTCCAGGTCCAGCACTCTATGCACTATACCACCTAGTTGACAATCAATTTTCTGTATATTAACTTTGCTTTTATTTTTTAAAAAGTCAGAATCAAAAGAAAAGGAGTAGTAGATAGAGGAGACTGAAAAAACTGAGTTCTGCCTCAGACAAATACCAGCTTTGTGACTGTGAGCAAAGCACTTAAGCTCTCAATGCTTTCTGCACCTTTTGAAGTTATTCGATGACAAATTCATTCTACATTGATAGAAGGAATTTCATCATCTGAGAGCTCTCTATAGCAATTAAATAACAGGTCCAATCTTTACCCTAGGACCTTTCCATTGCTTAAAACTTTGTAAATTTAAATATAGTTATGTTAAATCCATTCCATCGTAAATTATTATGATTTTTTGATAAAAATAGTGCAAGTCCTGATTTTACTAGTCTCTAAAATATGAGATGGTAGACTAGACATGTCTAAATTACCCTCAGATTATAGATTCTGCTAAATTAAGATATCTTAAGTTCCTCTATAGGTCTGAACAAATCTAGAATTCAACAATTATCAATGGAATTACTTTGACTGAAAACCAAGATTTGATAGTAATAATTTTTACTGCTACTTGTAAAAGTGCTGTGAAAATTATTGTTGTTTAGTTGTTTCAGTCATGTCTGACTCTTCTTCACCTCATTTGGGGTTTTCTTGGCAAAGATACTGGACTGGTTTGCCGTTTCCTTCTCCAGCTCATTTTATAGATGAGGAAACTGAGGCAAGCAGGGTTAAGTGACCTGTGCCTGGTCATGCAGCTAATAAGTGTCTGAGGCTGGCTGAACTCAGGTCTTCCAGACTCCAGGCTATGTATGCTATCCACTGCACCACCCTGCTGCCTTACTAAGTGGCTAGGAAAATACATTGTGATATCTGATGCAGTGTGTCTACTCATTCTAACGGGATTTTGAAAATAAAGGGTTGGCTACTACTATAATAATTACTACTGTAATAGTATGTTAAAAAACAAAACCAAGAAAACCCCAAACGACTTTTTTTTAAAGTGGAGGGAGAAGCAGCATCCCAATTTGCAATTTCGTCAATGTGAGTAATCAATGTGTGTCCTCTTTTAGACACTCCCAACACCAATGCAGATCCAGATCAGACATTTTTCTATAACTTATAGCTTGAGAAAGGTCAGTTGACTAATCCAGGGTCACATAGTATAGCAGAAAGAGGACATAAACCTAGGTTTTTCTCACTCTGTGGCCTACTCTGTGAAATCAAACTGGCTCTTGTATTTTGCCACTAATATAATAATAACCTATTGACTTGGGTATGAAACATGAGTAGCTATGTTTGGCATGTCAAATCAGCATGACACCTGGTAGATATTCAGCCACAAGAAATAGATCTCAAACCAGGTACAGGCTACTACTCATTTAAGCAGATGATTTAGGCTTTTACTGGGGATGTGAGTAATTCTAAAGTAAGCCCTGGCTCCTGTCAGTTCAGACATTTACGATGTATAGGTAGGCTGTCCCCCAACATGGTCATTATAAAGATTATACTGGGCATAGTTAACCTTGACTGCTTCAGTGCACCCTATCATTAAAAAACTCCAGCTGGGGACTGTTTACAGCTTACTATCAGCAGAGTTCCACAATGAGCAGCCTTGACATGTCTCTGCTGATGTGGCCTTATCATGTTTTTGAAGTGTCTTGGAATACAGGATGGCATATAACTGAGAAGTAGCTCTTGTGTAAACTGCGAATGTTCAGTCTTAAAATTTATGGCTAATAAAAAAATGTAGCAGTATGTGTTTTTCTCTACTTTTCAAAACTCTATTACAAATCAATGGAGGATATTTAGTTGGGAACTTTGATGTCTTCCAGCAAACCAAACACCATCACTTCAGCGGCTATAAAAGGTCTGCAGTAAATAGCCTTTGCAATAGACAAGGCTTAAAGTTTCCATTTTGTCACACTACTTTCACTAAAAATCCTACATTTTGGGGATCAAAATGATTATTTAAATGCAATAGAATGAGTACTGGCTCAGAGGAGTCACTGACTGGAGTCACAAGATTTGGGTTCAAATATCACTTTTGATATTTTAGTACCTATGTGATTTCAGGCAAGTCACTTAAATTCCTTGGACTTCAGTTCTTTTATTTGTAAAAAAGAAGGGTTTGGACTAATGGGTTTCCCAGGTCCCTTATTCCTCTAAATCTTAGATCTTATGATCAAAGCTTTATTTGGATTTTTAGCCCTGTGATTAATCTTATTTATGTTTACTATGAGCATTCATCAATATACAAAAGAATCAAAAGAGGCAGTATTTTTGAATAGAAAAACTCATTTGTCAAGCTGACACTTTGGCTCCCTCACACACAAATAGGGATTCTATCATTAGCATATAAAAAATGAATTCTAACTAAATTCTTCATGGCACTTGAAGGTATTTGATTAATGACACAAAGTTTAGCCTTATTAATCTTTTTTACATCCTTCAAATTCATTTTTTGACATGTGCTAACAATTTTTTTTAGGAAAACATCTTTTATTTCTTCATTTATAATGTAGATTCAGTAAAACTTTTACTTTTCTCTCCTTCCCTTCCTCCCCCTCTCTCTCTCTCTCCCCCACCCCCCCCACCCCACCCCCATGTCCTTTCTTTCTTTCCTTTCCTTTCTTTAGCAAACAGTTCCCAAATCCTTTTCAAGTCATGAAATCATAGATATAGAGCTAAAAGAGACCTCAGAAACCATATGGTCCAAATCCCTTCCTTTTAAAGATTAGGAAACTGAGGGCAGAAGAGATTAAGTGACTTGGCCAGAGACTTACAGGTACCTTGAACCCCCATTCTCTAATTCCAAACACAGCATTCTTTTCTGCTGTACTATACTGCCTCTCAAGTATTTTCATTCCTAAACTAAGCATCTTTTATCAACAATTGTTTACTAAATGTTAATTTAATAACTGTTTTTGTTGTTTTTCAGTAGTGTCTGACTCTTTGTCTCATTTGGAGTCTTCTTGGCAAAGGTCATGGAGTGGTTTGCTATTTCCTTATCCAGATGAGGAAACTGAGGCAAATAGAGTTAAGTGACTTGCCCAGGGTCACACAGCTAGTAAGTGTCTGAGGTTAGATTTGAACTCAGGTCTTCCTGACTCCAGACCTGGCATGTAATCCACTGTGCCACTTAGCTCCACCTAATAATGTAAAGCTGGTCCTTTATACCTGGAATTCTTTCTCTCTTTATCTCTGTCTCTTGTAACCCTTAGCTCCCTTTAAGGCTTAGCTCAAGCGTCCCCTCCTGTTCCTCCTAGTTCTTAGTCATCTTACCCTCTTCACAAAATAACTTTGTTTTTATTTTGTAGGCTTGTATTTACCTATCATATCTTTCCCAATAGAATGTAAACTCCTTGATTCCAGGGACTATTTCATTTTTTAAAAATCTTTATATCCCTATGCATTGCACAGTGTGCACATAGTACAGCCTTAATAAATGCTGAATTTAATTGAATTCTAATGCTCTTCTAATTTACAAAATCAATAACATCAAACACCAAAATAATTAATTCATGCATTGCCGCCTATGAAAATGAATGGTGGATAGTTGTAAGTTCCTTGTGACTCACCAGGCTTCTCCCTGTTGGGCACAACTTTCTGCCTTGCTTGCTGGGTGTGTTTTTATTTTTCCCGTTTTTACAAATGGAAATACACAGCTAACTTCATACTAAAAAAGCAGAATGTTAAGGACTTTAGTCATTGTTTTGAAAGTTAAAAAAGCAAGCTTTAAAATCTTTCAGTTCTAGGAATGATTCACTCAAGTTCCAGGCACCACCCTTGAAGAGAAT
Organism: Phalanger gymnotis; assembly: GCA_028646595.1. Taxonomy (NCBI): domain Eukaryota; kingdom Metazoa; phylum Chordata; class Mammalia; order Diprotodontia; family Phalangeridae; genus Phalanger; species Phalanger gymnotis. The sequence continues at coordinate 131,228,801 of CM053623.1, read as the reverse complement.
GTGGAGGAAACAAAAATGAAATTATAAATGTTATTACTGACATAATTGAAAGAAAAAGAAATCATCTGCAGATCAATAATATAAACATTTTTTCAAGTCATTAAATAAATGAGTTAAATAATAAAAAGGGGAAAGAAGTATTTTTGTTAACCCTTTGCTGATAATGGTGAATCTAGTTCTCCTCTTGACCAAGTTAATCATCCTTGATCCAGGATGACTAGTCCTTTTTTTTTTATAAATGTAACAAAAACTTTGAGGATCATCTCATAGCTTTAGAGCTATTATGTTCCTCAAGGTTCAGCCCCTTTTATTTAAAAAATAAGGCAACTGAAGCCAGAGGAAACTAAATTACTTGTTTAGAATAAAGCAAGGAGCAACATCCGAAGCTGATTTTGATCCCAGGATCTCTGACTCCAGAGCTGGGGCTTTTTATTATAAAGTACTAGTTTTTGACAAAACAATTATTACATAGATTCCCAGTGCTGTGCTTTCTACATTCAAATATTCAATGAGGACAATGGGGGAATTCCGCCAGACATTTCTAGCCTCGATTGGGCAAAACCAAAAACCAGTGGCACATTCAAGCTGATAGCTAAGGAATAGCTACCGTTCCCGAAAAGGATTATGCTGTACTTGCCATGAAGTTGGTAAAACACAGTGTTCGAAAGGACCAGTCAGGTATTGTTGTGGCCTCCAGCACAACAATTAGATCTTGATTCCTAGACAACCTCTAGTCAGGCAAACTGCTGTCAGACGTTGCTGCTGAGGAATCTCAACTTATGACGCTTTGAGAAGCATTGGTTCAGGTGTGAAGGCATCACCATCATAATGCCACATAAGCAGTATCTTTTCTATGTCACATGAAATTTTCATTGCCATCTGAGAGGTCAATGGGCTTTTGAATGACAATGAGTGAGATCTTTGTCATTTATTACAGGAATCTAGGTAGCACAGTGGATAGGGCATTGGACATGGAATCAGGAATACCTGAATTTAAATCCAGCCTTAGGCCCTTACTAACTTTGTGACCCTTGGTGAGTCATAAAAAACCCCTCTCTTTGCCTCAGTTTCCTCAACTGTAAAGTGGATATAACAATAGCACTTACCTTCTAGTGTTATTTTGAGGATCATTAAGATATTAGTAAAGACCTTAATTAGTGTCCGGAACTTAACTAATGTTTGTTTTCCTTTTTTTTTAGTCTTCTACTAAATGCTTTTCAGGTTCAAAGACTAATCATAAAATCATAAATCTGAAGCAGGAAGGGACTTGGTAGGGATGTGCTAGGAGAGCCAATCCTTAAAATTTAAGTGTGAGCCTTTAAGCCTTGGAAATTGACAAATATTTAAATTGGCACTTGGTTTATTGTTTTGCTGACTGTTTAAACATAAGAAAGTGTTAAATTGCTAATAACGTAGGATTGAACTTAATAGTATGTTGTGCATACATTTTCCCCCAGAGATCCTGTTCTTAAACTTTTGTCAGAAAGTCACATTCTTAGAGACCATCTAGCAGACCCCCTTACTAAGGAAACTGAGTCCTAAGGAGGCTAAATGACTTGTCCAGTGATACTCAGGTAGCAAACACAAGAGGAGATTTGAACCTAGATTCCATGACATCATAGTGATGGCCCTTTGCCCTGTGCCATGCATCAGATTTTTAAAATAAAAGTAAACTAAGACACTGACTAAATAATTGGAATTATGTAGCATGCCCAATTAAAATGTTCAAAAACTTTAGTAATTGAATATTGTCACTTAATGACTACCAGCAGTTAAAATTATTAACTCTGTTATTCACAAGAAGTAAAACTATTGTTTAAAATGAACATGTGAACAATAATAGGGGGAATGTTCCTTCCAAAGAAAACAAGGAAAAATTAACTTGAAAGGAAGATTGATATCACCTAAAATTTCATCACCTAAAACAGGACATCACCTAGAATTTAAAGTTTTTTTTTCTGATTCAGAGTCTGCTGACAATCTTATCATACATTTTCTGAAGTATATTATTCTTTTTAAGAACATTTTCATTTGTTATCTATTTTCTTGAATCAGTCCACTTTTTTATATGTAAATCCTGTGAAATTATGATAGTGTAGTGTGGTTAGCAGGGAGATTAGCAGAGAATGTGGAGACTAATGAGTATCATTTTAGAGTAGTGGATAGAGGTCTAATAAGACCTCAGATCAAATCCTATCTTGACACAGACTGGCTCAGTGACCTAGGAGAGTCATTCAACCTCTCTGCTCATAGTAATCCTCTCAGTTGCAGAGAAGTAGTTGACCTGCATTATTGGAGAGAGTTTCCTCACCTGGTACTTTTCTACATCAAGGAAATTACAGGTTAAGTTCCTATGCCTTCAAAGTAGTGGGGGATTCCTCTTCTAGACTTAGGCTTCATTTCCCAGGTTTTTTCTCACTGAAGTAGTTTTAACTTCTTGTGAATAACAGAGTTAAAATTTTAATTGCTCGTGGTCATTAAGTGACAGTATTCAATTACTAAAGTTTTTGCACATTTTAATTGGGCATACTACATAATTCCAATTATTTAGTCACATGTTTATTATATGCAAGCATGTGCATATACACATATATGTGCATATATAATATATATTAAATATATACTAGATATATCTATATAAGTATATTTACTATATTTGTGAAACATTCACACACATCAAATCCTGTGATTTTTATTGGGGAAGAGCCTCTGTTTAATCAATGCAACTTATAGTCTGCGACAGCCTCCTGGAGCCATGGGAGTCTAAGTAGCTTGTATGGGGTCATATAGGTAATATATCAAAGGTGGAACTTGGACCCAGATTTTCCCTATTAAGAGACCCAACTCTATTTCCTGCTCCTTCCTACTTCATTCAGTTGCCATAATATTGTATAATGTTCAAAAGTGAATACAATCTAAGTTAATTCCATTTTTCTTTCTTCTCTTCCTCACTCTCCTTTGCCTTATCTCCAAGTACAAAATGAATTAAAATGCAAAACAATAAGTCCTTCATTATGCTTGCAATTCTTTGGGTTGTATAAGCATCCCAGAGGTGGAAAAGTCTTTCAAGAGGTAAAGGTGTAGGAAGAAGACATTATAAATGAGGGTCTGTAACACATTTTTATTTAAGAAAAGAAATGATAACGCCAAGGAAGCAAGACAAAGCTGTATAATTATTTTGTGGCTTTTCAAGGCCTGACTCGGGGAGGGGAACTTGTAGCCTCATGGCCACATGTGGCCCTCTAGGTCCTCAAGTGCAGCCCTTTGACTGAATCCAAACTTCCCAGAACAAATCCCCCTAATAAAAGGATTTGTTCTTTAAAACTTGTACTTAGTCAAAAGGCCCTACCCAAGGACCCAGAAAGCCACATGTGGCCTCAAGGCCGCAGGTTTTCTACCTCTGGCATAACTATTGTGTCCTCAATGATGAAAGCAAGGGTGTGGGGTAGGATCTGGAGCATAAGAAACAAACATAGAAAATGATCTGTTATTGGAGATTTGCTTTTCGTTCTACTTAGCACAATAATAAGTTAAATCTGCTTCTCATTTTGTGAGTGTGTTGGCTGGGACAGGGGGTGGTAGTGACAGCTAAGCAGGAGGTACTTTGAAAGGTAAGGAGGAAAGGCAGAAGAATTTGTTAAGTATCTGTGGTGTGCCAGACACTGTGTAAGTGCTTTACAAAAATCTCACACTAACCCTATGAGGAAGGTACTACTATTATCCCCATTTTTACAGCTGAGGAAACTGAGGAAGACAAATTAAATGAATTGCCAGAGGACAGACAGCTAAAATAAGTATCTGAGTCAAATTTGAATTTGGGCCTTTCTAATTGCAGACCCAACATTCCATCCTCTGTGTCACATAGCTGCCTTTGACTCAGAGAAGTCAGAGATTAGATGTTTTAGAGTCAGAAGAGTGCTTAGAAATCATCTAATTTAGCCTCCTTCTTTTGTGGATACTATCTTTCAGAGAAGTTAAGTAATTTGCTCATTGTCCCATAGGAAATTAATGGCAGAGCTAGGACTCAAAGCAAGATCTAGTTATATCTAGGCCAGTTCTATTTCCATTACATCAAGCTGTTTGTCTCCAGTAGTCTGCTAATTTTTAGTTTCATGAACAAAAAAGATATGTTATTATTTATCTTAATATTATTTATACTGTAGCTCTTTAATAACTAATAGTAAAAAAGTATATATTTTTCACTGCTATTAAAACATAACTTTTTATAACTGTCTTTTAGTTCCTCAAATAGCCATACAGCAACAATAGCGGAAATAAATTTTAAGATGATTATTGTAAAATTGAAAGATATTAAATGAAAAATAAATTTCAAGTCATGTATTGGTCTTATAATTTCACCATGAATTTTTCATTGAAACAATATTGCTATCATTATTTCTAACATGTACTTTTACCCAAAGAAACAATGCTCAGCAGGATATACAGTTGCTTTGAAAAAAGTCACGTATATTCATTTGTGGTATGGAGAAAATTAGGGCCAAAAGCCAAGTAGCCCATCTCCTGAGGAGCCTGATATGTAACATAGGAATGCAAATATTTACATTGAAAATGCATCCCTAGGTGCAATAAGATGGTTCAAATTAATCAGAGAGAGAAAGGGCAGACCTTTTACATGCAGTAAAATGAAAACAAGATCATTGATTAAGAACTGGAATGGACTTTAAAGTTAAATGATTAGAAATGTCTGAACTAAATAAACAATTCAGTTTCTTTAAGTAAAATATTTTGAGGCTTTGACAAATGCTATATTCAATTCATATGGTATTTCTCTTTATTGTCAGTTTTATATTTATGAGAAGAGCTATATGATTTTTGACAAATGAAAAAATCAAGTACATGAAAAGATTATGAGAGGTCCAAAAACTATGATTGTTAATATTCTCTACTTCTTTATTGACTATTTCCCCACCCACTACATAAGTGGAAGTGGTCCACACAGGGCCTAGGGCTGTTTTGTATTTGTTTTTGTTGTTGTATGGGTTTATTTGGCCAAAGAATCCATCATCAACTGGCTAACCTTTGGGTGATGGATGGAATCTCTTCATGCTTTGCTAGGCTGTTCATTGTAACATGGATTCTGCCTGTTGTCAGGAATTTACTTGGAGCCTATATACCATGTTAGAACCTATCAGTGCTTGAGATGTCAAGACAATATATTATTGATTAAAACAACAAAGTATGTACTATTAGTATTTTGGAGATGTCTAGAGAAAGAAGTAGAAGCCCTCAATACTGTGAGTAGACTTCCTGCAGTGATCTTATGGAGGGACATGAATAAGAGTTGCATAGAAATAAGTGTTTTGCAATCTATATGATTAGAGGATATGTTCAAATCTCTGAGATCACAGATACATTTAAGCAAATAAAGCACACCAAGGTTCTTACCAACTGCGTCCTGGGCCTCAAGCTTGGCCTTTGTATAGGCCTCTACTCACTGGTGGAGAAAAGTGAGGGGCTGAGTTGGCAAGAACTTGGGAGCAAAAGGGATCCCCAATCTTCTGGCTTTAGGTTACACAGTGTTCCAATGTATAAAATATATCATAGATGAAAAAATAATGATGTCTGTAAAAAAAATGCACAAAAGAATGTTATTTGGGAAGTTTCCTGAACATTTTTTTTTTGCTTGTGTGGCTTCTTATCAAGTAGTCAACACAATATCTTGCTTTTAGTTTGTAAATATTGTGTATATCAATTCAAAACATTTTATTTGAATATTTGTACCTTATATGAAATTTTCTTACTTAATTCTAGTTGTTTTTTTTAAACATTTTGAGCCACTGCCTAAGTCTTTATAATTAATCAACAAGCATTTATTAAGTACCTAATATGTGCCAGGCACTGTGCTAGACCCTGGGGATATGAAATTGAACAGTTCCTGCCCTCAAGGAATTCACATTCTAACTTGGAGACAACATCTATGCATGTAAGTATATACAAAATAAAAGAATTTTTGAGGGAGAGACACTAGAAGCTGGCAGGCTCAGGAAAGGCTTCAAGTCTGAGGTGTTGTCTGTGTTGTATTCTGAAGGAAGTTAGAGTTCTAAGAGTTGGAGTTGAGAAGACCATAGAGTCAATCAATCAGTAAACATTTGTTAAAGCTCCAACTACGGACAAGGCAAAAGACAGACTCTGCCATAAAGTTGCTTATAATTGAATAGGGGAGAGAAGATGTAAATATATACAAAGCAAACTGTATACAGGATAAATAAATAACAGAAGGAAGGCACTAGAATTAAGAGGGGTTCGAAAAGATTTCCAGTAAAATGTAAGATTTTAGTTGGGACTTAAAAGGAACCCAGGGAGATCAGTAGGTAGAGTTGAGGGAGAGCATTCCAGGCATGGAGGACTGCCAGAGAAAATGCTGAGTGCTGAGAGATAGATTTACAGCCAGGAGGCCAGTGTCACTAGATTGAAGAGTACATGTTGGGCATTAAGGTGTAAGAAGACTGGAAAGATAGGCCTTAAATACAGAACAGAGCATTTTGTATTTGATCCTAGAGGCAATTGGAAGCCACTGGAGTTTAATGAGGGTGGGTAGGGGTAGGGGTGATATGTTTTATCCTAGTGGCTGAATGAAGGATGGCTTGTGGTGGGGAGAAATTTGAGGCAAACAGACCCACTAGAAAACTATTGTTGCAGTCTAGGAATCACCTAATGAGGACCTCCTTGTTTTGCATGAAACTCTCACAGTCAGAGAAAAGAGGCCATATAAGAGAGATGTTTCAAAGGTGAAACTGATGGTCCTTGACAACAGCTTGAATTTGGGGGGGTGAGAGATAGTGAGTAGTCCAGGATGACTCCTAAGTCATGAGTCTGAGGGATTGAGATGTGTAAAGGAAGAATATGCACCGTATATAGAAAGGTAGACTAGAGCCAGAATTTTGAAGGATTTAAATGGCAAACTGAGGACTTTGTAGTAGACCCCAGAGCCACTGGATCTTTTGGAGTAGGGGAGTGAGATGGCCAGAACTTATGTTTTCTAGATGTCACTTGAATATGGCAGAAAGATGTGGCAGAAAGATTGGAGCAGAGGCAAGTAGATACTTTAGGATTCTACTGCAGTAATCTAAGTGAGAGGCCACGAGAAACTCAACTAAGCTTGCGGCTATGTGAGTAGAGAAAAGTAGTGGATGACTACACTAGTTACAAGTGAATCAGAATCTTTCAGATAAATTTAGTTATTTTAACTTTAGTGTTACAGACACAATGATGGCTCTGCTGAGACATGCAAACCAGAGCTTTTGCTTCCTCTGGTTTCACCAGGGAATATTAACACACCAATAGTCTAAAATAAAAACAATCAAATAATTTGGTAAAGAATAAACTGTTGTTCTTTGGCTGAAATCACATTTTCATAGTAGTAAAACCAGGTCCAAGATGAAATGTATAATCAGAATAAAATGACTAGTCCACTTTTGGCTGACTTGGCATTCTGTCACAGCCAGTGACAAGGATGTGTGGTCATTCCCTTGCTCAGAGAGCTACAGTAACTCTAAATGGTATGTAAGATAAAAACTAAGCTACTTAGCTTGGAATGGAAAGCCTTTAATGATCTGATTCCAGATGACCTTTCTAGGTTTAGCTCATGTACTTTATGATTCAGCCACAGTAGCCTGTTTGCTAAACTTGGTACTCCATGTGAGACCTTTGTACAGGCTGCACCGCCCCCTTGCCTCCCATGCTTGGAATGCACCCTTTTCTCACTTTACCTATAAGGAATTCTAGCTTCCTGCAAGGTTTAGTTCATATACTATCAATTATGAAAAGCCTTTTTAATCCCCTTAGTTGTTTGTGCTTGCTTCTTCCTCAAATTATGTGTATGCTTACCTATTTACATGTTGTATGTCTTTTTTCCCCTCTCCCCACACCTAGAACATGTGAGCTCTTTGATGGAAAGAGATTCTGATTACTTGTCCCCCCAATCTTCCCTCTCTTCTATCGTCTCCCCCATCGTATCCCCTTCCCCTCTACTTTTCTGTAGGGTTAGATACCCAATTGAGTGTGTAAGTTATTCTCTCCTTAAGCCAAATCTAATGAGATTTCCCTTTCACCTACCCCCTCTTCTCCTCCATTATAACAGCTTTGTCTTGCCAGTTTTATGTGAGATAATTTAATCCATTCTATCTCTCCCTTTCTTCTTCTCCCAATATATTCCTCTCTCATCCCTTAATTTTTTTTTTTAGATATCGTCCCTTCATATTGAACTCACCTTGTGTACTCTCTCTGTATGTATATATATATGTATATACATTATATGCATATATGTAATATATGTATATATGCATATATGCATACATATATACATATATGTAATATACATATATGCATATATTATATATGAATATTCCCTTCAACTACCCTAATACTGAGAAAAGTCTCCTGAGTTACAAATATCACCTTTCCACGTAAGAATGTAAACAGTTCAACTTTAAGAAGTCCCTTATGATTTCTCATTCCTGTTTACCTTTTCATGCTTCTTTTGATTCTTGTATTTGAAAGTCAAATTTTGTATTCAGCTCTGGTCTTTTCACCAAGAATGCTGGAAAGTCCTTTATTTCATTGAAAATCCATTTTTTTCTACTGAAGTATTATGCTCAGTTTTGCTGAGTAGGTGATTGTTGGTTTTAATCCCAGCTCCCTTGACCTCCAGAATATCATATTCCAAGCCCTTTGATCCCTTAATGTAGAAGCTGCTAGATCTTGTGTTGTCCTGACTGTGTTTCCACATTACTCAAATTGTTTCTCTCTGGCTGCTTGTAATATTTTCTCCTTGACTTGGGAACTCTGGAATTTGGCCACAATATTCCTAGGAGTTTTCCTTTTGGGATCTTTTTCAAGAGGCGATGGGTGGATTCTTTCAATTTCTAGTTTACCATCTGGTTCTAGAATATCAGGGCAGTTTCACTTGATAATTTCTTGAAAGATGGCTCTCTTTTTTGATCATGCCTTTCAGATAGTCCAGTAATTCTTTTTTTTTTCTTTCTATTTTTAAAATTTTTTTTAGTCCAGTAATTCTTAAATGATCTCTTCTGGATCTATTCTCCATGTCAGTGGTTGTTCCAGTGAGATATTTCACATTATCTTCCATTTTTTTATCCTTTTGGTTCTGTTTTATAATTTCTTGGTTTCTCATAAAGTAACTAGCTTCCACTTGCTACATTCTAATTTTTAAGGGATTATTTTCTTCAGTGAGTTTTTGGACCTCCTTTTCCATTTGGCTAATTCTTCCTTTTAGGGCATTCTTCTCCTTAATAGCTTTTTGGCTGTCTTTGGCCATTTGGCTTAGTCTATTTTTCAAGGTGATATTTTCTTCAGTATTTTTTGGGTCTCCTTTAGCAAGCTGCTGATCATTTTTCATGATTTGTTTTTTGCATCACTCTCATTTCTCTTCTCAATCTTTCCTCTACTTCTCTTACTTGATATTCCAAATCTTTTTTTGAGCTCTTCCATGGCCTGAGTCTAATTCATATTCACACAGGAAGACCAAGTGTTAGCAACGCTAAAAGATTGTAGGTCTTGGAACTCTACATTTCAAAGAGCAAAAGATATTTACTGAAAATATCACACCCAGCAAAGCTAACCATAATTTTGAATGGAAAAAATGGACATTTGATCAACTGTCAGACTTTCAGGACTCTGTTTAAAAAGAAGCCCTGAACTCAATAGAAGATTTGACATACAAGAGCCAAGAGAAATATAAAGAACACCAATAACCAATTACAAAGGACTCAATAAGGATAGAATGTTTACCTTCTATGTAAGGAAAATGTAAAACCAATATCTAAGATTGTTATGTAAGGTAACTTATAAGAAAGATTGGGGTAGAACTGAGTATTCTAGAACCACAGGGTAAAATAGAAATTTAATCCACCGATCACCTCCTCGAAAAGATCCCAAAAAGAAAACTCCTAGGAATATCGTGTCCAAATTCCAGAGGTCCCAGGTCAAGAAGAAAATACTGCAAGCAGCCAGAAAGAAATAATTTGAGTACTGTGGAAACATAATCAGGATAACACAAGATCTAGCAGCTTCTACATTAAGGGATCAAAGGGCTTAGAATATGATATTCCGGAGGTCAAAGGAGCTAGAATTAAAACCAAGAACCACCTACCCAGCAATAGTGAGTATAGTATTTCAGGGAAAAAAATAAAAAAATAAAGCAAAGAAAAAAAAATACTTCAAGGAAAAAATGGACTTTCAATGAAATAGAAGACTTTCAAGCATTCTTGATGAAAAGACCAGAGCTGAATACAAAATTTGACTTTCAAATACAAGAATCAAGAGAAGCATGAAAAGGTAAACAGGAAAGAGAAATCATAAGGGACTTCTTAAAGTTTAACTGTTTACATTCCTACATGGAAAGATGATATTTGTAACTCATGAGACCTTTCTCAGTATTGGGATAGTTGGAGAGAATACTTACATACATACATATACATATATGTATATATATGCATATATATATACACACACACACACACACACACACACACACACACACACATAGACATACATAGAGGGCACAGGGTGAGTTGAATATGAAGGGGTGAAATCTAAAAAATAAAATTAAGGAATATATTGGGAGAAGGAGAAAGGGAGAGGTAGAATAGGGTAAATTATCTCACATAAAAGATGCAAGAAAAAGCTTTTACGATGGAGGGGAGGAGGGAGGAAGTGAAAGGGAATGAGTGAACCTTACGCTCATCAGATTTGCTTTAAGGAGGGAATAACTTACACGCTCAATTAGGTATCCTACCCTACAGGAAAGTAGAAGTGAAGGGGATAAGAAGGGGGAGATGACAGAAGGGAGGGCAGGAGTAAGAGTAAGCAGGAGCAAACATTTTAAAAAGTGAAAGGGTCAAAGGAGAAAATAGAATAAATGGGGGTGGGATAAGATGGAGGGAAATACTGTCTTTCACAACATGACTATTATGGAAGTGTTTTGCATAACCACACATGTATAACCTATATTGAATTGCTTGCGTTCTCTATGAGGGTAGGTAAGTAGGGAAGAAAGGACAGAATTTGGAACTCAAAGTTTTAAAACGAATGTTAAAAATTGTTTTTACATGCAACTGGGAAATAAGATACACAGGCAACGGGGTATAGAAATCTATCTGGCCCTACAAGAAAGTAAGGGGGAAAGGCATAAGAGAGAGTAGGGGTGTGGGGTGGGGTATAGAAGGGAGGGCATACTGGGGGAAGGGCTAATCAGAATGCATGCCATCTTGGGGTGGGTCAGAGGGGAGCGATGGGGATAAAATTTGGAACTCAAAATCGTGTAGAAATGAATGTTGAAAACTAAAAATAAATAACTTACTTTTAAAAAGTCATTATAGACTACTCCAAGAGCATTTACATGAATCTTTCATCAAGGGATTAAAAAATAGGAAAGATATGGACCCCACTTAGTCATATTTTTAAAACCGAGTTTTAAATTTGGATCTGGCTATTACATAACATGTTTAGCTTAAAGTAACTAGTTGTCCCTTATGAAAATAGAAGTACCACAGAAGGACTGTGGAAATAACAATAGAGAACAGGAAAAGAAGGAAGGAAAGAATACTTTGTTTTAGTGTTTTTAATGTAAATAGCAAAATCCTAATGAGCTCTCCTTATAATCACAGGCTATGGCTCATTAGTCAGATAGAGGAATCCAGGTTAGAAATGAATGATTCATCTTCTTTCCTTTTTTATCTTCCATCACAAACAAAGGATTCTATGACAAAACAAAATATAGAGGGGAGGCAGATGAAAAGATTATCTTATGAAGACAGTAGCATCTGACAGTTTTAAGCACACTACCAGGTGGTCAAGCTATCACTTTTTTCTCGTTCACTGTATTCAAAGCCACACATCATGATGAAAAGGGGATAAATTCATCTTGTCATCTAGATATTCCTAATTAACCACATTTTTGCCATCATGTACATAAAACACCTACATGATTGGCTGATTTATTTTTATTTTTTTAACCTGTCGTTGTAGCCAAAGTCACTATGTGATTCAATTTTTAAGAAGATTCTTTTCCTAGTTCATATTAATGACCTTTTTGTTTGTGTGTGGTAGTACTGCCTACTTCAGCATTTAGACAGGATGATCTTCAATAAATGCTTTTATTTTTAAATTGGCTGAAGTACAAAAACACTGAGCAAACAAAACATATGATACTATTTTGGTTGTTCCATTTAGTAAATTGAGAAATACTCTAAAAATGATCTCATGAAGAATCAAATTCATATAGTAAATACCAGAGCAAGAAAATTAAGCTGATGCAGATGTCATAAAATCACTAATGTTTTTAATTATCTAAAACAGCAAAATACCTACTTACTGATCCAGAATAAATATTTAAGAATATTTGGTATATTAGCGTTAATATTATTTGGGATGCTTTAATTGTTTTATAGATTGTTTTGTCTTGTTCTTTTGAATAGATTAACTCTCTATGGTTGAAATTAAATTACACAATGATTTCAGTAGCAGAAATTATTAGAAGTTTAAAAAAACTAATCTTGTCAAGAAAAATGAGGGTAATACTCATTTTTAGTTGAACGTAATAGAGCTTAGTCAGTGGCATAAATTAGATAAGAACAGTGGATCTGAATCCGCTGGCCAAAAGATCATGGGGTAGGTGGATGGTAGCAAGGGAAGGCAAAGGAGGCAATGTTTAATTCATAGAGAATCCTCAAGAAATATTGAGTTGAGTTAGCTTTTTCCTCATGATGTTGTTGTTGAGTTGTTGCCATCATGTCTGATTCTTTATGACTCCATTTCAGGTTTTCTTGGCAAAGGTACTGGAGTGGTTTACCATTTCTTTCTCCAGCTTATTTTACAGATTAAGGAACTGTGGGAAACATTTAACATGGTTTAAACTTAGGAAGATGAGTCTTCCTTACTCCAGATCTGGCATTCTATCCATTGTACCACCTAGATACCCAAAGAATAAGATGCTGACCAATAATTACCTTCTGGAATGAATGAAAATTAGGAAAGTTGCTTGAATTTAAAACTGAACAGACTTTGCTTGGCTAAAGGAAGGGAAATTCTTAACTCTCAGGGTGAAACAATACTTGAATATAGTTCCATAGGAATCAACAAATTTTGGAGCTGAAAAGGACTTTGATATAGCAACACCATGGAGTCATGGGAAAGAACAAAGGATTTAGCATCAAAAGACTTGAGTTTAAATGCTTATTCTGATGCTTAATATCTATGTGACTATTGCTTAATCACTTAACCTAAGGTTTCCTGTGCACAAAATTTAATGGGTTGACTTGAGGAAAGCTAAGGCAGCTAGGTGGCTTGGTGGAGAGTTTTGGGCCTGGGGTCAAGAAGGGCTGAGTTCAGTTTCGTTTCAGGCACTTACTAGTTATGTGACACTGGTCAAGTCACTTAACCTTTATTTACCTTAATCTACTGGAAGAGGAAAGAGCAAACCACTCTAGTATCTTTGCCTAGAAAACTCCATGAACAGTATTGACCTAATATGGTCCACAGGGTCATGAAGAGTCAGATATAACTGAACGATAACAAGGTCATTTTCAGATTTAAAATAATGTGATCCCCTGAGATATTTAAGATTTACAAGGTGATCACTATCTACCATTTCAGTTCCATAATTAAGAAACACTAGCTTTGGACATGCTACTTTTTTTCTTAGACCTTAGTTTACATATCTAAAATCTTTTCCGTTTTTAAAATCAAATTTTTAAGAGACTATGATAATTAAAAAGTTGTAGAATAGTTGCTGATATTCATTAGTAGAAGGAGTTTACTTACCAGTAATTGCCCTGTGCCAGTGAAATCATAGGTACAGTAAAAGTTTTTTTTTTTTAAAGAATAAAAATAAATAAGTAACAACTGCCTGAGTTGTTTAGATCTGTTTCCAACTCTGGTTTTAAAACACTCCAGTCAGTGAGTTTTCATTTACCTCATCTGTAGGGCAAAATGAATTTAAATTTACTTTATTCAAAAGGGTCTAGGTCAGTTTTACTAAAAGAGATTTGACTAAAAGCTAATGCCTGAAAAAAAATGTGATTAAAGTGAAATTGTGTTTAAGAAAAAAATTTACAAATCTTATAGACTAAGCTAGCACAGTGATGTTAAGTTTAGAGGCAAATTGATGTTGTAAAATCAAATAAAAATAACATATTGTTGCAAAAATTATAAAAAGAGGTTAACATTTATTTATCTAATGGTGGAGAAGGAAAGAAGCAAGGCTACTGGCCAGAGAACCTCTCTAGTTTCTTTCTAGCTATATAATTTTATGACACTAATATTAATATGTATTAAATTCTCTATGCAGACCCACAAAGTAGATTCTTCAAGAGTAGGATGACCCCTGATTCCTGGCAAGATTCTAGAACACATTACTGAAGGGAAGGGTTTTTAGCAGATAAAAAAGTAAGTTGTGATTACTAAGAGCCAGTATGGATTTAGTAAGATCAAGTCATAGCAGAACAACATAATTTCGGTTCCTTCCTTCCTTCCTTCCTTCCTTCCTTCCTTCCTTCCTTCCTTCCTTCCTTCCTTCCTT
>CM053623.1:131175501-131214141 GCA_028646595.1 Phalanger gymnotis | reverse complement strand
AAGATATTTCATAAAATTTCTCATGACTTTCTTGCTGATAAGAAAGAGAAATGGGGCTTGACTGACCGAATAATAGTACAGCTAGGTAGATTCCAACCAGTTGATCAATTGAAAAAAGTTTCAATTGTTTTATGCAAACTTTGAATGAGGAATTATAACAGAAAGCCACAGTCTCTGTCATTGATATTATATTTGACATTTTTAAAGACAAATTAAAAGAAGACACAAATATTTTTTTATAATAAGAGAGAATGAAAACATGATGTAATAGGTAGGGAACTGGATAACAGAATTTGGATCTAAAATGATCTTAAACAAGTTAGAACATTGGGCTGAATAAAACAAGATGAAATCTAGTAGTGATAAATATGAGGTCCTGAATTTGTTTTAAGAAATCAACTATGTAAGCACAGAATAAGCAGGTGTGGTTATAATGAAATTCTTATGATGAAGCCTTTGAGATATTTTAGTAGACAGCATCTTCAATATGATTTAACAACGCGATATTTTAGCTAATAAGAACTGACATTTTTGCAGTGCTTTAGGTTTTGCAAGGCAGTATGCAAACAGTATCTCATTTGATACCTTACACTCTGCAACAATAACAACAAAAAGCTGCTGTGATCTTAAGCTGACTTAATATAAATATAATGGCGAAAATCAGTGGTGACAAGTGGAGGGAATAGCAGCATTCTACTCTATGTTAATTAAATTCATCTGAAGTTTTACATCCAGTTCATTATACTACATTTCAGCAAGGACTTTTTACTAATCCAATCCAATGAACATTTATTAAGCACCTATAACTTCCCAGACACTGTGCTAAGAAGAGAACTGGAAATATAATTAATAAAAAGTAATACAGCCCCTGCCCTCAATGAGTTTACAATCTAAAGGATAATGAACTAGCATAAACTCATAAGATACACTGTTAAAATATGTATTTTCAAGCATATTGCAAAGTTTTAGGGAGCAGTGTGATACAGTGGAAAGAGTGTTACATTTGGAGTCAGGAGCACTGGGTTCAAATTCTACCTGCCAAATACCACCCACTTGACTTTTGGCAAGTTATAATCTCTCTGCACTTTTGTTTTCTTTTTGTAAAAGGAAGAGATTGGACTAGATCACATGTGAGATCACTTACAGCTTTAAGTCCAGGGTGCTGTGTCATTCATGCTGGTCCTTGAGATTCCTTCATTTTTATTTTTTTTAAGTTTTATTGACATGTTTTGCTTTCCCATTACAAACATTTCCAGATCACCCACAACTAATGAAAGTTCTCTTATAACAAAGTAAGATGATTAGTCAAAATTAAAATACAGTAACATCTAAAAATAAATGTAACATTCCATACCCATAGCATCCCCAATACCTCTATTTTTGAAGTGTTTTTTTTAATTAACAGAAAAATATTTTTTCCTTTGTCTCACCTCTCACCTCTTTGAAAAAAAGATAAAAAACAAATTCCTTGTAACAAATAAGCATATTCAAGCAAAACAAATTCCTTCGCTGACTGCATACTACACATATATACTCGCATGTGTACATATATGTACACATATACATATATACTATTTCCACATATAATGGTGGTGTTTTTCATTTGTTCTCAAAGAGAACCAAAATGACCTCACTATGCTTGAGTCAAGTTACAGTGTGTCCGACTGTGGCTGATCAGACCAATACTAGCTCAGAATGTTTCACCACAGGTCAGGCACAAATAGTTCATGTGGACATTTGGGATGGATTCTTTAAATTTGCACATCTCATGTTTCTTTTGAGCTACTTCAATTCTGTTTTGCTCAAAGAGCACAGCACCTTCTCTCATGAGGTCATGCCATGCTAAGTGGTCCTGTGCTAGTGTCTCCCATGTCACACAATCAATTCCAAGGTTCTGAAGCAATACAAGGACATCCTCAAGGTACACATATAAGCTACTTTATGTGAACATAAATCGTATACATATGCTGTATGTGTATACATATGTGCACATATTTATATGTCCTTGTATATGTATATATCTTTGTGTATGCATGTGTATGTGTACATGTTTCTTATTCTATATGCTAAATCTGTTATCTCTCAATCAGAATGTGGATAGCATGTTTCATCATCAGTCCTTTGAAATCATGAAAGGTCAT
Source organism: Phalanger gymnotis (assembly GCA_028646595.1). Lineage (NCBI taxonomy): Eukaryota > Metazoa > Chordata > Mammalia > Diprotodontia > Phalangeridae > Phalanger > Phalanger gymnotis. The sequence goes on along the minus strand of CM053623.1, from coordinate 131,212,000 downwards.
TTCACTGGTCATTGATCAAACTACTTTCAAAATGGGTTTGTGTTCACAGTATTGTTATTGTACGCAATATTCTACTGGTTCTGCTTATTTATTCAGTTTATAAAAATTTTCAAAATTGTTCATTTTTACATTGATTTCAGTGTATTTTTTTTTGTTTCTGCTTACTCTGCATTGGTTCATACAAGACATTCTATGTCTCTTTGAAATCATTGGCTTCCTCATTTCTTGTAGCATAATACTCTTATCATATTCATATATAATAATTTGTTCAGCAATTATTCACTTGATAAGCATCCATTTAATTTCCTTTTGTTTCTACCATAAAGTGACCTGCTTTATTTTGCATATACAGACTTTTTCCTCTTTCTTTGTTCTCTTTGGGTATTAGTCTTGCAGCCGAGTAGCTTGGTCAAAGGGCAAACACTGTTTAATAAGTTTTTGTATACAATTCCAAATTGACTTCCAGAATGGTTGTGTCTATTTACGGGATAAGATAGAATCCTTAACAGAAGGGTATTATAACTCTTAATAGCCCATAGCACCCATTCAAGACTAAAATATTTGATATTCAGTGGAATTATTTAATGTACATTTCTTACCTGTTGATTAATATTTACATTACTTTTCTGCTTACATTGTAGTTACCCCAGTTCTCTTAATACTATAATTTGAAGGGTTTCTTAGATAACAATTTGTGTTTTTTTCTCATATGTAACATTTACAATGAAGTCTTCTAAAACCACCTCATAACTGAACTTAACAACAATAAAAATTGTGTTTTATTAAGCTAGCATTAAGAAGAAAAGATGGATGGAAGTGCTGCTTGTGGTGGATAAGATTGTGATAATGAGTAACTTAGAAATATCAGGGTTGTTCAGTTTTACTTTGTTTCCATTTTCTCTAAGAGAAAATGGAATTGGGATGGAAGGAAGAAAGCAGAAATTACTAATGGGAGGTAATACATAAGCTAGGAGAGATAGTGAAAGACATAGACCTAACTGCCATTGATGCATTTAAGCCACTAGGCCCAGGGGAATTATATCCCAGGGAAATGGCAGATGTGATTACTGAGCCACTCTTACTAATTTTATGGTCTCTGGAAAATTATGGAGAATAGTGGAGATATCAAAGAACTAGAGAAGAACAAATGTTCCCATTTTCAAAAAAATGGAAAGAAAAATTTTTGTCTGCATGTGATAAACCAGCAAGATTTGCTTCAATTTCTGGGAAAATTCTAGAACCTGTTAATCTTGATTTAAACAATGAGTTCAAAGATGGAGCATGGTGTCAACAAGAACGGCGCGTTCCAGAGTGATTTTCCTTCCTAATTTGACAAAATTACTAGACTAGTGCTGTAGGCAGAATTTAACGAGATATCAGCGAAACATTTGACAGTCTTTTATGCTATAATTGAGGGAAAAGATAAAACGATATCAGTGATATAACAGTATTGGTAGAGAAGTTTATTGCTGAATTAATAGCGGGGTCCGGGAAATCACCATTCATAGCTTGATGCCATTTTGGAAAGAGGAAAGGAGTTCTTTGGTGGATTGCCTCAGGGATCTGTATTTGATCCTGTATTGTTTAACATTTTAACAGTAATTTGTAAAAAAGTTATTGAGAATGAATAAGGTCTGTTTTCTAGCTGACAATGTCACTATAGTTTTGAACCTGGATTTCTGGAAGGATGGCAGTTTCCTAGCTATAAATAGAGAAGATTGGAAGAAGAGTGGCCTTGGGTTTTGGGGAGGTGGGGTGGTGTGCTCTGTTTGGTACATTTTGGGTATCAAACACCTAAGAGACATCCAACTGGAAATGTCCAATAGGTAGTTAATGAGAAGAGAATGAACTCAGAAATGAGACCCAGTCTGAGTCTCTGAGATCTGGGAATCATCAGCACAGGGGGATGATCTGACCTGTGGAAACCAATGAAAACATTGAGAGAATGCTACAGAAAATTGGCAATGCTGGTAGCTTGAAAGAGGAAGCCAGTGTCATTTCGTCTGAATCTAGCCTTTGCCCTAAGTAGCTTAATAGTTAGAATGTACCTCTTTTTGTAAAAGGAAAACACTTGGAGAAGTTGAGTGTATCTCCAAAGTGTCACTAAATGACTTACACACACTATTATCTGTGTCACTTGTTCCATTATTAAACCTCAAATGCTAAGGCAAAACTATAGCAAGATTGTACAAACGCTGTTAATAAGGCTAACAACAATAATTGGCAGTGGTAGCTAGGTGTCTCAGTGGATGGAACTCTAGGGCTGAAAGTCAGGAAAATCTAAGTTCAAATGCAACCTCAGAAACTAACTATGTGGCCCTGGGCAAACCGCTTAACTTCTCTTAGCCTCAGTTTCCTCATTTGTAAAAGGAGGATAAGAGCAACTCCCTCTTAGGGTTGTTTTGAGGATAAAATGAGATAATTTTTGTAAAGTGATTTGTAAAGTACAAAGCACTATCTAAACACTAGCAATTATTATTAAATAAGCACCTGTAGACTATTTTATTGTTTTCTATTTACATTAAGTTGTACTGATAACCTTTGTTTTTATATAACAGTCATTTCCAGATACACTCTTCCCCCCACACACATAATGAATCCTTCCCTGCATCAAAAGTCATTAGGCAACACTAACTGACACAATGAACTCTCCTAACATTATACATGGATAATACGTGCAGTATTTTCTGCCTGTGTGTGGTCTATCACTTCTGTAGAAAAGAGGAAGCTGCATTTCCTTTTTTCTTCTCTAGGGTTGAGCCTGAGTATTTCAATTACTAATCATTTCACTCTTTCATGTGTTTTCATTTATGTTGTTGTAGTTACTATGCGCAGGGTATTGTGAGTATAGTTCTCCTGGTCTTAGCTGTAGTCAATTTGCTACAGCTAACTAAAACCAGGTCGTCTGACTGTAAATGCAGCAACTTTTAGTACACTATACTGATTCCCTTCCAAATGCATATAGTCTTATTCTTAGATTAAAAGGTAACTCAGAGCCACCTAGCCCAAGCCAATTTTTTCAAAATCAAATGTAGCATTGGACTCTCCCTAGGCATCACACAAGCATGTGTGCACATACATCTGTATGCATATGTGTGTCGTATATATACATGTGCATGACATATACATGTGTACATATATACACGTATGTATGCATGGCATTTAGCATTGATCTTCTAGGTCTATGCCTGGAAGAGCAATGTTAAATGTCATGTTGATTAATTATGAGAACATCAACCCCATCCCCCAGCAGAGGCATTAGAGACTTCGTCTCTAGTGTCATGTGACAGTAATCATTCAGCTATCCTTCCTGAATACTCACCAGAGCCACAGAGGAAAGGAAGCAATAATGTACTCACTATTATAACTGCTGAAATGGAGTCATTGATTTCTACATACATTAGAACAACAACCTATCCAAAGGCGATTCCTTGAAACGTAAGATAATGTGATAGCTAAAGGTGGAGGATTATGTTTCCCGTGCATCTTAGCGGCTGCAATGGAGAGTTAATTTGCATTGAGTGCCGTTACCATTTGTTACACTGAATTTCTACAGTTGGTGCTGTTATTACTTCTACCATCTAAAGTCCTGTTATCATGTTGTAATCTTTTACTTTCCCATCTCTCTCCACGCCTCACTCTTAAACCTTTGTCATCCTCATCATGACCCGCATCTCCCCATCTCTCAATACAATTCCAGACCAGAAGTCTTGCTCTTCCTATGCTTTCCTTCGTTCCCAGACTTGGCTCTTTAGTGGACAATTTTCTGCCCATGAATTCTTAATCTCTTGTACTACTGATGTTGGAGAGCATCCAGAGGAAGTCAATCAAGATGCTGAAGTACTTTAAAATCTTGTCATATATGTTTCAGCTGATTAGTCTTGAGAAGGTTTATCCTGGTAAAGAAAGGACTTGGTGGCAACAGATGGAATAAGAGGTGATAGTTCCACCTGCAGTACTTGAAATGCTATTAAGGTGGTAGAGTTAAGATAACTGTTCATGTTTGAATTGAAGGAGAAAACATCTGAGGTCATCTCCAACTTTGAGGTTTTGTAAACCAACAGGTTATATCTTTACAAATTTACCCTTTTCCTTAAAAATTAACTTTTTAAATTACAAATTTGCTAATTTATTTTAAATTTAAATTACAAATTACTGAATTACAAATTTATCTTTTTCCTTAAAAATTCGGTAACCATTCTTAAACTATATTGCTATATATATGTATATACATATGTGTGTATGTACATACCTACTTAAACACACATATGTATGTATTATAACATATATGATATAACTGTCTATCTAAATATGCATATATGACTTAATCTGAAGGATGTTTTGCACCTAGGTTAACTTCCTCTGGATGCTCTCCAACATGTAATCATCAATAGGACAAGGGAATAAAGAATTCAGGAGGTGAGGAATATATAATTATGCATATTTGTGTGTGTGTTTATGTGTGTGTGATCTCAGAGAGAAATTATAATCGAAAAATTAGTTGAATCCAGAGTTGAATGAGAGGAGAGGTGTATTGCTTCCAGGTTCTTTTATTGACCTCAAAGTTACCTCTGAAACAAAAGAGCACTTAAAAAAAATACCAGCATTTGCTCTCTGATGATACAGGTTGTATGGTTGTAGGACATGGACCTCTACAATCTCCTGAAGAATTTAAATTGAGAATCACCAAGGTGAATGGTGATCAATACATTACGAACAAAGAATTACATAGGAATCTATAGAAAAGATCTTTGCAAATAATTGTATGATTGAAAAAGAAGATGGGTCAGTCAGATGGTAAGAATACGAGATACCATTGGTGTTCCTGTGATATTAAGAGAACATGAGGAAGGACCTAGCATGGTGGGAAGACTACTATAGTGAACTTTTAGAGGGACATGGATAAACGTTGCACAGATACGCAGGCATGGATGGGGTATGATCAATATCACTGGAGGGAATACCCAAATTGATGAGATCATTTATTTACTGAAGTACCATCCAATATAGATATTTGTATGATATAAGGTACTTTTTCACAGGTTGTGACAGAACTACCACTTTAATAGATTTTTTTTACATGCTATATATTTTTTTACTTGCATATGTTATGGGACATCTTTGTGGATATAGAGCTACCCATTTTTACCCAATTTAAGCAAAATGAAATGATTTTATTTTGCACATGGGACTGATAGTTTTCTAAATAGTGTTTTTAGTTCACAGATTGATCCTTCCCTTCAGTCCATCTTCCTCTTAACTTAGTTTACATGGTAATGTACAGTCATGGAAGTTCTTAGCCTTAGCATGTATAGAGATTTTCTGTATTATATGAATAAAATTGGATTTGTGAGTGGAATCTAATCAAAGCTAATTTAGTTATATTCTTTCTAAGTTTTTCACATTAAACCTCAACATTTCAAATCAGAGTTTTTTGAAGTGTTTTCATTTGCTTAGAACTATGACACATTCTGTCATGATGTAGACTCTAAGATAGTGCAGAAAGAAGGAGAAGGGGCAGAAATATATATTGGCAAGAAGTGCCACAGAGGTCTTTTTAAAATTTCCTCTAAGATTTTAGACACCTAGACATGGAATCTTAAATAAATCTTATGGATTCCAGGTGCTGCCCAGAACTTGGAACTTGGACTAAAGTATCTGTTAACTGAAATGAAAACACTGTATTTACAGGCATTCTGCAGAAGAGGGAGTTAGCCATGTGGCCAACATCCATTTCACTCCACAACCTAATACTCCATGCCTAGTGCCTCAGAAATGAAGGAAGACAAACTCCTATCAACAGCCAGCCAGAAAGCCTCTGGCAAGCCTCCAGCATGGAGTCCCTAGAGGTATCCAGAGCTGGCCTGCTAAAGGGAAAATTAGATGTGCCAATTCTCTGTGGTCAACAAGGGACAGCGAAGTTTGGCTTCAAATCAACTGAACTAAAATGCTCAGTGATTGACCCTGTGTCTAACTCTTATTCCACAGTTTGTGATTTCCTATTTTCCACTTCCTTGCATGGGTCATACGTCTCAGGTGTAAATTATTCCCTGAGCACCTTTTGAGATAGGTTAACTCTACCAAGCCGCTGCATGGCAATTGAGTAAATTGTCGTTGCAGTGGATTTGTTAGTATCTGAGTGACCCGAAAAAATTTCTGCATCTCCACTAATTTTCATTTATGGAATAATTTATGCACTCATTGGCCAATTTAGATTTGTAAAAGATATACATGGAAGCAAGGGCAGGTAACTAAAGTACAAAAAAGTGTCTCATTATAATATATGGTGTCAGAAACACAGAGGCTCAGAATAAGCTGATTCTAATAATAAATGCTAAGGACAGCAAAAAACACTTTTAAAAATCTGTTTGGGGGTGGATGAGAAAGATGAAAGAAGGAATGAGGATCATTGCTTTGAGTGTATGGGTCAGTACTTAATCTCTGATATTCTGATCTTGTAGGATGATAAAAAGTAGAACTACTCAATTCCTATTTTGTCTGTGTTTTCTTTATTAAGACAGATATTCTTTAGAATAGCTTTGAGTGAATTTTTGGTGACCTATAATTTTACCTCTGTGAGTAGGTACTTGGTGTTAAAACTGTCTCCACTGATGCAGACCAGCAGCTAATTAATAACAGTGCCTGGGGCACTGAAAGTATAAATAATTTGCCCATTTTTACACAGCTAATCCATGTCCCAGGAAGGAATGGAACTCAGTTGGGTCTTCTTGTCTCCAAGCCCTCATTCTACTATGCCATGCCATCTAACTCAGACTATAGAATAAACTAGTTTAATAGGGAATTTGTAAAGGAGAAAGAGAGGCAGCTAGGTGGCTCAGTGGATAGAGCGCTGTACCTGGAACAGTCAGGACACCTAAGCTCAGATCTAGCCTCATTACTAGACACGTAACGTTGGCCAAGTCACTTAACCTCTGTTTGCCTTAATCCCCTGGAGGAAGAAATGGTAAACCATACCCGTATCTTTACCAAGAAAACCTTGGAATGAATTGGTGTGATAGGGTCCACAGGGTCCTGAACACAAGAGAAAGAATACTAGGTTAATATCAGAAAGAAACAAAAAACCTAGGTTCAAATTCTTAGTACCTCTTTGATTTGGAGCAAGTTACATCTTTCCTAGGGTTCACTCTCCTCATCTTGAAATTGTGTGTGTGTGCATGTGTGTGTGTATGTGTGTGTGCGCGTGTGTGTGTGGTATCACAGAATCATCTATTCAGAGCTTGAAGCCAAAGTGTTTTAGAAAATGTTTAACAACCAGTTTTCTAAGGGGAAAGGAGGAAGGTATAGATGACATGTTTGTAAATTTAATCTGCATTGCTAGCATTTTCTCAAGTCTAGACGATAACAGTATTAACAAACTACACGCTAATTTGTAGATTTGCTGATTTCTGAGATATGCTCACATTGACAGTTCAAGCTGGCTCCACTATGTTCCTGGCTGGAAAGGATATCAAAGACGATCAAATCCTCTCATGTTATATTGATCAGGAAACTGAGATCCAGAGAAATGAAAAAGACGTAGCAAAGGTCACACAGATAGTTAGTGACAGGGGCAAGTTTTGAACTTAAGGCCTCTGATTCTAGAGCTTACATCCTTTCCACTTTATCATGCTTCCTAAGTCACTTCTAGCTCTAAATCTGTGGTTCGCTAATTCCGTGAAACCTAGGATAAGTAAGAAGACAAAAAGAGAGCATCTAGTCGCTTCAAATCCCCAGATCTTGCAAGGTATATCTCAAAATACTGAAAAAAAAAAAGCTGGTTGAAGTTATTGCTGAAAAACTGTTAATGATATTGAGAAAACAGTGGAGACCAGGAAAGGTGCAACAATACTAGAGGAAAGAAAATGCTGTCTAGAGTTCAAAAGACTGGATATGAATTCTTCAGACAATAAGCTAGCGAGCTTTACTTTGATGCCTATCAAAATTTGAGAATTTATTTTTAAAGATAAGAGCACATAGGAAGTAGTCACTGTGAACTTGGGTGGGTTTATTATATCCTACCGAAGAAACCTCATTTCCTTTCCTTTTTTTCTTTGTTGGAAAAGAGTTACTCAGAGAATATTGTAGTCAAGATATACAGAGATTTTACTAGGGTTATCTATCTATTAATTAATTTACTTATTTTTGTCATATCCTTCACAGTATCCTTGTGGACAAAATAATAGACATGTGGGTTGGAATCCAGAGTTAAGTGATTTCACATTAGCTGATTAAATGAAAACAGAGTTGATTCATGGATTATGGCCAAAGGGGAGGGGTGTTTGGGGAAGGAGTACTGGGCCATCTCCTTGGCCCTGTGCTATTTTACATTGTTATCAGTGCCTTACTAAGGCATAGGTATCCTGTTTCTCATTTGTTTTTTGGAAAGCATGAAGCTATCACATTGGATAAGATTTTCACTATCTAGAAAGATAAGATTAATTTAATAAAATGAAATTTAATGGGGATATATGAAAAAGTCCCACATGTGAGTTAAAAATATCAGCTATGTAATAGGTTCAGAAGAAGTATGGTTAAACAGTGGTTGTTATGGACACGTAGAAATCTACATTTAACTCACTCTCCTGTTTCATCTCCTTATCTCATCCTCAAAGTTTCTCCTCCTGGTGGCTTTTTAACCTTCTTCATGTTGGCTTCCTAATGTCCTCTTAATTCTTCAAATCAATAACTGATGGGATGAAATTTAAGAAAGCCAGTTTTTGGTCAAGTATGAACAATAGCCTTTATATAATCTTCCCATAGTCTCCAATCAGTTAATTTATAATTGATTTATAATTTTAAAACTCCACATACAGTCACATATGAGCTGATGAATCACAAAGGCCTACTGTTATTGCTAATTCAGTAATTGTTTTCCTGTCAAATAGGTCCTCCCAGTTTAGTCATCTAAGAGACAGTTCTCTATCTGAACCTCAAGACAGTTTGTCTCTCTCATCACATTTTATTTACAAGTGAATTTTTGTAATTTTCTTTGTATAGCTATCTTTTTTCTACCTCTAAGCAACCAAACTTCTCACAAACAAAAGGAAGACAGTTCCTTATATTAGTATTTTTTTCAATTTAGAAATTTCTACCTCATGTACACTAATTCAAAACTCTTATAATTACGGTATTTCTTGTAACTTTTCCTCTAATATTAAAATTGTCCTCTTTTAATTCTACTGTTCTTGACTCAGAACAATTTTCTGCATCAGATTTTATTAAAAATTAAAAATTTAAAAATAATTTTGTTCTCTTTCTTCCATAACTTATAATTAGCCTAGAAAATGTATATTTTTCTTATAGGTGTTCTTTTTCAAGATGCTATTATGTTTAAAGAAAAATAAATTCAAATTTTCTATTATTTTGTTTTTACTTACCGAAGGTATTAGCCATCTGTCTTTGTTTCATTATAAATTCTAAAACACATATACATATATAGTGCGTATTTTATTGAAAAGATTTACGAATCATATTCTAAGCAATGTACTTGAAAATATTTAATTGTTAAACACATTGAGCATTCATGTGTGTCTCATTTTATTAGAGATATGATAGTTCCTTTATGTAAGTGTATTATACCGATAAAAATATAAAGGGCTCTTGCAACTTTTGTTTTTGCTAGCGTGTGTGTATACACACACTTCTCTTTTTTTAACTTCTGCATGTTTACTAAATCATATGTTCCAGAATTCGTGAGGCAAATATTCTTCCTGAATAGAATCAACTAGAAGTGTTTTGTAACATTAATTTATTCAACTGTAATTGATGCAAAAACACATTAAATCTGAAGGAAAAAAGATACAAGTTGTAACTACTTTTCTCTGGTTCTCACCCTTTCACCTGCAATTGATTTTAAATGACATTTGAAAAGTTGTGAGCTTTTGATAATATAGAGTCTTCAGAGTGGCAGGTTTTTGAAGAGAGGATGAAATGCTGATCTCTGCCTCGGCAAAGCCAACTTGTTCTTTAGAGAATTGGCCGTTTAAAGGCCACCAAGCAAAACCTTTCATGCTCTGTCTAGCGTAAGGCAGCTGTGAAAACACAAGACTTGGGGAACCAAGGCCATCACTACCACCCTTCCCTTACAAATGCAGAACTTCACAAACTCAAATGCATTTCTTTGTAGACATTGAAAGAAATATGCTCTCTTAAAGGAACATTAGAGATGCAACACTTGTTCCCTTTTGTCACAGTGGTACTCAATAGTGCATCCTGAGTTTTAATTTGTGTTGGATGTGAAAAATTGACACCTGAAATGGAAGCAAATTAATTTACAGTAATAACTCATTCTCTTTTTCCATGCATGCTGTAGACCTGTTTCTATAGAAATTGGACACTTCTTTTATTGGTGAAATTTATGAGTATAGTCTCCCTGAAGGTTAGTGGCCAAATCTGGATTGACTAAATCATGTGTCTGACTTTTGCAGTCCCCTGTAACAATCCGGCAATCTGAGAAAGTCAGTTTTGTCACTGGTATACTAATGAACAGCTTAAAATGCTGTGTGCACTTTGGTAATAAATATCAGAACACACCAGAATAAAATGCTGTGCTTTTTTTTAAAATGGTGGTCCATAATACTTGGGAAGCTTATCCTAGACTTTTTTTTTATACTTTGTAATCATTATGTGACTACCATATGTACTACCTAATGTTGACATACCTTCTCCAATTACTTTAGCTAACATTACTTCTGTCAACATTAGCAATGTCAAAGTCAAATGACTGAAATGTTTTCAATTTTCCAATTCTCTTAGTGCTAATATTTGCAAAGTGGTGTTGACATTATGAAAGGTTTTAAAATTTGCAAGTCTAGTTATTCAAATAGCAGGTATACTTTCTTTGACCCACATTATTTAACCTAACTACGACTTTTTATAAAGTGAACAGAAATTTGACCAAAAAAAGTAAAACTGATCCTTCCTTGGAACTCCTAGTTGTATTTTAGAAAATTCAGAAGTGCTGGCCAGTAAGGCATATGTGTAAAATGTACAAAGTTTCATGTTAGTATGATAATTATGTACAATTGTTGAACAGTATCATACAAAAAACAGTAACTTAATATATCACATATGTATTATTTTCTTATATAAAAATAGAGTAGAATAAAACATTATTTGACCCTGTATTTTGTACATATAGATTTACTTCCAATTCATCCTGTATATAGCCTGTTTATCCATAGCTGTTTGCATACTGTCTCTCCTTGTTAGATTGTGTGCTCCCTTAGAACAACGTCGATTTTTGCCTTTCTCTGTACCACCAGCACTTAGCATAAAGCCTGGCACATAATAGACATAAATACTTTGGAGCTTGTTGATTTCCTAACCTCAACAAATATAAAGGATGTCCCAGATGGTTTAGTAAGATTTATTAAGCTTTAAAATGCACTAAGACTTTTGGGACATCCTGTATTCTAGAGACCCCTGACAGTAGTGAAATAGGTTGTGAGAGATGTGCTAAAGCTCTTACACTTCAAACCTCAAAGTCTTGCTAAGGTATAACATTTTCTAGATTGGTTGAATTTTCGAAAGCCATGAAGCCAGAAGATTTCCTATATGTTCCACATTGCTATTCAATAATTTTTCCAAACTCTGCTAGAATACATAAAGATATAAAGACGATATACCGTGAGAAATATTAAAAGAAACATTTTCTCTGAAATGATTAGAACAATTTCCTTATAGCACTGTAGAAGCAGAGATTAGAAGAGATGTCTAAAATTGTAATTGACATTCTTGTCATGTATAAGGTTTACAGAGTGCTTTACATGTATTTTATCATTCCATCACTCATACAACTCTTTGAGTGAAGTGCTCTCTGCACTACTAAAGGGTGGCTATCCAAAAATTGTCCAAAGTGATTGTTGACTATGTATTGGAACTTGAAGAGAATGGCTGTGTTGCTGCAGGATTGAAGAAAAGCAGATCTATTCCCACTTTCCAAATTAAAAAAGGGATGAGTATAAAATCTACATAATAATAATCTGGTGAACTCAATTTTGAATCCTGGAAACCTTCTAGAATTAAATATTAAAAGGATGCTTAATGAGCGTCTAGGAAAGAATTGTAAGGGATCTCAAAGACCACATAGTTTATCCACTATAATGTGTTGGTCAAGAATTGGTGTGGCTTCATCAAGAATGTGTCATGTCAGAAAAACTTCATTCTTTTTTTTTTTGGACAGGGTTAATAGTCTAGTAAATAAGAGGAATGCTGCAGATATATTTTACCGAGTTCTGCATTTGATGGACTCTTTCATGTTATTCTTTTGGAACCAATGGAGAGGTATGGGTAGAAAAAAGTAGAGTGAGGTATATTTGCAAACTGCTTGGTGTACAGAAATATTTATAGTGGCAGGCTTTGTGGTGGCAAGGTGGCAAGGAATTAGAAATTAAGAGGGTGCCTAGCAATGGGTGAATGGCCGAATGTGAGGGAATACTATTGTGCCGTATGAGATGAAGAAGAGAACGATTTCAGGGAAACCTGGGAAGGCTTATATGAACTAATGCAGAATAGAGTGAACAGACTCAGGAGTCCATTTATACAATAACAACAATATTGTAAAGACAGACAGTTTTGAAAGACTCTGATAAGTGCAATGACCAATCATGATTCCAGAGGCTTCATGATGAAACATATCCCTCATCTTTGGATGGTTTGATGTGAGAGCCAGGAAAGTTCATATATTCTTAGGCAATCTCAGGAAGAGCATAATGTCCTCCAATCAAAGAAGCAAACTTAAGTGATTAGAAGGATGGTGAATAGTAATATACCTTGACAGTAATAGGGAAGTTTGTTAGAAGGATGTTTTTGGGGGGGAAAGTTAATTAGTTGTGTTTTGAACATATTTAGTTTGAGATACCTACAAGATATACAGTTCCAAGTGTAGCGAAGGCAGTTGGTGATGAAGGACTGGAGCTCAGGAATGGAATTATGGCTGAACATGTAGATCTAGGATTATCTGCACTGACATGGCCAAAGCAAAATCTTAGTCTCACAGTATTATTCATAAATATATGTAAATTCCAAAATGTCAAAATGTTAAAGAATTAATAAATACTTTCCTTCTCTCCTAATAGTTTGCATAGTTTCTAATGATATAAAATTAAGTCCTTTTTTATGTTTTTTATATGTTTTATATATGTTTATTTGAATATTTTAATTAATTGTGAATAGAAGGTCTATAGGATGGTGCTTCTTTAATGTTTTCTCTTTTAAAAACAGTAAACATAAGATATAAATATTCCTCCAATGTGAAAATAGGTTTTGTCTTGAAATTGTATTGAAAATTAGTTCTTTGCAACTCAGGATGCATTATCTTATGGAAATATAATAGTTTGGTTACATTCTATCACAAAAGCCCATTTGGCTATAAATTTAACTGCACTATAATTTCAATGCTACTGTTTCAATCTGTTTAACTTAGAAATTTCACTGCTAACCAATTTAACTAGTAATTCAGCTATATTTTTGTAGTTTTTGTAGCTCTTGTTCAAAGTTCCAGTTCAGAAATTAGGACATTAGGGATATATGCCTGTCTTCTAGAATCTTGATGCAAGTACTGGCCTCTTCCCTTCATTATGAGCCTATTGATGAAGAATTAGTTCATCTTGTACCATAGCTTCATTGCTACCCCGCTATTTGGAAAAGAGTGATGACTTAGGTTGTAACAGCTAGATATGAGGGTACTAGATCTTCCTTATGGGTTCTCTCTATTGATGGACACAGAGAAGCTTTAGAAACACATTCTCAAACATATCTATAGACTCTAAAGTGAGGTCAGATTTCATCAGCAGCACCTGGCCTGGAGCACCATGGACAATTTAGAACCTGCTGCTAGAACCTGCCGCAGTTCTCCTTTCTCTCTCTCTCTAGATAGATAGATAGAGATAAAGAGATATAGACAGATATAGATATATACACAAATGAGCAGAGGCCAGTGAAATAACTCCATTTTTCTGGGGCCATGAAAGAATAGACTTACTTCTCTCCTAGGGCAAAAGCCATGATTTTCTCTTAGAAGCATGAACGCAGACCATTCTGACCATTGGATACTTCAGGACAGAACTGTGGATTAGCAGGGGATCCGAGGATACCTGACTTTAATGATGAAGAGTATCCATGCTGTTTAAAACTTAAAGAGAATGACATCTTATGCTCAATATCAGACAGAGATGTACTTCACAAGCCTTAGAGTTTGACCTTCCTTGCTTCATAGATGAGGAAACTGAGGCATGAGGTTAAGTGATTTGCCTAAGGTCGTGAATATGATAACCATCAGAGGTACAATTTAAGTCAAGGCCCTCTGATTTCAGAACAAGTGCTCTTTCTTCACTTTCACTCATTCTTTTGGCTGCTACCCTACAGAAGAAGAGGGTGATGATTGTGGGACAGCTAGACATATTTTGCTTTGGCCTTTGCGTGGAGTGAAGGTGATTGTTTGCAAATTATGTGCCTGACTTGGGTCACTGTGAGTCTTGTTTGAGCTGTACAGAAACCGGTCATAAACATGATAGTTCTGACTTAATTGTGTTCCTACAGTAGCAGGTAGCTTCCCCATGGTATGTAGTCCCATGGTATATGGGCATATATCTATCATGAATTTGTAAAGTGCAAAGGCCTATATCAACAATCTTGTTGCTGTATTTATTCAGAATTTTTTTTAAACTAAAAGCATCATGGAATAGGGGAGAGAGAGAGTGATGAGCTAATTGAGGAAGACCTGATTTCAAATAATGCCTCTGGTACTTAGTAGCTTTGTGACCCTGGGCAAGTCATATAACATCTTACTTACCCAGGACTTGTTTATAAGTCATAAAAGGGTTGCTCTCTGCACTGGAAACAGCAACAACAACATTGTTATATAACATTTGCATAGCACTTTAAGGTTTGCAAAGCCCTTTAGAAATAAGCTCATTTTATCCTCACAACAGATGTGGGAGATACTTTGTATCACTATCCTCATTTTACAGATAAGGAAACTGAACCAGACACAGGTTAAATGATTTACTGAGGATAACATAGCTAGTAGATGTTTGAGGTAGGATTTGAACTCAGTTCTTCCTGACTCCCATGTCTTGTACTCTATTTATGGAGCTGGATGCTGACTATCCTGACTAAATTTCAGATATGTTTTGTATATATTCTCTTTATATTTCCAGTTCAAAACTGGGAACAAGGGAGCATTACCAGGAGAAAAAAAAGAATCTAGATCCTGGTTTTCTGCCACTCCTAGTAACTTTTCGTTTTTATTTTCCATTTTTCCCCCTAGTACAATACAGAAATACCAACAAAATCACATGGTATCTCAAATATTTCTTCAATAATTCCTCAAAATTGCACTATAGAAAAAATAATTAAAAACTGGAGAATTTCCCTGTGAATCTTTGGAAATTATAGCTCTAAGCCAGGGAATGAATAATTAAGACAGGAAAGGATAAGGAGGATGGGAGAAGTTCATAAGTACAGACTGACTAAAATGTTCCTGCTCCTCTCCCAGCCAGTGGCAAACAATGAGGCTTCTTCATTAATTGAATCTTTTGTTTGCCCTGGCAAGAGCAAAGCATATTCTAATTATACAAGCTTCTACTGGTAGCAGTAGTCGATGCTTCAAAGAAGGAAAAGAGAAGCCAGGGTGCTGGGGTAAGAGAGGAAAGTGTGTGGACAAAACCTTTTCCTGACTTTTTGATTCCCAGTGTGTATTGTGTATGGAAAAAAAATACATTGGCAAGGATAGTAGGGAGGCTACGTGAGTAAAAGTGATACTGAATTATCTCTTTTCTCGCTTTTCAGCTTCAATACTTCAAAAAATTTATGACTTCATTTATTATTCATTCCATTGTTATAGATGAGAAACCCTCTTCGTAGGACTTAATGACCTATTACCCTCTCCTGGCTTCAAATCTTTGAAGTGGAATCTAATTTTTTTAGTCATTCAGAAATACTGGCTTCTTTATTATGATGTAATGGAAACAGAAGTCAGGAGGGCTGGGCTCATGTCCTGGTTCTATCACTCTGTCACAACGGGTAACTGGCATCTAGATACAGGAATAGAAAGAGCTTTGGATTTGGAAGGAAGGAAACAAGCTTTTGGTAAATTCCTTCTACGTGTAAGGCCCCATGCTAAGTGACTTACAATTGGGAGTTAGGTGACTTTATCACCATTTTATATTTGAGGAAACCGAGGCAGATGGAGGTTAAGTGAATTGTCCAGGGTCACACAGTTACAAAGTGTCTGAGGTTGGATGTTAATATAGGTCTTCCTGACTGTATGTTTATATGGCCAGTGTGATACCCACAGTGGCTGCTGTGAATATGCAGGCATATTCCCAGGTGTGAACTGCAAGATACAACACTCTCTTCAATGAATATGAAACCAGAGCGTTCATTCAAACATCAGAAAGCCAAATCCCTCATAGCAAGGAAGAAATCTATACACGTTATCAATGCAGGTGGCACTGCCATCCCCAAGCCTTCCCTCACAATCTCCCTTAAGCACAATCCTTCCCTCTTTCATTCACTCTCTCCAAGCTCCAACTCACTTCAACTTCCTGCTCCACCTTTTCGGCAAGCTCCTCCCACCACAGGCTCACGTGACTCAGACTCATGTGACTTGGACTCATGTGACTCAGGCAGGTCACATAGGCCTGTTAATAGATGGGAAAGATCTTCCCATTGCATTAACACAACAAGGCCCAGCGGTTTTTCACCAGGTAACCTAGCTGCGTTTAGGTGCTAAGAAGAGACTCTTTGGAGTCAGAAGGCTTGAACACAAATCATGCTTCTGCCTGGACACTTCTGTGTCTTTGGGCAAGTCATTTCATCCCTTTGGGCCTCAGCTTCCTCATCAGAAAAAATGAGGGAGTTGGACGTGATAACCACAAAGGTTGCTCCCATTTTGGAAATCCATGATCCTAAGTTAACTCACCTTGGGATCTAGTTCTTGGCATTAGTTTCCTCCTCTGGAAAAATATGTGATATAGTCTAGATGATCTCTATAATCATAGTCTCTTTTTGTTTTGATATTCTAAGCTTCTCTTTTCCAACCCCCCCCTCCTTTTTTTTTTCCTTTAGCAAAATCAAAATGTTGCCCTTTTGTAAAAAAATAAAATAAACTCTTTTAGAGAAAGATTTATACTCTGGTGAAATGTTCCTGGATTTGTAAAGCATACTACTAAAGGTATACCTTAACAAATAAAGCATGTTAGAGAACAACTTTTTTCAATGTTTGATCAAAAGAATATGGCGTTTATTTGAAACATATGCACTTTGTCAAAGACATTTGTAATCTCACTATTCTAAGTACTAAAACATTAGACTAAATTGACAGTTTTCTAAAAGTACGTAGTTAACTTATCTATGAAAAATAGTATTCTTTCCTGTATGCGTTTGTTTTAAAGAGGATAGGTTTTTGCCATTTATGGAAAAGTACAACTTGGAAATATTCTCAGAGGCTTTTTAGGTTGGTGTAGATCACCTTGGCCAAAATGGAGCAGTTAAATATAAAAGAACTCTAATTCGTATTTGTAGAAACCACTTGGCCTTAAATATGGGGACATCAGTTGTGTTTATTAATATTCTATCTCTCATAAAATGCTCAATCATTTCATTTCCAACTTAAAACTTTTATTAGATCACTGAGACATATTCCCAGGGAAGCTGAGCAATGAGCATTTTAAAGTTTTATGGGAAGAGGAAAGCTATACTGCCTAAGGAAATCCTCTGAGAAAAGAGCCTTTGGTGATTAAGGTAGATGGCGGTGTGGAGGTCACAGGTTTGATCTGAAGCCAGGGCTGGCTATCAATTTTTGAATAGAGTTCAAAAACTAGAAAATTGTGATGGGGTAGCCACCCATCACTAGGCAGGAAATATCTAGCTAATTGGAAATAAGTGTACAATCACAGAGTGAAGCTTGATTAAAAATTGTAAAAACAAAGAGGCACAACTGGCGGGCCAGTCTAATGTGAATGCCAGTTCACTAAACTATGTGCTTGGAAATATAAAGAGACTTTTCATGTAATTGATGAGGTCCTTTCCATCTCTACATTTGTAAGAACAAGCCTCCCACTATTTTCTGCTTCAAATAGCTTATAAGTCAAAAATCATCTAATGTTCCTTTTTTTTTATTGAAAGGTCAAAATAGAGCCTTATAATTAATGTCAAATATAGCTTAATCTAGACTTTATTTTAAGTTAAATTTAGGGACAGTTAAAAATAATAAAGCATTTGGATATTAGCCCATCATTTTGCCTTTATTTCTGCATAAAAGGAGGTTAAATAACTTACCCAAAGTCACATAGCAAGTGAATAGCAGAGCAGGGATTAGAACTCAGGTGCAGTGGCTCCTTAGCTTGTTGTTCTTGCTTCTTTGATAATGATTATAAAATACAATACTAGTACCAAACATATCCCATAGGGTGACAGTGTTACTGATGTAAGCTTGCATATCCACATGAGTTGTCTAAATTCAGATCTTGGCAGGCATAAATAAAATACCTCTGGAATCTCGCTCACTGTTCTCCAGCTGTCCCCCAAGAGAGAAGTACTAGAATACACTATTTATTCCCCCAAAATATTGCTAGTCATGGGGGCATTAGGGCAGCTAGATGGAAAAGTAGATCAAGTGCTGGGCCTGGAGTCAGGGCGACTCATCTTCCTGAGTTCAAACCTGTACTCAGACATTTACTACCTTGCTGTGTATGACGACTGTATGTATGACATACTAGCTGTATGACCCTGGGCAAGTCACTTAACCCTATTGGGCAGAGTTTCCTCATCTGTAAAATGAGCTGAAGAAGGAAATGTCAAACCGCTCTAGTATCTTTGCCAAGAAAACACCAAATATGGTCATGAAGAGTCAGACACGACTGAAAACAACTGAACAACATGGGGAAAAGGATACATCCTTAGGTTCAGGCTACTTTTCTGTGTTGTTCTCTCTTAAAGAGGAAGAAGGAGCACTCCAGTCTAATTAAACAGGCTTGAACCCTAGGTTAGACTTAATTTTATGTCCTCTTATG
Source organism: Phalanger gymnotis (assembly GCA_028646595.1). NCBI lineage: Eukaryota > Metazoa > Chordata > Mammalia > Diprotodontia > Phalangeridae > Phalanger > Phalanger gymnotis. The sequence goes on along the minus strand of CM053623.1, from coordinate 131,192,981 downwards.
CTGCTTCTCTAAACCATATAGTATATTCAGTTGACCATATTAAATATGAAAGATGCCTTAACTGACCTACTTCTATTTTTCTCCTGTGCTGTTGAATGTAAAAAAAAAACTATTGACTAAAATATTTGATTTCATGGCATAGGGTAGACATACACTCCATGTGTTTTGTTATACATCTATGCCAAAGTATACTTTTAGATGAGGATGGACAAGTTGTCTCACTTTTACTCTTTAATAAGAAGTCATTGAATCAGAACATGAAAACAGGGACCACTTAAAGCAAAATTATGAAGATGGTGAAACCTGCCAGCCCATTTCTCCTACTTGGCCACCTTCCTGCTTAAAGATCTCCCCTATTCTTAGTTCTGTCAGTTCTTGTTATGGTTTCAGTTTATTAGCCAAAATGTCATAAGATAATAGCTTGTTACTCTTAACTAGAATACTGCATTTTATTAGGGAGAATCCAGGTCCCTTTAAAAAATCAAGGGCAGTAAAGTTGCAATGGTCAGTATGTCAGACTGTGGATGAGGAGGCTGATATTTGGGGATGAGAAGCCTATCTAGTCTCAACCTGACTGACTTTTGTTATAAACACTAATTTTCCTATTCATATTTAATGTTGAGATGTCTCCAAACAAACTGACTGCCAGCTAAATGTTTTGTTGCAATGCCTACTGTCAAGAATATTAGACACAAATAATAGTCATGACTTCCAAAGATAATTAACATTTTAAAATCTAGGCAGGATTGCCAGTAATGTGTTAAAAGAAATCGCCATGGTTTGGAAAAGGCAAATTGATAAATATCCTCTTTAGGGTTTAAGTTACTGAAGATGATTTATTTTCCTTAAAAAAATATTTCATTGAACTTTCTTTTTTACAAATGCTATCAATTCCCATACCCTTGCTTTAACAAGAGAGCCTTCCCTTGTAAAGAGCCTTCTAAGTACAGTTTTGTAGAACAAACCAACACATTGACAGTAACTGACAGTATATGCATCATTCCACATCTTATTGGCCAGCACTTCAGTGTTTTGCACAAAATAAGCCCTTAATAAATGTTTCTTCCATTCATCCATCCATCCATCCATCCATCCATCCATCCATCCATCCATCCATCTATCCATCCATCCATTCATTCATTCATACACTCACTCAGCTTTCTCCTAAGAGCAGGGAGTTATTTTCCATCATTTCTCTTAAGTCAAGATTGGTCATTACATTAATCTGATTTCTGATATGTTTGAGTGTTAATTTAGTGCCTTATAATATTGTGGTCATTACGAATAATGTTTGCTTAATTCTGCTTACTTTGTTATTTATCAGTTAATCTAATCTCCCCAGGTTTCCCTGAATTCTTTAAATTTATCATTTTCCATTGTGCCATAATATTCCATTACAGTTATAGTACAATTTGTTCAGCTATTCCTTAGTTGATGAATACCCACTTTGTTTTCATTCTTAGCTATCAAAAACAGCACTGCTATGAATACAAATTGAATCCCTGCCTTCTTTTGAAATATATCTTAAACACTGCTTTCTAATTGAAGTTTTTCAGGATTCCTCCAATTGCTAGTGCCCTTACTTTTCAAAAACCTTATATTTGACAACTTGCATTTGTATTTGTTTTCTTTATTTTTGTTCTGTATATATGTATTTGTCTTCTCCAGTACGACATAAGTTCTAGGAAGAGATATTCTTTGATTCTTTGTATTTGTTTATTTGTAACACTAAATGGTTAGCACATTGTCCAGGATCTGATAGATTGATTGATTGATATGTAAGAACTTTCTTTGTCCCTAATCTCCTTAGAGTACATATTTTAGATAGATAGAAAAAATAGATAGATAAAGAGACAGATTATATAAAAATGCATAGATAGATACAGGCAGAGATGAATAAATACATAGATATCACAAAGGGCGGTCATTGTGTCAAACAGTATGAAAAAAGAAAATTAGTTTCCATACAGTGCAAAATAATGTGTCATATATCCCATAGTTGCTTTATAAATTTTAAACTAATGAATTATGTAACTGTAGGATTCTCTTGATTGGAATTGACATTACAGCCAGTTATAACCTCTGCTGTGAAATTTGTATTTTAATATGCTACCAGTTAATGCACTTAATGGAAGGGAGGGATGATTTTATAATAAATCAAATGGTTGAAGTTCCATTAATTTGTGAATGTCCTTTGCTCTTTTCACCATATCAGCTCTTCAGTATTTAAAGGTTATAGGTATGGCAATAGTGTTTATTATTCTTACATATGAAATCCAAAAAAATCCTTTGCCTTCTAGTGACTGGAAACCATTATGCCTTGTAAAAGCAAGCTAGATGCTGACAACCTTAACTCCTCCAGTGTTAGGTCTATTAATCTATATTATATTTTCCCACACAGACTGTAACCCAAATGATCATTTCATGATACCACTTTTAATTATCAACATCCTTTTCACTTTCCTAATGCTTTTATTACAAGCATTAGGGAAAATGTGCAGAAATGTAAAAGCTGGTATCCCCCCCAAAAACTTGTCTGTTGTTAGGCAATAAATCCTAGAAGTGACTCAACACAAGTGTCCTAAAGAAACGACTTTGAATTGCAAGCTGCCATTCTTAAATATATCATTACTTTGATGACTGGGTGCAGGTCAGGGAGGTTAAATGGAATTGCTAATGCATTAGTTCACTCTTAGTGGCAGAGGTGCTCCTGGTTCCTGGTCATGGCAGAAAAAGAAAATCGACCTCCTGTTCCCAATTTTATATGGAATTTTTCCAGTTAAGGGCAATAACCTTGTCAGAATGATCCAAGCATTTGCAAGATCATATTTTGACTCGATGATGGATGGTTAGTTACCTGTGTACAGTCATCTGCTCTGAAAGAAATAGGTGGGGGCTTGGGAGAAAGGAGATACATACTGGTCCACTTTCTTCCTTCCCATTAAGCTGGCCAGAATGATGATATCTATGGACATAGTTGGCTTTTGGACTGATTGGCAGAGCTGTAGCATTATAATTCAGGAATGATGACCCTGGTCTTGAATTTCATAATAATACTTGGATTTCAACCTTTAAACTTGTCCTACTAGGGAGGTGTTTGTCCATAGCTGTTTTGTTATTTGAAGTCTAGCTGATGAGTTTGACAGCAGACATTTATTCATCTTACAAATACTGTGTTCAAGGATTCTAGGACTTCTCTCTTTTTTTCCTGTCGTTTTAGATTAGAATTAAAAGAAAAGGTGTATGGTATTGGTAAATGATTGGGTACATTTTTTGGCTAAAATTATTTCTTTTTAATGAACCTAATATTTTTTCTAAGCCTAATAAATTTTTAAAAGCTATTTTCAAAAACTTCATGAAGGGAGATAGCATGAAAAAGGGGAAAGAGAACTGAACATATAGAGTTGGAAGACCTGGGTTCAAATGCTGTTTCTTGTCACTTTTTGGGGTAACCTTGGTCAAATCATTTAAACTCCCTTGGCTTCAGTTTCCTCCTCCATAAAATGAAAGGGATAAACTAGATTTTATCTGAGTTTCCTTCCAGCTCTAGACCTAAATTTAAGATGTTCCTCATTGTATAGGGATGTGCATTCACAGGAGGTACATTATAGGCCAGAGAGTTGGCCAATAAGTCTTGAATTTAAATTCTGTATCTGAAACATACTGTATTTGTGGTCACGGACAAATCATTGAAATTTTGACGTTCTAGACAACTTTCTAAACTAATTTGCTGAGAAGGTACTAGCCTGAATTGCTAGAGGAAATTCCTTACTGAGAGCTCCCTATACTAAGGAAATCACAAGTCCATCACCAATCCTTTTGTCTCAGAAGGGCTGGAGTTTTGAATTAGCTAAATGATTTGTGATTTTTTTCAAAGTTATTGTCAAACTTGTCAGTTCTCCTACCAATTGTATTTTCCAAGCCATATTTTCCCCTTCCTTTGATGTATAGATTGTGCAATAACTAAAAGTTAAAATATGTTTAGTCTATTGCTTCCCCTAGCTATGAAGCTTGTCACAATTATGGAAGAAAAATGCTTCATCTGAAAGTATTTTAAAACAATAAATCCATATTATTTTTCCCTAGCATCTGAGAAGCAATATGCTATAGTGGATAAAAGCTGTCTTTGGGGTCGGTAAGACTTGGGTTTAAGTTCTGCTTTTGGCATAAACAAGGTGTATTCCAGGCAACTTTCCAAGTCCATATAGTGCAGATGAGGCATTTCCCCAGAGTTTGTACCCAATTCAGATCAGATCATAAGTCTAGACCATCTTACCTGCCAGGAGGAAAAAGTCAACAAACTAGAGAGTCATCAAGTTAGCCATGGGAGAAAACTATCACCCCTCTCTGGGCAATTCCACTGCACAAAGCATTAGGAATAACATCTAAAGAATGGTGTGTTGTAGTCCTAGAGTATAGCAGCAAATGTGTATAGAAGTCTTCTGAAGGCATATAGTGGTGAAGAGAGGAGGGGTAGGAAAGTTGTATTTTTTTGTTGTTGGGTGTTTTTCTTTTACTTTTTACTCTTTTTATTTACTTTCCTCTTCTCTATACCTCCACCCATCCTCATGCTCTCAAGCTCATCCCCCAGCAGCCATATGGTAGGTTCTTATATAGTTTTGAAGAGTGTGTTGTGTAGGGAGTGGAGTGAAGATGTCATATTATAGGCAACCCGGCTAAGCTCTTTCAACATTCCCCTCCAAACAACTTTAAAACTACACCTCAAACAAATTTTGGAGCAGCAGAGTCAAAAAAAAAAGAAAAGAAAAGATAGGGTGAGACATTTTTCTGGCCTAAGAAAACTTAGGAGGTGGCAGGAGAAGTTTGTGACACCAAGGTGGAAACTGTACAGAGCCCACACAAAGGGCAGCGACAGTAGCAGCTTTAGGAGCTTTTAGCCCAGAGGTACCATGGAGGTTAGGCAACTGGTGAGAAAGGGATTAAAGGGGACCCTTTGCTGGCACTAGGTACAGCTGGCATTGATTGGCAACTCTGCTGCCCATATACAGCTCTGTTATACTTCTAGGTCATAGAAGAGCACTTGGGGATCAATCAAAAGGGAGCAAGGGCCCTGGGTACAGTTCTAAGGCAAAAAGAGCACTTGCACTTGTGGCTGCAGGGTCTAGAGTCCTTTCTTGACTAAAGACCAGAAGGGAGACCATGAGAGCAGTGACCATATCTCTTCCAGGATCACACCACCTTGGAAGCACCAAAAACTTGAAGACCTTCCAAGAACTAGCTCTGAAAACAAGAACCTAAAAAAGCCTGAAGCTTGGGACAGTGACTGCTCACCCCCAAGTGAACTGAGCTCAACTTTAACATAAAGTACAAAGTTAAAGAATAGGATAGAACAATGAAGAAACAATAATAACAACAAAAGAGAATTTGAAAATTGAAAGCTCCTGTGGCAGTAGGGAAGACTAAGACATAAACTCTGAAGACAACAGTATAAAAACAGCTACAAACAAAGTCTCAAAGAAAAGTGCTGATTGGATGGCAGAACTGATTAGAAACCAATATCTAACAACATGTTTACAAGAGATAGACACACAGAGTTAAAATTTCTTTTAATATGCTTCAACCGAACTTAAGAAAAATCTCACTCTCATCAGAACTGGTTCAGAAGGAAGAATTAAGGACAGATGAAGGCAGATAGTAGTCAGAAGCAAAATATATTTTTTGAGGAGGGAATTTCTAGAAGAGTTAAAGAAAGCACTAGGAGTAGTAGAGGAAAAATGAAATTAAAATAATGCAAAAAAATTATGAAAAGAGAATTAACAGCCTGGTTAAAAAAAAGGCACATATTAAAGAAAATAACACCTTCAAAAACAGATTTGGTGAAATAAAAAATGAGCCAAAAAATCTCACTGAAGAAAATAATTCCTTAAATGGGCAAGTGGAAGTTAATGTAACGACTTGATGAGACATCAAGAAACAACAAGACAGTCAAAAGGATGAAAAAATAGAAGACATTGTGAAACATCTCATTGGAAAAACACCTGGCTTGAAAAATGTACCCATGAGAGAAAATTTAAGAATGATTCAATTCTCTCAAAGCCGTGATCAGGTAAACAGCCTAAACATATTTCAAGAAATTATCAAGGAAAACTTCCCTGATATCTTAGATCCAGAGGGTAAAACAGAAATTAAAAGAATCCGCTGATCATCTCCTGAAAGAGATTCAAAATAAAAACTTCCAGGAATATTATAGCCAGATTCCAAAGCTTGCAGGTGAAAGAGAAAATACTTCAAGCAGTCAGAAATAGTTCAGATATTGTGGACCCACATTTAGGATGACAGAAGATTTAGTGACTTAAGTTGTTAAGGAGAAGAGGGCTTGAAACACGTACACACGTGTATCTATGTATGTATGTGTCTGTATATATGTATACACAGACACATACATACACACTCTGTGTATGTGTGTGTGTGTGTGTGTGCATATGTGTGTGTATTCTAGAAGGCAAAGGAGCTAGAATTACAGTCAAGAATGACCTATCCAGCAAAACTAAGTATAATCTATCAGGAGACAAAATAGATATTTAATGAAATAGAGGAATTTCAAGCATTCCTGATAAAAAGATCAAAGCCAAATAGAAACATTTGACATTCAAACTCAAGAGTCAAGAGAATCATAAAAAAGTAATATAGAAGAATAATTTTAAGATTCTCAGTAAAGTTGAGCTGTTTACCTTTCTATATGGGAAGATGATACATGTAACTTCTAAGCACTTTATCATTATTAGGACAATTAAAAAGAGTTTACATAGACAGAGCATGTGAATGTGAGTGGATAAAGTTCAAAGGATCTCCACCAAACAAATGAAGGTTTAACTTGGAAAGGAAAATGGAGAGGGGGGGGTGGTGGTGGTGATGAGCAATGATGGAACTTCACTCTCATCAGAATTGGTTCAGAGGGAAGAATATGTGCGTGTGTATGTAAATATATATGTATATATGCATATACACACACATATATATGCACATGTATATATATATATATATATACATATATACACGTATGCATAAAGGGGCATAGATGATAAAATTGTGGACAGATTAAGGGAGATAGCGGTAAGAAGGAAAATACATTTTTGAGGAGGGATAGGATAAAAAGAGAAAAAGAAACAGAAGAAAATAAGGTGGAGGGACACAGTTAGTAATCATAACTGTGAATGTGAATGGGATGAACTCACCCATAAAATGTGAGTAGATAAAAGAACTGATTAGAAACCAATGTCCAACAATATGTTTACAAGAGACACACTTGAAACAGTAAGACACAGAATTAAAAATAAAGGGCTGGAGCAAAATCTAATATGCTTTAAAAAAAGTCAGAGGTAGCAATCATGATCTTAGACAAAGTGAAAGCAAAAAATATACCTAATTAAAAGTGATAATCAGAGAAACTACATTTTTCTAAAAGGTACCAAAGACAGTGAGGCAATGTAAAAAAATACAGCAAGTTTTTTTTCTGATAAAGGCCTCATTTCTCAAATAAATACTGAAACTGAATCAAGTTTTTAAAAAATAAAAGGCATTGCCAATTGATAAGTGGTCACTGAATTTAAACAGGCAGTTTTCAGATGAAGATATCAAAACCATCTATAGTCATATAAAAATGCTCTAAATCACTGTTGATTAAAGCAAGGCAAATAAAGACAAGACAAATTAAATGTGCCAACTCATACTTATCAGAAATGACAAAACTTGGAGAGGACAGAGTTAAAACAGGTACACTAATAAATGGTTGGTGGAGTAGTAACCTGGTCCAATGATTCTGGAAAACAATTTGGAACTAGTACTAAAGGTCTATAAAACTAAGCTTACCATTTGACCCAGCAATACCAATTGGGTCTATACTCCCCAAAAAAATCAAAGAAAAAGTAAAAGGACCTGTATGTACAAAATTTTTTATAGCAGCTCTTTTTGTGGTAGCAAAGAATTGGAATTTGAAGAGATGCTCATCAATTAGGGAATGGCTGAACAAGTTGTGGCATATGATTTTAATAGAGTACATTGTGCTATGAGAAATGACAGGGGAGGTAGTTTCAGAAAAATAGGACCAGATCTATATGAATTGATGCAAAGTGAAGTGGGAAGAACCAGGAGATCATTGCGTACAGTAACAACAGTGTTGTGATGATGATCACCTATTAAAGACTTGGCTACTCTGATGATCCAAAAACAATTCCAAAGGACTCATGATAAAAAAAAAATGATATCCACCTCCAGAGAAAGAACTAATGAACTCTGAGTCAAACTGAAGTATAATTTTTTCATTTCATTTTTCTTGCTTTCATTTTTGAAATATATCTAATATAGAAATGTTTCCTCTGATTTCACATGTGTAATTGATATATTTATTGCTTGCCTTCTCAGTGGGTATGGGAGGTGATGGGAGTGAGGGAAAGAATTTGGAACTCAAAATTTAAGAAAAGAATGCTAAAAAAAATAATAGATTAAATTTTTTATAGGGACTTGCACTGTGTGGTACTACACACACAAACAAAACTAGGCTGAATAAATTGACAGAGTCAAAAGACAAGTGAAGGAAGCATGAGAGATAACATGTACATATATGTATTTATATATGTGTTGATGTTACATGTTAATACTGCATAATATGTACAACAATGATACTATAAGATTAAATGAATAGAGACGAAGTCATGATTTCTGGGATTTTGTGAAATTCTGGTTTCTGTGATAAGTAAGAAAGAAAAGTTATTGGAATGAAATAGGAATAGATTAATTGTGTGTGGTGTGGCAGTGGTAGGGAGAACAAGGTAATTTAAGCTGGTAACTAAAATTTCTGGAAGGGAAACATAAGATTTTAGTTGTGATTTGAAGTGCAGAATATAGGATGTATATGGGAAATGTGATATATGGTAATATATATTTGAGAAGAGCAGAATATTTGGAGAGGATCATGGACATTTAACTGTAAAAAGGCTAATCATATAATCATATTCCATGAAGAAATCATTGTATCAGTTGTTTAAAATTTATCGTGTTATAGTCTATTCTGTTTAAAACATCAGCAGAAAATCAGTTTGCTCATTAGCTCTTTTAAGACGTAAGTTGGTCTAACCAGGTTATAAAGCTATAGGGCTTAACCTCCCTACCTTCCTCCTTTTCAAAATTGGAGGACTATAGATGTGGAAACTATAGTATCTAACTTGGTTTTTCTGCTGGTTTGTTTTGCTGAATTTTTTCCTGTTTATTTTATTCTAGGTTATTAGTGATGGCTTTCTGTGAAGGGGGGAGCAAAATACAATTAATATCAATACAAATCTATCTCCTGTTTTTCCATTTCAAAGTATTTATTTAGTTCTATCGTTTTTAATGGTAATGTTTGGAAGTCCTCTTTTTCAGCAAAGATCGCCTTTTCCCTCAGTTTTATCAGATAGGTTCAAGCCTCTTATCTTTTGCCTTTTGGATCTTCATTACAGTAACATCTTACAAGTCTTGTGCGATCTTGATCCTGGCTTCTTAGTACTTGAACACAAATGGTCTCTCCCCTCTGTGTCTGTGTCTGTGACTGTCTTTCTCTGTCCATCTCTCTTTCTGTCTCTCTGTCTCTGTGTCTGTTTGTCTCTCTCCCTCCTTTGAGATGGAAGCTCTGAAATTTGACTATGGCATTCTTTCATTTAGGGTTTTCTTTTAGGAGCTTACTGCTGCATTATTTCTATTTTCATTTTGTCCTTGGATTCTTAGTGATCCTGACAATTTTTATTTTATTTTCTTGAAATACATTATCCAACCTTTTTTCCGTCATGATTTTCAGGTAGGCTGATGATTCTTAGATTATCCTTTCTTAATCTGTTTTTGAGGCCAATTGTTTTTTATGATATATCTTACTTTAAAAAGCATCTTTTAATTTTGTTTTAACATTTCTTGTCTCATGAAATTGCTATTTTCTGTTTGGCACATGCTAATTTTCAGTGTTCAATTCTTGGGTAAGTTTTACCGCCATCTGTTCTAAGGTATTCATTCTCCTTGCTATTCTGTAGCTATTTTATTTTGTATCTTTTCTTCGTTTCTTTTAGATTCTCTTATTGTCCATATGGCCTTTTATCTGAGGCTCAACTTGGACATGTTCTGTACTTACTTGGTTCTTCTGGATTATTTAAGGGCAAATGGGCTTCTCTCAGTCCCAAGCACTTCTTTATTTTTTTGTTTTTCTGTTTACTTATGTCTCCAGTTTCACTTTCTGGAAAGGAGGCATCTGCTTGGTTTAAATTCTGTTCTCATATTCCCAATTGCTAGGACAGGATCTCCTTGATTCTAGGTTTTGTGGCCGAATAGGCCTGTTTTTGACCTGAATTGTCTGGCCTGGTCTCATACCATGCTCCAACGTTTTCAGTATGCTGGGTTGGGTGCTGGCTCCTTGGATGTTTCTCTGGCCCTCTCTCCTGCTGTGGGACCAGACTGCTTCACACTTCATCATCTACTTATACTGTCTTGTCTCTGCTTAGAGCTTCTGCAGGATTCTGGCAGCCTTTTTTGTATAATCCTAGAGAGAATAGAATGATTTTCTTTGGTTTTATTTGTAACTGTTCCTTCTGGTGAATTTTTAGAGATTTACTGAAGTATTAGTAGGGATCTGGGCCGATCTAGTTTGTAACACTTTGCCATCTCCCCCAAATTCATCTATCAATACCAATTTATTTTTTTTAATGTAGTGCTTAACTAAGAAGGGAATTAATCCTAATCATTGATAAAAGAAGAAGGGAGATATGACAGCATTAGTAATTTTCTCATTAAGTCAATGTTTTCTTTTTAGGAAAGAAGCTTATAGTTTCTAACCAGTGGGGAAGGAGTGATGGAAACAGGGTCTTTTTATTTGCTTTAGGTGTTATTGTTCTTGTTTCTAATCTAAGGAAATAGCAAATAGAGAAATTTAGGGAACGATAGTTCAATGCTTTACCTGAAATTCATAAACTAATTTTCTAAGACAATTAACAAATTAGTGAGAAATGACCACTGATAAGAGGAAACTAAGCTAATTAATTCTGTTTGATTCAATTCAAGAAATTGTTATTCATGTTTCATTAAAGCACATACTGTTTAAAAGGTATAGTACTGGGTGGTGTGTGTGTGTGTGTGTGTGTGTGTGTTCAGTCTTTTGTTTTTTCAGTTATGACTGACTCTTCATGACCCCTTTTGGAGTTTTCTTTGCAAAGATACTTGAATGGTTTGCCATTTCCTTTTCCAGTTCATTTTACAGATGAAGAACTGAGGCAAACAGGGTTAAGTGATTTGCCCAGGGTCACACAGGTAGTAAGTATCTGAAGCCAGGTATAAACTCAGGTCTCCCTGACTTCAAACCCAACACTCTATTCACTGCATACCACCTTGCCCCATAGTATTGGTAGTTAGTCATCTAAAGATGAAATCAGACACAGTCTTTGCCCTCAAGGTATTTGTAATCTAATATTAAGTGTAAATTGATATTAAATATTTACAATCTATTGTTAAGTTCATATTTATTGTTTTTAAAGAGCCCATCAGAAGACTGAGGACAAAAATTGCACTTTTTCAATATCTTGTCCTTAGCCTTAGACACTAGCATGTGAACTTTTGCAGGTCTCTTAACCTCTGTTTTCCTCAGTTTCTTCATCCGGTAATATGGATTTAAACCTAGCACCTACCTCACTGCATTGTTCTGAGGATCTAATAAGACTTTCATTTAACACACAATGGCCTGGCACATAGCAGGTGATTATTAAATGCCTGTTTCTTTTCTTCCCTCAGCACCTCCACCCCTAATACCTTCAGAAAAAGTAAACGGTTTCCTGAAATTAAAAGTATTGTTAAAATTATAGTTACCAACTAAAGAGCACTAGATCTATTATCAGGAATCAGGAATTTTAATCCCAATTCTGCCCCTAACCAGAAGTGTGGCTTTGGGCCTTTCAAGCAAGCTCCATGGATCTTGTTTCTACCCCCTTAGAGGAGTATGAATAGATCCTTAAATCCTTTTCTAGCACTATAAGTCTGAGATAGCTGAGTTGAATGTAGTTCTTCATATATTTTAAAATTGTATCCTGTCATGTCAGTAGATTTGTAAGAAAAATTTATTAATCAGATCGAAGTGATGATTTCTATTTATAGAAAGAAGCGCAGTTAGGTAGATTGTTACAGTTTTTCCTGTTCTCTCACTTATCCACATCTAAGGGGAGTCTCTGAACCGACCTCACTCACTCATATGATGTACTGACGTTTATTTATTTAGGGCTTGCTACTGTTGTTGCATGCATAAATTCTAGGGGGAAATCAGCTTCTGTAGGGCTGGCTAGTCTTCCATTGTCAAGCTCTTTGTGTAGGCAAATGCTATACGATCGATGTTTTTTATCCAAGGACACATTTGGTAACAGAGCTTTTGAATTTGTAGGTGAACAGATCAGTCTTTGATTATATTAATGGGATTTAAAAATAGTATAAATGTGTCATTCATATTTTCCAATGTTAATATGTAATTGTTATTTATGTAACTATTGGGTGGGGAATAATAGTAATAATACAATTTGGGAATGTAATGCTAAAATGAATTTTTGTTTTTAAGGTCCACCTTGTATTTTTAGCATATTCAGTGTGTCAGATTTGAAGCGGTAGTTTTTAATGGGTACATCTGGAATCCATCTTCTTAGAAAGAATGTTCTCCAAGATTAAATTATATGGGCTGAGAGAAGGCTATATTTTTGTAGACCTTAAAGATGGCACTGAAGATTTTTATGAGAGGTCACCAAAGGGGAATGCAAAGGCTGTTCAGTCATGACTTTATAATGTCACATCAAGCCCTACACCTGTCTGGAAATTAACAGCTCTGTCACTCTCTTTGCAAAAGGAAAAAAAAAAAGAACAGAAAAAGGAAGAAAAACCCACAACCAGCATCAGGAAGAAATAGCAGAAATGTTAAGGTTTCTGGTTAAAAATCCCTGAAAATTTTAAATGCAAATTAACATTTCAAGGTTAAAAATTAATAATGAAATATATTTAAATGATCCTTCTATGACATTCTGGTTGTAAGATTCCCAGTGCTGAATGAAAAATGAGAGAAACAGATCTATGAAAGTGAGCACACAAAGGCAAAGAAAATGTGAATCAGTTACCTAGAGAGAAAAGGCTACATAGCCCTGTCATACCCTGAAGTAAAAAGAAGGTAACCCCATCAGATGCTATCAGAGAAAGAGGCATTTCTTGACTCATCTAGAGTAGATATATACATGAATCGATTTTCCAGCAGAATAATGCAGTACTTTGCTTTTGTTGGCTGACACATACAGACTGTTGGTAGCAGCTATTTACTTATTAACATATCATTCATGAGCATATTTTTATAAAGATGAATGGTGCTGTGTTGGTTTGTTTCTGCAAATGTATGTCTCAGTCTGAACCTATAATCCATCACCTCTCCAGAAACAGGTGAGACACATGCTTTATCCTCAGTCTTCTGGAATCTTGATTAGCATTGCAGAGTTACTAGGTTTTTCAAGGCTGCTGTCACAGGGTTGTGGTCAATGCAGAAATTATTCTTCTAGTTCTGCTCCCTTCTCTCTGCATCAGTTCAAACAAGTCTCTGTGTTTCTCTGCACAGATCCCATTCCTTATTTCTTATGCTTCAATAATATTCCATTGCATTCAGATAACGTAATTTGATGGGTGCCCATGGTGTTTCCATTTCTTTGTTATAAAAGAAAGTGCTTCTATAAATATTTTTATGCGGGTGCATCTTATTCCTTTGAATTTTATCTTTTTTGGAGGGGGTAGTAAAAGCCTAGTAGTGTTACTGCTGGTTTTTAGGGTTTGCACATCTTAGTAAATTTGAAGCTATAATTCCTAGTTGCTTTCCAAAATGGTCGCATCTCTCTGCAGCTCCAGCAACAGTGCAGTAGTGTGTTTATCCTCCAAACAGCTCATCTTAACAATAGTCCTTTTCTTTTATTTCATCTTACCAAAATGACGGATGTGAAGAAGACCCACACAGTCATTTTAATTTGCACTTCTTTTTTTTTCTTTTAACCAGCTTTGTTTAGTTCATTGTGTCTCAGAGCTTTCCTGACTTTTTCCCTGCACCCTTTGAAAAAGCAAGGAATGAGGAAAAGAAATAGGTTGTAAAGGTTCCTCTATCTTTTTGCACAACTCTAGCATAATACACGTGATCAGCATGTCCTTCTGTGAGGCAGTATCTACCTCTAACATTCCTTAAATACAGAGTTTTGGGGTCTGTGAAATTAATGTGATCTGTGTTAATAATTTGTGAGATTGAAAATCTTTTTTCCCTATATTTTAAGCCATGGTAGAGGAATCCTTATGTTATTTTTGCACACAATCCTTCTTATCCAGATGCTCTTTCTAATTAATCAGTTGTTCTTTTCTTGTCCTTTGCCTATAGTTGACAACATTGAAGAGAATACAGCATGGACTTCTGTTGTCTTTGTTTTTTTTTCCTCAAGACTTCAGCATTTTGGAAGAAAACAGCATGAGCAGAGTTCTATACTTTCAGTTTCTTGTTTGTGACTTCATCATTTTTGGCAATACTTGATAGAGTCTTTCTTATAGCATTATTTGTGCCCACATGAATCATTGGAAGTGGGTAATTGTTTTCTGTTTTATTTGATAAGTCTTTCGAGGTTCTCTGTTATGTCTTGGATGCGTGCCTCAGGGGAAACAATAGACCTTTCTTTTGTGGTTATCAGGTCAACAAATAGCTAACTGTTTCAGTATCTTAAAGTAGGGAATCAGCAACTAATACATCTCCTCAGTTCTTTGTCTGGCCTCTGCAAGATGATCTCCCACTTGATTGCTTATGTGACTCTTCTCTATGAGAGCATATCACTCCCTTCCCTTGAAGAACACATTCAAATCTTTTTTTTTAAGCTTTAAGTGCACAATTATCATTTCATTCTCTTTTCTTTCTCTGTGTAACACTTTCCAACTTTCCAACACCCTAACCAAGTTCAAGTCTCACTTTGACCATCTCGGATCTATTATTTTCCCATAGATGATGTGTCACTTCTGTTTTATTTAAGAGCATTTCATTGTCCCTAACAACTTGGAGTATGGTGAGAGGTTTTTTGAGCTCCCTTACCTTCTCCTCCCATAGAGAACTCAGGCTACTGTTCCAACAATTCGGCTAGCAGCTGCTGCGGGGGTGAAAGACCAGCACAAGCCCAACAACAAGGATGCTGCCAGCACAGGTTCTTTTGATCTGCTTTACTAAGGAAAGCAACATTAAGGGGTTAACAGTCTTATTTTTGACAGACGTACATATATCATTCACTTAGTTCAGGAGGAAAAGCCAGCATCCTGAACTTCAGAGCAAATACAAACAAATTACAAATATACATTATATTTGTAATACATTATATACAAATATACATATATATATACAAATATACATTATAAACCAAGAAACCATCAACATCTGAGTCCAAGAGCCGGGGAGCTCATAACAATGGCTGTCCCAGAGTCACACACCACTCCTCCTGTGGCTCAGAGCCCCAAGCAAATAGCTCAGTTCTCTCTTTTTATACAGTCTTTGGATGTCATCAGACATCATCTGAGTGACCAGAACTTAGGTGCATACTATTGGCTCTGGTCTTAGCAACTCCTCTTTGGTCCCCAAAGGCTTCACGTCCACATTGGCTTAGCACCTAGTAGATAGGGGTTTGGGCCTGGGACTTTGCACCTAGTAAGGCTCAATCAAAGACACTTAATTAATTTATCATTCTAAAACAGTAAAAAAGTCCCAACTTAATTGATATTACACCTACACAAATATCAGTCACTTGGCTATGGCAGATGTACAAGCACTGCATACCTAATGCAAAGGCAATTCACCTGTCCTTCATACTTGTTGAAAAGTTAAGCCTTATTTAAAAAAGCACAGGGAAAAAAACCCTATTTCTCAGTGTTTATACTTTTCTCTTTTTCCTATTAGTGTTATATTAGGTGTTATACTGCCACATTCTGTCTCATGTGGCGAACCAACTTAGATTGTCTGTGATATGATACATTTGAGTACTTTGTTAATGTTTTATAGCCAATTATCACCTTTTAATAACTTGATTTTCCTATTTAGCTTCATTGTCATATTCTCATCACTCTAATTCCGTTCACATTAACTTTTTGTTTTTCCAAATTGCCCCATCCACCAAACCATTTTGTCTGTTTTACCTTTCAATGTTCTACTTACCTTTTTTTAATCTTCCCTTTAATTGCTTATGGCCTTTCCCTCTGATTCTTTTGAATTTTTCCACTGCAAGCCCTGTTCTTCCATCTTCTTAAATCCTTTTACGTTCTCTTTAATCCTCATTGATACTACTCTCCATTCAATCCAGAAATTAAGTATGGACCAATATTTGGGCCCTGGAAATGCCCTTAGCCATCTTATTCAGCTTATTCTCCACTTCAACAATCTTCTCTTATAGAAACTAGAGGTAGTGGGGGGCGGAGCCGAGATGGTGTCTGGAAAGCAGTGATTGGCGTGAGCTCCCCACCATGTTGCTCCAAAAACCTATAAAAAAAATTGGCTCTGAACCAATTCTAGAGCTGCAGGATACACAAAATAGCAGAGGGAAGTAGGGCTCCAGCCCAGGAGAGCCTGCATGGTTGCTAGGTGAGGTCTTTCGCTCACGGAGCTGGGAGCAGAACAGAGTGAAGCAGAGCCCAGCAGGGGGAGTGGAGACCAGCCAGACCAAGAGCTGGGCGGAGCATGCCCTAGAGCCCTGAATCAGTGAGCTGTGGCAGTTACCAGACTTCTGAACCCACAGACACTGAAGACAACAGAGAAGAACTGCGGAGCCCACAAAGTGGCGGAGGGAAGCAGGGCTCTAGCCTAGGATAGCATGGATGGTGTCTGGGTAAGGTCTTTCTCCCACGGAGTTGGAAGCAGAGCAGAGCAGAGGCCAGTGTGGGCGGCACAGACCAGCCAGACCAAGAGCCCAGCGGAGCGTGCCCTAGGGCCCTGAGTCAGTGAGCTGCAGCAGTTACCAGACTTCTCAACCACAAACACCAAAGACAACAGAGAAGGTTGGTGGGAAAAGCTGCTGGGGACAGGGAGTTTGCAGGTTGGCCCCTACCCTGGGAGCAGCAGAGGTGGGGCAGCTACAGAACTACAGCTGCAGTTGCTTCTGGCCCCAGGCCCACCTGGTGGGAGGAATTCAGTGGCAGATCAGAGCAGGAGTGCAGAGCCTGCTGAAGATCTAAGTCCAGTCCTGGTTGGGGGTTCTCAGGGAAGGAGGAGTGCTGGTGTGGCAGTGCATCTGCCCAAGCTTGTGTAGTAGGAAGGCCGAATTTATGATCTCAAATATAATCATGTATATGTTTGAATGGTCCGAAATCGCAAGGTATGAGAGATTCTCTAAGGAGAAAACAACAAGAAATTTATTTAGGCCCCACCGCAGCAAAAACTTGAACCAGCCTCCCCATTCCAACATCTTGACAAAAAGACTCCAGGCCCAGAAAGCCCA
>CM053623.1:131135160-131175001 GCA_028646595.1 Phalanger gymnotis | reverse complement strand
CATTAAGAGGTCAAAGTGCTTGGACTATGATATTCTGGAGGTCAGTGGAGCTAGGATTAAAACCAAGAATCACCTACCCAGCAAAACTGAGTATCATGCTCCAAGGCAAAATATGGATTTTCAATAAAATAGAGGACTTTTGAGCTTTCTCAGTGAAAAGACCAGAGCTGAATAGAAAATCTGACTTTCAAACACAAGAATCAAGAGAAGCATGAAAAGGTAATCAAGAAAAAGAACAAGAAAAAGAAATTGCAAGGGACCTACTAAGGTTGAACTGTTTTGTTTACATTCCTACATGGAAAGATGATGTGTATGATTCACGAAACCTCAGTATTAGGGTAGCTGAAGGGAATATGCATATATATGCTTATGTATATATATGTATATGTGAGTGTGTATGTATGTGTACATATATATATATATATACATATATATATATATATATATATAGAGAGAGAGAGAGAGAGAGAGAGAGAGAGAGAGAGAGAGGGAGCAGGCACAGGGTGAGTTGAAGATGAAGGGAAGATATCTAAAAGAAATAAAATCAAATTAAGGGATGAGAGAGGAATATATTGAGGGAGAGAGATAGGGAGAGATAGAATGGACTAAATTATCTCGCATAAAAGTGGCAAGAAAAGGCAGTTATGTACGAGGTGAGGAGAGGGCAGTTGAGGGGGAATTGGTGAATCTTGCTCTCATCAGATTTGACCTGTGGAGGCAATACCATACATACTCAATTGAATATCTTACCCCACAGGAAAGAAGGAGGAAGAAGATAAAAAAGGGGGGATGATAGAAGGGAGGGCAGATGGGGGTGGAGGTAATGAAAAACAAACACTTTCAAAAAGGGACAGGGTCAAGGGAGAAAATTCAATAAAGGGGGATAGGTTAGGAAGAAGCAAAATATAGTTAGTCTTTCACAACATGAGTATCGTGGAAAGGTTATACATAATGATATGCATGTGGCCTATGTTGAATTGCTTGACTTCTTAGGGAGAGTGGTTGGGAAGGGAAGAGGGGAGAGAATTTGGAACTCAAAGTTTTAAAAACAGATGTTTAAAAACAAAAACAAAAACGTTTTTGCATGCAACTAGAAAACAAGATACATAGGCAACGGGGCATAGAAATTTATCTTGCCCTACAAGAAAGGAAGGGTAAAGGGGATGGGAGGGGAGTGAGGTGACAGAAGGGAGAGCTGACTGGAGAACAGGGCAACCAGAATATTTGCCATCTTGGAGTGGGGGGGAGGGTAGAAATGGGGAGAACAGTTGTAATTCAGACTCTTGTGAAAATCAATGCTGAAAACTAAATATATTAAATAAAATTTTAAAAAAGAAAAAAAAATTATTATTAAAATAAAAAAAATAAAAAAGAAACTAGAGGTAGTAGAAATAGCAGAGGAAGCAAGAACAGAAGAACAAGGAAAGCTCAGCAATTAGGAGGCAGAATGCACAAACAGCTACTTGAAAGCTAAAAAAGAAAACTTGTGGACCAATAAGACCACACTAAGGCATACTCTGAAGTCCTGGCTTCAGAGATAGGTTGGGGAAGGTAGAAAAATGTACAAAACTATGGTAGTGAAAAATTTTTAAATGATAAAAGGGTGTTTCTTCTTCACATCTAACATCCCCAAAATCATTTAACATGGAGAGAAAGTTAAAGCTGGTAAGGAAACCGAAGAGAATACCGATGCCAAAATGTTCAGAATGATGCCACAGCCATGATACAAATAGATGTAGGGAAAATAATAATATTGTCAAGGACAATCTGGAAAAAAAAGTTAAATCACCCTTTGAGCTAATAATTATTTTTAACCAAAAGTCATTCTTACCATGACCAGGTAGAGGACATGCTATTATATATGAAAATGACTTGGGGCAGCTAGGTGGCACATTGAGTTGAGCACTGGCCCTGGAGTCAGGAGGACCTGAGTTCAAATCTGGCCTCAGACACTTGACACATTTACTAGCTGTGTGACCTTGGGCAAGTCACTTAACCCCAATTGCCCTGCCTTCCCCCCTCCAAAAAAAAAAAAAAAGAAAACATGGCCAATGATAAGAGAGTAAACTGATATGAGGAATCAGAGATATTCCTTTGTATCTACCACAGTGCTTTCCACACCTTTGGACTGAAAAGAAAGCAATCTTCAGAGTCCTGTGGACCATATAAATTCATCCCAATATAATAAACTATCTACCTATAATATACACTCCAGTAATGATGTTCATAGTTATGATTCTCAGTCATACAGAAGAAGTTGAATGTTTTCTAGTATATCATATTCAATAAAACATGGAAATGTGGAATACATTTTGAAATACTTCCATCAAGTATGGTTGAGACAGCATTTAGAAAGATCATTACAATTTCCAAAGTATTTTTGCACGAATTTTCTCATTTAAAATTTTAGCAGCTCAGACAGATAAGCTGCCCAGCTATTATCTCCCATTTTAAATATCAGGAAAAAAGGTTCAAAAACGTTTAGTGACTTGCCCAAGGTTGTCTGGGTTGATAATGGCAGAATTGGGATGAGAATCCATGTCTCCTGACTATTAGTTCAAGGATGTCTGTATCACATCATGCTGCCTAGATGTAAATCACATTTAGCTATTTAGAACATATAATTTGTCATCTTTATGGAGTAACTGAGGTGTTTTATGTATAAGCCAAATGTCAGACCTTATCCTCTGACAGCCAAACTGGATTGTTACTACAGTTTCTCTTTGGCACGTTTTACCATCATCTATTTTTAAAAGCTTTGAGACAATTGCTCATTTCTAGTATATTCACCAAAACAATACATTTTTTCACAACAGAATCGAACTGTACAACAGCAAAACCAAACCATAATCTGTATCTCCTGTCAGTTAATTTTCATTTCCCTTCCTCTTAGGGTCATTTTTGCATTGATCTGCTCCAATCACTCACAGATCTAAGAGGCAAAGTTTCTTTGTAACCAAAGTGGAGTTGATGAGGGCACAGTCTCTGGGGAACCCCCTTGAATCTGGACTACAGTCTCTGGGAAGCCCCTTGAACTCTCCTTGAATCTTCCAACTAGATCTGGCCTTCCCCTAAGGCCATAAGCCTTACATTATCTTTAGGCCCAAATCTCTACCTAGCCTTGCCCTTTGTTGTCCAGCTACTTCCCACCCTTAATACTATCAATATCCATGCCTTCAGCTACTTCCCATCCTTAATCCCATTCTCTTTGTTCCTGGAGTCTGACCTCATCTTGGTCCTCCTTAGACTCCTCCTCTAGACCCTCTCTAAAGCCCTCCTCTAGTCACCCCAGACCACCCCTTAAACCCTCCTACAATCTTTGTGTGTGTAATCTCCATCTTGCATCCTTGAAGGTGCTCAGATTCAATCTAGCTCAGTAGATTGAATCTGGCCCACTTGTAAAAACAGGTGTCACAAAGAGTGGGATTTCTTAAGACAATCCATTATGGAGAATCCCTAATAAACTTTGTCTTTTCCCTTGACTGAGAAGCCTGGAGTCGAATTCTTTTGGCAGGACCCAGTGTGTAGGTATTTTGGGTTCTCGAGCACTCCTAGAAACATATGGTTCCCTACCATCATTATTTTTCTTAACCTCTTCAGAGATTTGGAAATGCTGTAGTGAAGGCATTATCAGTATCTCTGCTCAGATTACTAGCCATCTTTATTTACAAACCATTCATGGTTTCTTGCCAGTGAGAAAGTTTCCTCACTTTTCTGTTGATTTCCATGGTATTAGATGAGCTTCTCTTCTTCTTTCCTCCTGGTGGTGCCTTGCTTCAGTGTCCTTCTGTATGTTTTCATCCAATGGCATTCTGGGAAATGTAGCCTGTTACCTTTGACATTTTCCATAGCTCCTCCTCACTTTCACATTCCCTTCTCTTACTCTTCTCCACCTCTTGCAAAGGGATGAAATAAAAGAAAAGAAAGAGGAAGGAAAACTTTCCATGCCATACCTTTCTACTCAACTGTATCATGTCACACTTTATTGATGGGTCCTTCCATAAGAAAGAGGATGTGTGTCACTCAAGTTTCCTTCAAGAGTTCGTGTTCTAAGAAATGAATGTGTCTTCCTTTATTAACTTTGTAAGTTGGAAAATCTGTAAAAGGGGTTGATATTAAAAATAGAGTACCTGTACATTTGCAAAGAATAGAATCACAGATTTGGAATTTGAAGAGACCTTAAAGCTCATGTAGTCTAATCCCTTTATTATACAGATGAGCAGACTGAAACCCAAGCATGTTAAGTATCTTACTCAATGTCATACAAATACCAAGTACCAATGCCAGAATTTTGACATGACATTAAATGTTTTTTTTTGTGATTGTGACTCAGATGTACTCAGCATAGAAGTGAAAGAATATATTGGTGAGCTGGCCATCTACTCCCCAATGGAATAAATGGAATAAATTTAAGGTCTTGAAATGTATGTTTTTCATTATTGGAGTTCAATTTGCTACATTTTTCCTAGGCGTATTTATTATATCAGAAAGCATTTCAATTTACTCACAATGAGAGAATGAAAAAAAGAACTAGTGGATGTGGAAAAAAAAAAAAAGAGATCATCTCCTGCTTGCCTGGAGACTAGTGGGGGGAGAGAGGAGGGAGAGAAAATTTTCAACGATGCTATTTTGTTCTTGTCAGTCTATCAAATCAAAACGTATTCAAGTTGTCAGTTGACTTATCTTTGATTTCTTTTGCTTTCCCCATAAGCATTTTGTAATTGAAAAAGTTCTGAGCACCAAAGTATTCAAAGAGGTGGCCCAAGTTTTTGTGTTTTGAGAAAGACAAAAAAGTAGATGTCTCAAGAATGCTGGAATGCCACAATTGTCCATAACAAGGAAGAACAATTAGCAAATGCAGGAGTTATTCTCTGTTTACACTCCAAACAAACAAGTTAATTGCTTGGTTCTAAACTCAACTTCTTTTGCCAGGACTACAATCCATTAGAGAGCATCAATCAGCTCTGTCAAATTCATTGAAACATATCCTAGAAAAAAGATTTTTTAAAAAATCAGATTATAAGGGATTAGCAAAAATACTAAAGCTAGTTTCAATAATTCACTTTTTATAACTTCTTACTGTGGTTAAGAATTTTGCTTTTAGATTTACTTTTAAAAATTCATGTTGAATACTTAAATAGATTTGGGTTCAGAAATGAAATAAAAACAGATTTGAGGCATCAACCTTAGCTCCTATTTTACAATGAAATAGAGATTGGGGAAATTAGTGACAGTCAAGTGGGGAAAGGGGTCTCCTCTCCTTTAGTGATCCATTAATGTTGCCTTTAGCAAAGGATAAAGTGTGCTTCTTGTTTGTTTTTTAATTTGAAAGAGGCCTGATATTAAAATGTAAAGTACTAAATAGAGGAAAAATGTTATTTCTGTAATATATTGATGAAGACAATTTGAAAAAGTATTTCCCTTGCAAGTTGGGAAAAGCAACAACAAAGACAACAGATTACAAGAGAAAATCTTCAGTGTATATCTTCATTGGTCGTGAATAATTAGTTTGCATTATAGCAATAATAACAAATTCCTCCTCTAGAAAAATTCTAGACCAATTTTTTGTTGGTGGAAATCAGTTTATTCTTGTGGTAATCACACTCATGCTTTTCCTTACTTACCTAAGCCTCCCCTGTACCCCTAGCCCCATCCCCTCTCTACAACCAGGGAAGAAGTGATGAGCAAGCTTGTTTTAAATAGAGTCAGCAAGGTCCATTATTAGGATTGTATTTTCCGGAGATTACCTGGGATTAGACTTTCTTTTGTCCTATTGCTTTGTTCTATTTCCTGGTCCCTTTCATCCAGCCAGCCTGAAGCTCTGAAAAGGAAAAAGGAAGTGACATTGCTTAGGATGAATGTAGAGTAGACACCAGGCTCCCAGAGATTCCCTGGTTTGTGATTTGAAGCTAAAAGCATTAGGGGTGATTTAAAGTGCTGCTCTGAGACTGAGTGGTGTGAGGGTAGATGGAGTTAGCTGGATAAACTATGAAAGAGAAAATCTTTCTCTTTTTTTGCCTTTGAATTAACTAGAACTAGCTCTTGTTGGTCTGCATCTAGTAAAATGAAACATTCTAAATTTCTATGTAATCTACCACGTAAAAATGATTTTTTTAAAGAAAAAAAAGCCAAAAGAAAAATAGAAAGTTCACCAATTATTTTAATCACTCTAGAAAACTTATTTTGAGTTTTTCAGAAAAAAAAATCCACATTGACCTGAAGTGTCCTATTTGACTGAGCCAACACTCTAATTAATTAACTAACTACATTTCTTCTACTTGTTTAGACCAGGTTGAGGTAGAAAACCTGCATTTTCAATTTCATATTTTGATTGCTTAAAACACAAATCTCATGTCTTTTCTTAGAACTGTTAATGCCATTGGTTTCTAAAAACCAAATTCATTTCTGTAAATATTTATTAAATATCAGCTGTATACATGGCAAGGTTTTGTAAAAATAATAAATTCAACAAACATTTAACACCAACTATATTTATGTGTGTAGGTTCTATGCACTGAAAATACCAGAAGGAACCACAACAGAGTCCTAGCTCTCAAGAAGCCTATACTCTAAAAGAGAACATCAGACTCAAAGAAGTATTATATGAGACAGAATGTGATAAAGGCAAATGTGAGATCTCACCAGTGTTAAGAGAAATAGGAGGAAAGAGATCACTTTCAATGTGGAGAAATCAAAGAAACCTTCTGAGAATGATGCCACCTGAGTTGGACTTCATAGGAAGAAGCAGTTTTTAACAAGTAGAAATGTGGAAAGGGGTTATTACTTCCTTGAATAGTGGACAGCCTACATGAATTATGCAGAGGTAGGAGCCTCTTATTCCCAGAAGGGGCTTTTAGATTTTTTTAAAATATCGTTTTCAATTTATTTTAGTAGTTACTTTAAAGCCAACTGTGTGTCCTGCTTCTCCCAACTTCCACTCAACATTAGTGATCCTCAAAGCAAATTCAAGTCTTAACTCTTTAGTGAAGCCCTTTTGACCACACTGGCACAATGATTTTTTTTCCTTTTCTAAATTCATTTAACGATATCTGTACTGCCTTGTACTGTTACTTAGCCATTAACTATTTCATGCCTTGGCTTCCCAATTAGATTGTAAATTCCTTGAAGTCAGGAATATAATATAATATGGGGTACAAGGTAGTATTCAAAAATATTTTTAAATTCATTTGAAGATTAAGAACATGCAAAAAAATTATGAAAAATTACAGTGAGGAGATTTGGCTAATGACATGATTCTGAATTGACAATTCATTTAGTAGTTGCTATTAGGCAGCTGTGATACAGGATTAGTGAATTGTACAGCATGCTTAACTTTTTCCTTATAGTAAAATTTAAAAGCAGCCCATAATCTAATGTTTGAATTTTGTGAGTATAAAGTAAATATAAAAGATTTTGGGAACTGTTCCCAGGAGTAATGAGTCAAGTATGAAATAAAAATCACTATTTCATTGCTTAAAAATATTCACAGCACTGGGAAAGTTTTGTCTCTATCTCTGTCTCTTTCTGCAATATAAATTTCTCAGTATTTTTTCATGTTTCTGAAATAAAATGGTTTTGAAGATATGTTTAAATTTCCTTTACATAGTGATCATTGTGTATGTGTATATGAATGTATGAAAGTGTTTAAATAGCTATGGTGGGGGAGAAAATGCATTTTCTTAATAGCAGAAAGAATATTGGACCAGAAAGCAAAACTATGTTGATATAATTTAGAACTATAAATTCTAACTCCTAGAACTATAGTTCAACTCCTAAATCCTGTTTTCAAATTATGCTTCTGATACTTATTAGTTATGTGACCCTGGGAAGGTTATTTAACTTCTATATCCCTCAGACAACGCTAGAATTAACCTACTAAGTCCCAGACTGGTTGTGATCTGCTTTGCTGGAACAAGTTCTCCCACTTGCAATTTCTTCATAGCCAGATCATTCCATCGCCTGTCTTGTAGTGTTGTCTTTTAGCTCTCACTCTCACTCTGCATTTCTCTCTCTGACATACAGACACTATCCGGGGGTGGGGAACCAGTGGCCTAGAGGCCACAGAGGCTTGCTTGAGGACCTAGAGACCCACATGTGGCCTTGAGGTCTCAAGTTCCCCACCCCTGCACTATACCCATGTACTTAATGAAAAGGTACCCAACATAGAAAAAAATCAGGGTGAGGAGTAAACAGCTCTGTATTGGCAGCTCTATTGCAGGCCAGGTCATCCCAATGGATATAGTGTAGGAGACAGAGAGCTGCCTCCCCAAATAGCAAGATCTGTGTTCAGGTTCTATCTCTGACACATTGTGTGACCTTGTGCAAGTCATTTCATTGCTTAGTATTCTAAGGGTGACCAAAGGGTATCCCTAAGGATCCTTTGAGGGGAGGTCTGTTGGTAAAAACTATTTTCATGATAACATTAAGATGTTATTTCCCTATCAAAATACCCCCTCCCACCCCCGCTACCTTTCCAACTACATATCCGTGTGAGGCTGGATTTTCTTTATGTAGTTCAACTAAAACAACATGTAGAAGCAGACATGAGAAACCAGCTATCTGTCTTCTCTTAAGACAACCATTAAAGAAGTTTGCATCTTAATATAGGAATAATCCCTATTCCTATTCAATATCATAACCTCACAACAGGGATGACATAGGGGATGCTGACACTTCAATCAAACCATAGATGTTTATAGGCAAGGCTATAGAGAGATAAGAAGAGATGGTGGGTGTGTTATTTATGTGTGCGTGGGCACGTGTGTGTGCATGCATGTATGTATGTGTGTAATAGTGAATTAAGAAAACTCATCTAAAATTGTTGGGGTTATTGGAAGCAATTATTTGTCAATTATGTGTCAGACAAAGGTTTGGACCAGTCCTAGGCAAAATGTGAAGCACATCTTTTGTTTTGTTTTGTTTTCCTCTCAAGCTCTTATTCATTAAATCATAGAACATTGGAGTGGGAAAAGACTTTGAAAATCGTTCTCCACAAAGCTGCCATATTGATATACCTAAAGCATAGCCCTAACCATGTTACTTGGCTGCTCAAGAAGCTTCATGGGCTCCCTATCAGTTCTACAATAAAAAAAAAAAAAGGATCACAGAATTATAGTTGTAAAGAACCTCAAAGGTCATCTTATCCAACCACCTCATTTTACAGATGTGGGCACAGATACCCAGATAGGTGAAACAACTTGCCCAAATGATAAGAACTGGCATCTGAACCAACATCTTCTGACTCCAAATTGCTCATTCTTTCTGCCACATCATTATTTCTCTATTTGGCCTCTCAAGCCCTTTACAATCTGGTTTCAACCTACCTTTCTAGGCTGATTTTTTGTGTATAACATTATCCTGCCGGCCTCTGCCATCTCCCCTTACTGCAGTGGTATCTCTCTTCTTCTTAGCTTGCTTAAAGACTCAGCTCAAAGGCTTTCGTAGACACTTGGCACCTATGTAATCCTAGACAGATCACTTAGATTCTTCTCAGCCTCCGTTTTTCCATCTTTAAAATGACGATTATAAAAACATCTACCTCCCAAGGTTTTTGTGAGGATAATGTGAATTAATATGTAAAATGCTAAGAATAGTAATATCTAGTATTTATATAGCTCTTTAAGTTTTACAAAGCACTTTATAAATGTTATCTCATTTGGTCCTTACAACAATACTATTATCTTCATTTTACTGATGAGGAAACTGAGCAAGTCAGTGATTTGCCCAGGGTCTCATAGCTAGTAAGTGTCTAGGTGGGATTTGAACTCAGGTCTTTGAACTCTAGGCCCAATGCTCCATCCATTGAACCACTTGTTATTGCTATTGGTGCTACCCACCAGCTGCTCTACTTCAATTTGACTCCTTGAACATCCTGTTTTCCCCAGAATAAGCTTCTCATCACAAGTCTCATTGTCATGGAGATTGCTTCAGCTTTGGTAATTCAATATGTACTCTATTCCCTCAGTTGCCTCTCCTCTCTGAAAGGCAGAACAAAAAACTCCTCCCAAAACTTCCCAATAGAGGACTCAGAATTCCAGCCAGCTCTTCATTTCCCACCAGCTGCTCTGCTTGGTTTTGACTCTATAGCCTTTCCCCATTAGATTGTAAACCACAGGAGGGCAGGAACTGTCTTTCTTCCTCTTATTTGTACCTCTATGGAGCTCACTAGAGTGCTTGGCACATAGTAGGTGCTTAATAAATGTTCACCGATCATTGACTGTTGTTGTTGTTCCTGGATCTGAAGTAACTGACAAAATAAAAGAGAGAAAAAAAAAACCAGGAGAAATAATCTGGGATTCCACTCTCTAATCTTTAGTTTCTGGGCCTCAATTTCCTTCTCATCAGTGACTCAGTTTTATTTTCTCTTCTTCCTTGATTTGTTTTCTTTATGTGTCTTAGATTTCTTTTGTTTTGATACATTTGCTCTTGTTAATTTTCAGAGAATATGCGGACTCTGAAGTGTGAATAAAGAGGGAAATCAGGAGAAAAAAAGAGAACAAATTAAGTCTAACAGGGGAAAAGAGAAATCTTAAGCAAAGAGAAGGGATAAATTGAGAAAGTGGAAAAAAAAGCTTTCTCTTTCAATAACAATTATTATAGCTAGCACGTAAATAGCATTTTAGAGTTTTCAGAGTGCTTTACATCAGTTACCTGATTTGATCTTTATAACAATCCTGGGAAGGAGGTTCTTTTATTGTACCCATCTTACAGATAAGGAAAGGAGGGCCAAGAGAGGTTAAGTGACATGCCCAAGGTCACATAGCCAAATTAAGCAAACCAGTGAGGCAGAGTTTTAATTCAGGCAGATCTTTCTGATTCCACACTGCCTCTCAGAGTATCCGCTTTTACAGTTTTGGCTGTGACCTGACTCTACAAAAGTGCATATTTTATGTCATGTTAAGAGCAAATGTTTTAATTGTTTATTTTATCTGAATTTAATTGTCCTAGTAAACATTTTATAAGGAATATGGCATGTTATAAAAAGTGCTCAATTTGGAGTCAGCAGACCTCTGTTTAAATCTTGGTTCTTCTGCTTAATATCTCTGTGACCACGGGAAATTCACTAAATCTCTTTAGGCCTCAGTTTCCTTTTCTGTAAAACAAGGAGATTGGGCAAGATGACCTCTAAGAGCCCTCCCTCTCAGCTGTAAATCTGATGAACCTTGGGCAATATGTCCATTGAATGTGACTTCTGCTATTTTGTCAGCATAAGCAATCACTGCCTTCCTATTTGACAGCTTAGAAAAATCACCAGTGTACTGAGGTTTCTTTGTCCTGGGGCTGGGGTAAAAAAAATAAAAACAAAAAACCCCCAAAAATGCAAACAAACAAACCTTTTATACCATCCCTCAAAAACTGCATAAGCTCTTAGGCCTCATTCCTCACCCTCCTTAAATGCTGAGATAGTACAGTAGAAACCAGAAGCTTAAAAAAAAAGGTAACTGTGACAAAAACAACAGAGGGTTTAGCTTTAGAAAGGAATTGCTTTTTGATAACATTTTAAAAATGGTCTAAGGTCCCTTTACCCAGGTGTTTATAGAGTCACTGTGTTAATATGTGCCACACACATATGTGTATGTATATACGTATACATGACATACGTATACACACATATATATTCATAACTATTTTGTAGGCACTGTTCCAGATACCTAATCCACTACTAACACTAACCAGAGTTGAACACAATCACCAAGGGGGTAGAAAATAGATACCCCTCCCCTTCTTTTTCACTAGTGATTAACATACTCAACTTTACCTCATTGTATTAGCAATTCTGATGGTTTCCAGACTTGGGACAATCTGAATATAAATTTGGCTTTTAGAACAACAATTTACAGGCCTTTTCTGAATTGTTTTTCATCTGGAGCTAAATGGGCACCTCTTTGGAGAGGTCTGCCAGGAGTTGGAATTTCTGGCTGGCAAGTAGAAAAACTACCGAATGATTTTTCCATTGATTCATGTTCCCTTTTCAGTTTACAGTAAGGACAAAGGATTCCCCCACCTTTCTCTGGTTGTAAACAAAGACCACTTTTGTTACTCACCTTAAAATCTAAATGGACAAGTTTTGTTCTCTTCCTTTTTTTATTGTACATGTTTGAAAACTATTTCCAGGTGTGCTGTGTATTTAAATAAATAAATTAGATGTATGTCATAGGTAAATACTTTACATTTGTAACCTAAATAATAGATATCTATACCTATATCTAATCTTATCTGTATCTATATCCTTTTGTCAAAAGATACTTTTACTTACCAAGTTCTTTGAATGTCAAAAACAAAACTCTTAAAATAAATGAATCAACATGGGGCCTGCTTTTTTTTCTTTTGTATTTATCATAAATATCCTGGTTGTATTTCAGAGCTCTGGGATTTAAATAGGACATCAATCTTTCATAGTCCTTTTGGATTTCTCGACCTCCATGTGATGTTGCTGGATGAATATCAAGAACGACTGTTTGTGGGAGGCAGGGATCTGGTGTATTCCCTCAACCTGGATCGAGTCAGTGAAGGCTATAGAGAGGTATGACAATATCAAGCTCTATCTTTAGAAAAAATGCATGAGTTTATTGTGTGTTATATTCAGGTAGCTAGGAGGTTGTTGTTTTGTTTGTCCTTTGTTTTTGAAGACCACCATGGCATCTAGGAAATGATATGACTTGCAGTTGACTTTGATTTGAGTGAGGGAATGCTGTGCAACGTCACCAGCCTCATTTTCTCCTCCAGAGCCATCTGGGTCCAGTGGCCTGATATTCAATAGGATGACTAGAGATGACCCAAGATGCATTGGGAGACCTTGGCCCTTTTAGGCTAAGGCCTTTTCATGTATTCACTTAGAGTGAGGTAAAGCCCATTTAGTGAATAGGCCTCTTTAAGAAGTGAGTCAGTGGATGGCCCCTATAATTAGAAAAAAAGAAAAAAAAATCAAGTTGGGAGGGTAAGACTCTCAAGGTTGTTGTTCCAAAGAGAGACAGTTACCATTGACATTCACTCTAAGGCAGGAGGGTCCAAAATATAGCCATTAAGTGGAGCTTGGGCAGGGACCTATTGTGGTCCAATCTATGAGCGTCATAGTAAACTGGGTTTAAGGCTTTGTGAAAGAAGAAAGAGAGAAAGAGAGAGAGAGGAAGGAAGGAAGGAAGGAAGGAAGGAAGGAAGGAAGGAAGGAAGGAAGGAAGGAGGGAGGGAGGGAGGGAGGGAAGAAAGGAAGGAAGGAAGGAAAGAAGGAAGGAAAGATGGAGGGGAGGGGAAGAAGGGAGGAAGGGAGGGAAGGAAGAAAGCAAATCTAGCCAGTAAACCCCATGTTAAGTGGGCAGCTTCTGACCAAGCTAAGTGGTACAGTGGATAGAATGCTGGATGTGGAGCCAGGAAGAACTGAGTTCTCATCTAGCTTCAGATAGTTACTAGCTATGTGGCCCTGAGCAAGTCACTTAACCTGTTTGCCTTAGTTTCCTCATCTGTAAAATAAGGATAATAACACCTGCCTTCCAGTGTTGTTGTAAGGATCAAATGAGATATTTCTTCTTGTAATAGATAAATAGCATTTTATTTATTCTAATTGCTTATAAAAATAGTTTTCAGCATTCATTTTTTTAAGATCTTGAGTTCCAAATTTTTCTCCCTCCCCCCTCCTCAAGACAGCAAGCAATCTGATATAGGTTATATATGTCCAGTAATGTTAAACATATTTCCACATTAGTCATGTTGTGAAAGAAAAATTAGAAAAAAAGGGAAAAACCATGAGAAAGAAAAGGAATAAAAAACAAGAAAATTTGAAAATAGTATGCTTCAATCTGCATTTTGCCTCCCTAATTCTTTTTCTGGATATGGATAGCATTTTCTGTCATGTGTCTATTGAAATTGTCTTGGATCATGTATTGCTGAGAAGAGCTAAGTCAGTCACAGTTGATCATGGCATAGTGTTACTGTTACTGTGTACAATGTTCTCCTGGTTCTGCTCACTTTACTCAGCATCACTTCATCTGTTTCTTTCCAGGTTTTTCTGAAATCCACCTGCTTAACGTTTCTTATAGCACAATAGTATTCCATTACATTCATATACCACAACTTCTTCAGCCATTCCCCAGTTGATGGGCATTCTCTCTTTTTCCAATTCTTTGCCACCACAAAAAGAGCTGCTGTAAATATTTTTGTACATACAGGTCCTTTTCCCTTTTTATGATCCAAATGAAATATTTCTAAAGCACTTTGCAAACATTAAAGTACTATATTCATGCTAACTTATTATTATTCTTTTGTCATCTTTATGATATTTGGGAAATAATTATTTTATGAAATAAACTCTTATCCAACAATACTCAACATTTAAGATGATGTTGGAAAACATCTCAAATGCATTTTCAGCAAATCCTGGTCCCATCTGTATTCCCAGCAGGATTCTAACTCCTGCATTTAGCATTCTCTTTGTATGACATCCCTCCTTATTACCACACCCTCTGTCCTGAGACCTACATGTAGAACATGTTGAATTACTATTAGCCTCACTGGATTTTTTCAATGTCAATAGCTGGTTTAATGACATCTAAAGAAATGTGGACATGTGACCTCAGTATTAACCTTCTAGCAATGCCTGACTTACATTAGTTGGGCTCTGGATGGACTTGGAAGAGTTGAATCCTGAATCAAAATTGGTAAAGGACTCAGGGAACTGACATAATGAAATACAACAGTTTTATGAGAAAGACTGCTACAGTCAGGGAAATGTTGTTTTTAAAAATATTTATTTAAATTTTAATTTATGAAATAAAATAAATGTTTTCATAATATATTAAAAATGATTGCCATTAAAATTACAAACCTGTTATATACAACTTGCTATTCCTTTTAAATATATAATAAATTTATTCTGTACATTTCTTTTTTACTTTTTTTTCTGTCCCCCCTGCCCTATTAGACACAACTATGTATATGCGTGTGTGTATGTATGTGTTTGTATATATAATATGTATATATAAACACATACACACATACATATATATATGTAAAATCATTCCATATATACTTCTTTTCATCAGTTCTTTCTCCAGATGCAGATAATATCTTCCTTCATATGTCCTTTGTAGTTAATTTGGGTATTTATAAGAGTCAAAAATCATTTATTCACTCAAAGTTGTTCTTAAATCAGTATTGTTGTTTATATGTAATATTCTCTTGGTTTTGCTCATTTTGTTCTTTATTTCAGTAAGTCTCTCCATGTTTTTCTAAGATCATTGAGCTGATCATTTCTTATAGCGCAGTAGTATTCCATTACAATCATGTACCACAACTAATAGATTATATCTACCATTACAGACTGTAGAATTGAACTGAAAATCTTGAAAATTTATGCCACAAACACTTTCTTATGCAATATGGAGATAAGTTGAAACTGAATTTTCTTTCAGTTGTATGTTGCATCCTCATCTATAATAGCTTCCTTTTTTTTAGCATTGCCAGTCTCTCTCCCTCAGTAGCTATCCTGATTCTGGAAGGGGTTAAAATTCATCTAACCTGTCATATCTATTTGACTGCAGATATCATCATATCCTGTACAGTCATTTTCCACAAAACTAGGGTCTATCCAATGTGGCCATGTTAATATCTTTCCTACTCCTGTCTTCTTCCTCTCCCCATCTACTTTTTACCTCTTGCTGTATGAACAATAATCATTTTAATGATACTATTGGGAGAATTTTTTTTTAAAAAGTATTACAAATAATAGCCCTATGGCTCCATTTATGATCCCTGAAACTCACTGGACCCAAACCACTTTCTTGACTCTATTCCTTTATGCATGTTCTGTCATCCTATTAGAATGTAAACTCCTTGAATTCGGTGGAGCTGCTTTATTTTTGTATTTTTATCCTATTTTTATATTTTTATCCTAGCATCTAGCAGAATGCATGTCATATAGTCAACAGTTTTCGTAAATTCATTAATTGACTTCTTCCCTCAAACATGTTCAGATCGCTTATTGTTAAAGAAAAAAAAACCCACTCTTAGAAACTTGCTGCTCTATTATAGTTAAAACTCAGACTCTTCTTTTCCCCACCAGGTTGCTTGCATGTTCTATGGATATTTCTTCCTATCCATTCCCTTTCTGGTACCTGCAATCATGTTTCCACTTCCACTTATCAAATGAAGCTGCTTTCTGAAGATATTTATGAATCCCTTATAACCTAATTTGGACCATCTTCTTTCTCTTTGATCTCTCTGAAAAACTGAATACTGTTGACCACCCATCCTTGAAATTGCATGTCTCTCTCTCTCTCTCTCTCTCTCTCTCTCTCTCTCTCTCGCTCTCTCTCTCCCGCTCTCTCGCTCTCTCTCTCTCTCTCTCTCTCTCTCTCTCTCTCTCTCTCTCTCTCTCTCGCTCTCTCTCTCCCGCTCTACCTCTCCCTCCCTCCCTCTCCCCCCCTTTCCCGCCTACCCCATTCCCTCCCTAGGTCTCCCTCTTCTACTTTTTTTAGATTGCCTTCTTCTCTGCGATTCATTCTTTTCAGAATTAATTGTGAATCTTTCCAAGAACTCTCCTTCATTCCTCTGCTTATCACTTTTTACACTTCGACTTTGGTGAATTTATCCACTATTACGATTTCAGCCACCCCACTCTAAGTTAATGCCTCCCGTATCAACATTTCTAACCTGAACTCGTACCTCTGCCCCATCACATATTTTAAAAATTATTTCCTATATATCTCAATTTGAATGTTTATTGTTGCTACATACTAAACATGTTTAAAATGGAACTCGGCAACTCCCCACTGGCACCCCTTTCCGACTATTATAATTTGTGTCACTGATATCATAATTCCCCTAAAATCATTGAATCTCTGAATTAGAAGAAACATCAGAAGCTAACTAGTTCAGCCTATCTATGATCATGAATTCTCTCTATGACATCCTTGATAGTCATCAAGAATTTCCTAGTCAGGGAAACACATTACCTCCTGTCAAAATTCCTCACTTTCCCCTACCAATAGAATATAGACTCTTGGGGCATGGACTATGCCATTTTTAAACCTTTGTATCTCCCATATATACCATAGAGTCTCACCCATAGTAGGTGCTGAATGGAATTGAAAAGCATTATATGTTGTTGAGGGAATATAGTTTATTTGCTTAAAAGAAAATTTTGACACATGTCAAATGTTCTACTTCTTGATAACTTGACTCATTTGCAGCAATAAACTGGGGATTTCTAGTTGAGTCCTTTTCTTCCCTGTGCAGATTAGGAAGCTCATGAAAGTTTGTATTTTTATTTTAGATAATGATGAACATGACTTCTGTAAACAGCTTTCTTGCAAAATTATCTGAGTTACCAGAGTATAATGTGAGAATTCTTTGAACTATAGATATAATTTATTCATAAGAATGTACATGAAGTTGTTCTTCAGCTTCATTACTTAAATGGATCTATGATTTCATTAATAGAAATATTCTTTTAATTTGTGCAAGTAGCATCCCTTTGGTACCTCATCTTGTACGATCTTTGTTCATATTCTCTCATAGAGCCTCCTGAGAACATATGTCCAATGTGCTAAAATCCTCTCTCTAGGTCTTTTAATGGTGTCGTGGGCAGCCTTCACTTTTTAACATATTCCATATCTATCATTATTCAAGCCCCTTTCTTTTAATAATGAATCATAACTTTCAAGCTTCAATCAAAATGTTTGAAAATTGTTGTGAGTAGAAAACATTTTTCTGTGTGCTTCTTTTATTATAATTGTTTTTATACCTTTCATAATTTCAGAAAAGTTTCCACAAAGGGCTGTGAAATTGTATTAAGTTATTGGAGCAAGATCAGATTCCCTAAAACGTCAGCAGGTGCCCAACTGGTTTTCTTTATACTCTTTAAGCAAATTCCTATCTGTTTCATAACTGGGAGAATTTGTCTTGGCTTTAAATCTGAACAACATGAAGTTAATCTGTGTACAAGCATAAAATTAATTAGTCCTAAGTGTTTATACAGTGAATCGAGTGATTTATAGAAAATGTAAGTAAATTGAGCATAGTAAGAACACTTTTGAGAAAGACAGCAAAATAGCTTGAATGGCTTTAAAATACATTTAGATTTCAAAAGGTAAATATGACTGAAAATGATGTATATCTAACTGACCTAGTGATTGTTTTAAAGGCTGTCTATTATAGACTTTTACTCTGTTGTGAGAAATGTATATCCTTCAACCTGTCCTTAAAACAAAACAAAAATTAAATAAAACACCATCCTTGGCTTTCAATATATTTAAAGAATGGGATGTGACTCTGCCTATTGAATTGAGGGTTTTACTTTTTTTCTCAAAATAATTGCATAAATAAATGGCCTTTTCAAAGGTCACTTACTAAAAAGGATTAACAAATGAGATAGGCAATGGGGGAGAAAAATGAATGAATGTATTATAAATAGTAAATGTGTATATACATGGTAGCTGAACCTGTGATGTCATCAGGCTATGGAACACCCACTGCAGAAACTGGCAAATGACTTGTAATTAATACCCATAAAGCATATCCTATGGCACTAAGACATTAAGTGCCTTTCTCATGACAATAATGCTAGGATGTGTCAGAGGCAGAATCGGAACCAAGATCTTCCTGATTTTAAGGCTGGCTCTCTACCCACTACACTACACTATTTTGACTCTCAAAAAAAAAAAGTGTTCAGATTGCATGGTGCTACAATTTCTGTTTCTGTGCCTTCTCACAGCCTCACCCATCCATGTATTACACTCGCTCTTCATCTCTACCTCCTAGAATATCTTCCCTTCCTTTGGAGCTAGGCTTGTGCTCTCTCCTACTGGAAATTTATCATGATTCCACTAATTGCTATTATTAGTGCTTACTCCAGAAATTACTTTGTACATAAATTTTATTTAGTTAACTATATGTTATTCTGTCCCCCAAAAGAATGTAAGCTTCTTGAGGGCAGAGACTGTTTAATTCTTGTCTTAAGACATAGTGCAATATCTGGCACATAGAAGGCACTTAAAATGAATTTTAAATTGAATTGAGTTGAATCAGAATCAAACAGTGATGTATCAGATCCTGACTGAAACCTTTTCCTGAAATCTTTGACGGCTTTGTTTTCTGGAT
The DNA here is from genome assembly GCA_028646595.1 of Phalanger gymnotis. NCBI lineage: Eukaryota > Metazoa > Chordata > Mammalia > Diprotodontia > Phalangeridae > Phalanger > Phalanger gymnotis. The sequence goes on along the minus strand of CM053623.1, from coordinate 131,155,909 downwards.
TGTTTTTTATCACCTTCTCTTTTAAAGCTTCCTCCTCTCTCACATCCTTGTCTTCTTCAGCTTTACTATGGAAGGCAATGGATATGGTGGATTTTGTTTTTGTTTTTATTTCTTGCTATGAAAGATGGTATTTTAATGTTCCCTCCCAAGTCATAGAGGTAAAAAGAAAAGCCTTTGCATTCATGGTATAATAAAAGACCCAGAGAAATTCTTCCAACAATATATGACCTTCCTCTATGGAGGATTTTTATAATATGATCAAGAATCACATAGAAGGAGAAGACATGAATAAGTTTTGATAGAATGGAGTACCCATATTGAAGAGATCATCAATATCCATTAAATAACTAAAATATAAGTATGAAAGAAAATGTTGTATGGATAGCACCGTTGTTTTCTGGACACAGCTTCTCTGATTTCCTCTCCCAAGCAACCTGACTGGCCTCAGCCTCAGTGACACAGATTTTAGGACTGGGACTATAAATGATCTCAGCCATATGCTCTCCAGGCCTTTCACATTCAATGGATCCTGAGAACTTGGAAGCATCCACACTAGATGCCTTTCCAGATGGAGGGCAGGAGGGATATCCAGAGAAGTTGGTGCCACTGAATCCTTGCTCTATGTCTTTTCTGTGTTTGAACAAATTAAACCTACCTTGTTCAATGAGTCACGTAATGCTATCTCAGTCTAAACTAAGGGAACATTTGGGATTAGAGACACATTTACGATGGGATATAATACAATTAGCATTAGAAATGAAATCAAAATTTTGACTTCCCAGTACAACTCATCTGTTTTCTAACTTTGGGACCTTGAGCGTCATCCAGTTAGCCTAAATTTCCTCATCTGTAAAATGGGGATAATGATACTTGTATTATCTGTCTCATAAAGTTACTGTATGGAATGTGATTTAAAAAACACTATAAAGGCCTCCATAATGTACTTTCTCTATTAACCAAGACTGGCCCTTATTCCTTCTATATTACGGTCTATTTCTAGAGTGAGGCTAAGGGGGACAGCAGGTCTCTCTTTGAGGATGGAAAAGGAATAGCCAGTATTCCTCTTCTTTTCCATGGTTCCCAACTATAAAACTTTTCGTCACCCCTACTTTCAGTCGGTGCCTGGTTACAGCACCCAGATTTTGTTTCCTGGAAACAAGATAGTCCCATTCAAATTTCATCCACTCTGGGAATTCCTTTTTAATACTGGAGTGTTGCTTATAAAAATAGATTTGTAAAATGTTCACAGTATATCTGAAAATTCAGTGAAACTATAATCTGGGGGTAGAGCTTAACCATATGGAATTGATGGCAACATTTTAAAAAAGAGACATACTTCTCAATAGTAATTGATTATATTTACAGAACCCTTTTGATCCTCACAACAACCTGTGAAGTAGGCACTGTAAGTAGTAATTTGTTGTTGTTGTTGAAGTCATTTTCAATTATTTCTGACTTTTTGTGGCCCCATTTGAGGTTTTTGTGGCAAAGATACTGGAGTGGTTTGTCACTTCCTTCTCTAGTTCATTTTACAGATGAAGAACCCAAGGCAAACAGGGTTAGGTGACTTGCCCAGGGTCACACACCTAGTAAATATCTGAGGTTGGGTTTGAACTCAGGAAGATGAGTCTTCGTGACTTCAGGTCCAGCATCCACTGCACCACCTACTTGCCTATTAAGTATTAATACAGATAAAGAAACTGAGGTTCTGAGAGCTTAAAAGACTTGCCCAATTGCACACAGTTAAAATTTCATTATTTGTAGTTAAGCCCAGAATTTTTTTAAAATTCTGAATCTAATTTTCATTTCATTTCATCACATTTTATAGACATCTCAAAGAGAACACTGGAATTATCCATCTGAAAATATCTATTTGCAAATGACCGAAGAAGATCATTAATTATAAGCAAGTTAGGCACTGTTCTAGATGAACTTCAAGTTGTTTTCTGGAACAACTGTGACAACTCAGAAACTGTACCACTCTTAGCAGCTACTTTTCAGATTGGGAGGTGAATCTTCAGAATTATTTTCTTTTGCTTTTCTTTTATTACTGGATTAGGGTCTGTTTTCATATGGTTCCTGACAGTTTGTAATTCATCTTTTGACAACTGGAAAATGATTAAACTTGCATTTTAATACGCAAGGGTCAAGCAGTCTAGGATCATCTCTCAATCAAAAATCATTTCGGGAGAGAGGAACCATTTTATCATAGCATTTTAAGTACAAATATCTATATCAAATAATCCTTTCGTATATTTCACATACCAATATAAGTATGTGCATATAAAATATTTGAAGATATACCAAATTCACTGTTACTTCTCTGACTTGCTGATTAAAGTCAGCAAGTGTATCAGTAATATGTGTATATGGAGGGAGTATACACACACATTAGAAAACTGGACAAGGGACAAAAAATGTTTTTAGGTTTCAGAAATGTAGTGATGAGTCAGCAAACATAGCTGGGGAAGAGAAATTATACAAATGGGAACATAATGAAGAGATAGAAAGAGGGTTGTGGAAGCCAAATGACAAGAAAAAATCCAGGAGGAGAGAGAGCTAAAGCTATAGAGATGTTAACAAGGAGAAGGTCTGAGAAAAGATAAATATAATAGTTAAGAAGCACTGCTAAATTTGAGGTCAGTTTCTCTTGGGTGACAGAATGGAAAGCTGGATATATCACAAAGGAGCCAGAAGTCAGTGAAATGGGGACAAATTGGAAGTAATAAGGATATACCAGTTTTTGTTTGTGTGTTTTGTTTTTCCTGAGGACTTTGCTGTGAAACAGAGAGAAGATAAAGTAGTGGCCTGAGAAAACAGCATGGTCAAGTGAGATTTGCTTAAGAAGTAAAGTAGGAAGACCTAGGTGTCTTTGAATCCAGCAGAAAATTGAAGCTTAGTGGAATAGAGAAAGAGAGAAGGGAGAGCAAGAGAGCGAGAGAGCGAGAGCGAAAGAGAGAGAGAGAGAGAGAGAGAGAGAGAGAGAGAGAGAGAGAGAGAGAATCAGAGAGACAGAGACAGAGGGAGAGAATATAAAAACATGAATGAATGAAAGGACTAGAGGAGATCAAGTGCACAGGATTTTGACTTTCATTAGGAGATGAGAAGCCTTCTCATCAGAATAGAGCAAAGGAGAAGAGAATGATAGTTAATTTAGAAGATTTTCAAGTGTGGAGCAAGCAGCAATGGAGCACAAAGGATCGATTCTATTGTATTTCTTTATTTATCTATTTCTTTTCTATTTGTGTTTTTGTTTTGAGTAAGGGAGAGTAAGGAGTTTTGAGTAAGTTTTGAGTAAGGAGAAAGTTACAATCCCTCTTGAAAATGTTCAGGGCTTTTAAATACAGTTTAAAATATTGTATGTAAGTTTGTTTTTATTATGTTAGTCCTCCCATATCTGTGGGGATATGTTCCAAGAGTAATATTGGAGGCTTGAAACTAAGGATAGGACAGAACCCTATACAGTCATTTCTTCTGTGAATTCACATTCTGAAAATTTAACTCTACATTAAAAATTCCAAAAGAAAAACATAATTCAAAAAAAAATTAACTTTACAGTACAGTACTGTATGCTCTTTCCAAGCTCCTGCTCTTCCTCTCAAACTCCTCAGCCTTCCTCCCTGAGCTATCCCCAAAACAAAACAAAACAGAAAGCCTCTTGAAGTAAAAGCAGAAATTTGGATACACAGAGAGACTGTTACCATCTCAGGATCTGGGGCTTGATTTGAGACCAACTGCATGAAGAGAGGAGATCTTTCCCTTGCTCTGCCCACTCTCCCCTGTGTTTGCCCTTCTTGGGTACCTCCTGTCTGTCCCCAGTCCTCCCATGTATCCTTGAACTGTGCGTCGGCCTCCTCCGTTCATGGTTGCTTGGCCCCCTTCCTGCCTCCCTCATTTCCTTGGAATTAGAGGAAACCACTGGAAAGCAAAACCTCAGATAAAGAGGAGACATTATTTTCCTCAATAAATTTAATTTTGTGTAATATCTTTCCAGGCTCTTCTTGTATTTTTTCCTTCCTAGAAGGAATAAAAAGGGAGGAGGAGAGAACTAGAAAAAAGAAAAACTACTTCCTGACCATACTCTCTATTTCATTTTTGATACATTTAAAATGCAATTGAATTATATGGTGACCTTCAATTCATTTCCTTTTTTTCTTTCCCCTACTTCACTCTTATTGGTATAAAAAAGTCAGAGGTGATATTCCAGGTAGGAATCCAAAAAGCATTCCACTGTACCTTTGGGAAAAATTCTATTTTTAAGCTAAACTAACTGGAATAGTGTGGTGAAACGTGCTTCAGAAAATGACTCCACACTTGCACATCTATTGGAATGCTTAGACCAGACGGTCTTGAGCTGGCCTCAACTGGGCTCGATGACCTCTTAGATCCCTTCTGGATCAAAATCTAGAAGCCCATTTTGATTGCTTCACTCAAGATGGTTTAAGAAGGCAGACAATGAGCTTAATGAAACTGCTTCCCAAATCCTTGGTTATATTTGTGTAGTCTGGCCATACCTTCTTGCACAGCCTTGATGTCAAGAATGACATCGCTCTCTTCACCACTTTTTCTATCAAAGGCTCTCCTAAATGCTCAATCTTGCTTTCATTGAGGAGCGTGACTTCTTTTACATTGCTGGGTGTATGCCTACCAGTGATTTTTCTCTCACCAGCAACAAGCCCACACACTAGCTAGTGAGTATTAGGGGCTTGATCATTTGTTAAGTTGTATTGAATCACCATGTCGCCACTGGGGCAGGCAAGTAAAATACACATTGTGGGAGGCGGTACTGGATGCACATGTATCATCCATCCATAACAAAGAAACATATGAACCCAATGGCCCAAGAATTAGAATTAAAATAGTAAAATTAGGAGGTGTAACTTGGATAGGGCTGAGCAAGTCCTCAGTGACATAACTTGAATTGTCAGGTGCCTGTGCCACTTGCTCAGGAGCTCATTTTCCTCTATCTGAAAGGGGAAGGGGGGATGCACAGTAATTTTGCCTGAAATCATACATATTGATTTATGGGGAGTATTTCAAGTACCCCAACAATAAACTGGACCTGTTTGGTGGCCACATATGTAATGATAACAACTCATATAATTAATAATGCTTTGGATCTCATAAAGTGCTGCATGATAGAACAGTCTGTAATCTTCTATACAGGTCCAACTCTAGGTCTTTGCACCTTCTGAATATCTACACTGGACAAAGGTTGTAAAATTCTTGTTTTCCTATTGCTTTAAGAGGAAAAGGAACCCATATATTTGTTTGAGCTTATTTGAATATTTTTAACAACAATTTTTCTATTCATTTCCCCCAAACTTTATTTCTATTTCCTTTCTAAATTTCTGATTCCAGAAAAGCAGTCCAGTTCAATTAAAAAAACTTATTTCTCATCTATCATGTCTATAATATCATACTGTTCGTATTCAGATAAGGGCATATACGATAATTGTAGAAATCTTTCGTTGACAATTTTATTTTATACTTCCCTTAATTATCCAGCTTAATGATCTCATAAAGGTTATACAACCCTACATAGTTTAGAGGTGAGATTAATTTTATGTTGAATGTGGGAAAAGGCATTAAGGATATAATTTGCATATAGACGTCAGATAGTAAATTACATTAATACAGCAGTAACTGTTCATATAGAAGCTCATGCATTGGGCCAATACAGTTTGTGTAGTTTGTGTTGTTATAATGTTCTAGTACAAATGCTTTGGAGAATTACTCATCAAACCATAAGTCTTGCCAAAGTGCCAAAAGACTGTAATTCTGGCACACGACCAATTTGAAAAACTATGACTATAGTCATTATAAATAAGTTTAAAATCCTAAACACCAAGACAACGAACATGTGGTAGGTTAAAGGGTACCATTTACAGCCAATTAGTACTTGACTTTTAATGTTTTGCAAACAAAGTCCATTTTATTGCCTTTAAACAATATTTGCCCACAAGGCAGGCAGGTAAAATACACATTGTGGGAGGCCGTACTGGATACATATGTATCATCCACCCATACAAAGATACATATAAACCCAATGGCCCAAGAATTAGAATTAAAATAGTAAAATTAGGAGGTGTAACTTGGATAGAATTATACTGTGGAATGGCGCACTTAAAATATATTGCATTAATCTTGGCTGAAATTAAATATGCCATTTATGGGGAAAATTATTGAAATGATCCTTTTCATTTAGGCAATAAAATCTGTTCGTCGTTGTCATTTTGTTCTTGCCTGCTTACACTTCTGTTGGGTGTCATAATAACATCTTATAATAATAAGCTGTAATAATCTTAATTCCGCTGTCATTATGAGACCCAATGGGGTGCACAGGAAAAATGACTATATGTATTTTTTTTAATTTTGTTTTTATTCTTTAGTCCCAGACATAGGTTATGAAAGGCTAGAGCATTGTCTCTTAATCAGCACAAGCATGATTACAGAAATATTAAAGACAGTATCATCATGTAATTGGATGTATTTGACCTTTTACTTTTTATTCCCTTTGTTAAATAGAGAATTTTGAAGTACCACCATACCCTTTTGTTACATTTTAACAATATTTTATGTGGAACAAACAGTTTCATTTCATGAGGTTTTATTGTTATTAAACTGTGGAGCAGAACCAAAAAGGCTTATTCTGACTGCCAAAAGAAATGAGGAAAATCATCTTCCTTACTAACTTGGCAGAACATGTACACATTCTGGCTTCAAAATACACCCCTCTGTTTCCATTGTGGTCTTTTTTATGCCTTTTTTTTCACACTGGTGATGAAATGAAGGGTGCAATCTTTAGCCTTGTTGACATTTTAAAAATTCCCTCAGCCAAACCTGATCTCCTTTTCATTGACAGTAAAGCCCAAGGTTTACATTGAACTTCATTGTGTGTTTTCTCCCTTTGGTTACTCCACAAGTGCTAGGAGTCTCTGTGGATGACTTTCTTACCTTCATACCTTTGATAACGTCATTTTTTCTTTCTCCTCACTCCCTCTGGAATCCTAGCCATCATACATTTTCTGGAACCTAACAGACTGAAGTAATCCTTTCTCTTCTCTGAGCTCAGAGACTATTCGTTATCTAGAAAATAGGAACACTGGGCATATAGGAGCATAAACACACAGGAACATAGATTTGAATTTAGGGTTCATTTAGTTCAACACCTTCATTTTGTTTTAAAAAAATTGGAGTTTATAGTAGAATCAAAGGACCATAAGATTTAGAGTTGAAAGGAACCTTGGAAATTTTCCAGCTAGCTTAACCCCATCACTTTATGGATGAGAGACTGAATTTTATGCGGCTTGAGGGACTTGTGTTCTAATCAGTGTCATTTGAACCTGAAGACTTTAAATTCAACTCTTTCCTTAATAGCAAACTACCTATTTTTTTGTCTTCTGTTCCTTGCTATCTTTAATGTGTGCATATATAACTCAACCAAATTATAATCTTGTTAAGGGGTTAACTCCTTTCACATATTAGTAAGTACTTAGTAAATTTTTGTTGATTGATTAACAGGTTCTTCTTAAGGACAATCATAGGTGGCGGTTTGAATTAAGAGCTGAATGTGGAATCTTAAATCTTAGGTTTCTCAGTTCTAATAATATCCAAGGCATACTACTTTTTGTATGAAAATAGCTTATCTAGTTTTAAAATTTCTGCCCTGGAATAATCATTATGAAATAATGATTTGCTTGAGATTCAAGATGCACTAAATTTGTTTAAATGACATCAATACAATCAGTTGAAAAATGAAAACCTCAGTCATCTTGGCTGATATTTTCAGAGTTGCATGAATTTGCTTTTGGCTTCATGAAAAGGCAGCCAAAAATTTGGACAATTAAAAGAACGAAGGAATGAGTAAAGATTCTAACATTAGGAAATTTAGACTCTGGGCATAATGTGCTATATATGAGTCACAAATATAGAGAATTGTTTTAAATAAGAGACTCTTGGTCTAGAAGGAGGAAAATAGGTATTGTTTAAGAACCAGTCTATGTAAGCTAAGAAAATCTTATTGGCAAAAAGTTGACCACTAAATGATGATACTATTTTTTGATCCACAATAATGCAAAAAAGATCAATTTATTAATATATGGAGGATTTATAATTTGCATCACTGGCACAGGGTATTTTCTACCAGTAAAATCATGGGTCCTTTTAAATGTTGATATTTGTGCTCTGTTTCAACCTAAGCTGAGCTTACTATGTTTTTGAGCAGTAGTTAGCCAATCTGATCAATTAATTCCCTCCTCCCCTCCCAAATCATTCAAATTTTATGTTCCCTCTAGTGTATATATGTGTGTATATAGCTGTATTTATATAATCATGAAATTGAATTTAAATGTATATACACATATATATATATATATATATGTACAAATACAAATGTTATGTATATGTACATATACATAAGTTCACCCAGTGGGTAATAAAACCAAAAGAGTATGGAGAAATAAATTATGTAAATAAAACAAGGACGTCCTTGCCTGTTCAAATTCAATATATTAATAGAGATATGAAAACAAAATTTAGTGCAAATAATCCCTTGTTGAAAAGACCTTAGAGTTCTTCTAGACCAATCCTATTATTTGACAGATCAAGAAATAGAAGCACCAGGAAATTAAGTGATTAAAATTTAGTTTTTATGTTTCTTACTCCAATGTTCTTTGCACATCGCTATAACCATGGCATGGATAAATTTCTATTCTGATATCTGAGTTAATTCTTATAGCATGCTGTTTTGACCTGGGCCTGATTCAGGCCAATCTCCTAATAGTTAATGTTTGATGGAACAAAATGAGAATTTGTAGGTCATTCAACAGTTAAGGAAAGGATATTTAGTTAGCTATAACAGTAGAAGCTGCCTTCACAACTGAACCTTACCTGAGTTGCCATCATTGTTTGCAAACATCAGAGAAAGCCTCTAGAGTCCCTCACAGTTTTGTTTTGTTTTGTTTTTTATAGTCAGAGAACCAGGAAGTGATGTCAGTAGCCTGATCCTTTAATTCCATGAGGCAGTCATGTTTTGAGGATAATTTCAATAGCTTTTTATGAAAAATCAGCCTAACTTGCAGGTAGATGGAGTTTAGGATATTGCTCTTACTAGGTCACTGTGTTCTATATGGAAGCCCAATATTTAAAGAATTGAAGGATAGGAATATTGGGATATTTCTAAGACTATGATTTCATTGATATGGGTGCTCCCTCTACTGGTGCTTATCATAGTACCTTTTCATCTTACATGATTTTTGTCCATGTCTTACCCTAAATCCTCAGTAGATCTACCAAATGCCCCAAATATCTGGAAGGAAGGAAGGAAGGAAGGAGGTAGGGAGGGAAGGAAGGGAGAAAGGGAGGGAAGGAGAGAGAAAAAAAGAAAGAAAAAAGAAAGGAAGGAAGGAAGAAAGAAAGGAAAAAGAAAGAAAAGCTTTGATTAAGCACCTTCTATGTGTTGGGTACTGTGCTAAGAGCTTTACAAATAGTGTCTCATTTAATCATCACAGTGACCTTGAGAAGTAGGTGTTAGTTCTATTCTCATTTATTATATTTATTTGACAGTTTAAGAAGTGGAAGCAGGCAACAGTTAAGTGAATTGCATAGCTATTAAGTATGAGGCTAGATTTGAACTCAGATCTTCCTGACTAGCACCCTATCTACTATACCTCCTAATTGCCCTTAAGGCTTTCAATAGTTTGTTATTACAGGACTGGATTTTTGTTGTCTATCTTTTATTTCACACTTAATTATTATTAGTTTACCTCTTGTTCTGATCAACCAATTAATAAGTAATAATTATGAACCAGCTATGTGTCAGGCAATGTACCTTAAGGCATTGTTGATACAAAAACAAAAAAAAAATAAGAAATCCCTGATATCAGGGAAATAATATATTCACATAATATATACACAAAATAAATACAAGGCAATATTGGTAATGGAGTAAAGGCACTAAGGAAAGGAGGAAAGAAACAAACTTTTATTAAGTACCTGTTATATTTAGGTAATGTACTAAACTCCATTCATATCTTATCTCGCTTGATCCAAGCAACAACTCTAGGAGTTGGGACGATTATTATTCCCATTTACAGTTCAGACAATTGAGGCAGACAAAGTTTAAGTAACTTGCCCAGGGTCACATAGCTAGTAACTATCTGAGTTAGGATTTGAACTCAGGTTTCCTTGACTCCTGGCCTATTCTATATCCAGTCTGAGCTGACCTTTCATGGATCTTATCTTTTTCCTTATATCTTTTTTCCCCTTTAAAAATTATATTAAACATTAATTAAAATAAGCACTTCCATAATATACATATATATGTATATATATATATATATATACACATACATGCATACATACATACAGTAGAACATAAGGGTTTGTAAATGAAACTGTGAATCTCTGTTATGCACAGCTTGTTTTTTAAAGTGTCTAATAAATTGAACATGTTATTTTCTGAATTTGATTTTGGATATGCTGAGTATCAAAAGCGCACAAGACATACAAGTGTAGATATCTAGTGGTCCGGGGCTATGTAGAAGTGATCGAAGGTGGAGATTTGGGAATCGTTTGTATAAAAGTAGATATTGAAGCCCTGATTGATGAGACCATGAGACTAGAGAGTTTAGGAATACAGAAGAGATGGTGGAAAAACTGGTTCATTTGTCCTGAAAAGACATAAAGATAAAATAAAATTCTACAATTTATATGAATGATGACTATTAGGAAAATAAGGAACTGCTTCCCATCTTCACAGAAAATAGAACAAATAGGATTGTAAAAAAAAAAGTAGTTACAATATGATTCAATTTTTATGCAGGTTTCTGTAACACATCCAATTATCATGTATTTTATTTCAGATACACTGGCCTAGCACAGTCCTGCAAAAGGAAGAATGCATGATGAAAGGAAAAGATGAAGTAAGTATCCTTTGTTATCAGTCAAAACAATGATCAGTTGTGCGGCGTTGCGCCGCTGGGTTCCTACCCGCTGGGTTCCTAAGTTCCTATCGCTAGGTCGTCCTCTTACTCACCCTTCACCGGTAGAGCGAGTCTTCGGGAAGTCTCCGGCCTCCCCATCTTCAGGGAGGAATGAACCAGACAGAGCACCAGAGGTTGCAGAAGCGGTCTTTATTGCTAGGCGATCACATCCCGAGAGAGCCTCTCTAGGGCGTGCGCGCCTCTATATACCCAAGCACTTCCTGGATCAGTCTCGACCAATCCCAGAACGCCAAACACAGTTTTACCATATATGGATAGATTTGTACAGCAAAGCATAGCCACTCCCACTCCTTCCCCTTAGCCACTCCCACTCCCTCCCCCAACACAGTTGTAAAATTTCTTTTAAAATCCATAGAGGACTGAATTGCAAACCATGTTTTAAAGAATCTACACAATTAAATGTATGCATGCATATGTGTGTATATACATACATATATACATATACAATACGTACATACATATATACCTTTATAACATATAGTCAGATCTATACATCTTTACAAAATTCCCCATGTTAAAATCTCAAACAACTCCTTATTCAGCTAAGAAACTTTTGACTCCAGGAGAAGCTAAACCCTATTTAAGCATAATAAAATTTTGGTTGATTAGATAGAAACAAGCTAATGAAAAAATAATTGAGGTGCTAAATTGTGTGTAAGACTTCAGAGAGAAGGGAGAACAGTCAGGACAAACAGGGTGAGGTAGAGAGAAGACATGACATGGTATTATAGGAAGAGTACTGGACTGAAACCTTGGCTGCCCTCAGGTCTTTGACATTAATGAACTGTATAACCTTAGAAAAATCACTTAATGCTTTGAGCCTCAGTTTTCTCATCTGCAAAATGAAGAAGATAATGCTTGGGGTATTTATATCACCACTTTACATGTGGTGGCTAAGATACAATGGAACTTTGTATAGGTTTGAAAATATACAAAGTTCTTCACATGTGTAGTCTCATATGAGCCTCACAAAACCCCAGTGAGGTAGCCCTTGTATTTTTATTATTTATTATATTTATTATTATTTTACAGAAGAAACTGAGGCCTAGAAGTTTAAGTGACTCACCCAGAATCACTTAGCTAACAAAGACCTGAGGTGAAATTCAAACCCAGAACCATTCTCATTTCAAGTGCCAAAGCTTTTCCATTCTACCAGAATGCCCGTTCTGTGAAATATGAAAGTATTTTGTAGTATTAAAGAGCTATATACATGGAAAATATTATCTTTAAAATTTATCACGAGATCATCTTTGGCATCAGCAAGACTAATTAAATATACTTCGATTAATCACTTTTGAATAAATGAATTTCAACATATAAAATCTCCACAAAAGTCACTTTGGTCCCACTTCCATTTATTTTCCTGTTTATCCCTAGTTTTGTGCAACTGTTTTTCCTCTAATAATCATAGTTCAGTAAGCATTATTCAATAATCAGTCCAATAATCTTTTCCTCTGATTCGTTTTTCACTTCATGTTATTTCTTAAAAGCCTTTTATAGTTCTTTGTAATATTCATCTTAATCCTACCTTAGTATTCTGTTGCAATGAGTAAGCCATAATACATTCAGTCCTTCCCTGGTCATTGGACATTTAGCTTGTTTGTGGTATAGAAGAAAAGGTGCTGGACTTGAAGTTATCAGCAAGACTTGGATTTTAAACCTGAGCTTCAGACGTAACCACAGGAAGGACAGTTCATGTCTTTTGAGCCTCGATTTCCTCATCTGGAAAACGGCAGTTATGTCAGTATTACTTGCCTCACGTAGAGTGGAGGTCAAATGAGATAACACCCAGAGTCCTACAATTTCAGGTGTTATCCTGTATTTTATCTTTATAAATTATGGCGTAATAAATATCTTTGAATAGCTCTTTTTCCTTAATGTATTAATAACAATTATGAGTTGAAGAAGCAAATTTTTACAGTACAGATGGAATAGATTTTGTGAGCCCCAAGAAGACAAATATTTGTACATTTATTTTAGGTTCTATCCCATCAAGGAATGAATCATTCCTTCTCCCTTCCCCATTTTGCTATCTGTGATTGGGGAAAGTAATAGAGGGGTGCTCTCTTACTCTAAATTCAATAGATATAACATAAATAGGGAGTCAAACAGGGTTAAAGTAACCCTGCTCTCCCCTCATGCCTTTAGAGATTTTCCATGGGTTAACTTGTTGACTGGAGGTACCATTGGCACGTATGTATAAACTATAGTATTAGCTACCAGGGAGACAATGTACATCACCTGATAGAAGTTATTTTTTCAGTCAGGGCAAGAGGCATCATGCTATTCTTTCTTCCTCCTAGTTCTCTGTACCAAATTGGTTACAGCCAGGAAATGAGCCAGTGAATTCTCTAAGACCTGAGTGGCCAGCAGATGGCTGGCCAGTTACACACATGTCAAAGCAGCTGCAAGAATTTTGTCAAATTGTTTCTCTGAAAGTCACATTATTGTGACATGAGAAGGAAAACTGGTGCTTCCAGCTCTTTATGAATAGCGTATGTGCCTGTGGCAATGGTAAATGGCAATGATCAGATTTTATTAAATGTCCTGATATGATTAACCCACAGAATAAAACCTTGGGTACAAAAGTAAAGCTTCCCACATTTGTTTGGAGATATTTTGCCCAAGATCATCATAGCAGTAATATAGTCACTATCCCAGCCTCCAGGGTGTTCCATTCTGCATTGCTATTAGTGCTATGATTAGTACACACACATGCACAAACACCACACAACATGGTATTTACTACAATTTACTACCTAATATCAATGAACTTAATGTGTTAAAAATCCTTTGACATGATTAATGTAATGATTATGCAATTTATGTAAAGAACGATACTCAAAGTTTAAGACTTATTAGAATTGCTTTTAATTTTATTCGTTTGGTTTTTGGTGTGGAGGTGGAATGTCATTGGTGCAGGGATTGTCCATTGAAGAAACTTCTGCTACCATTTCAGATTTGCAACTGCTCTTCTATTTTTAAGGCTCATAGAGTTACCTAGAGCAATAAGAAGTTAAATGACTTGCCCAAGGTCACAAAGCCATTTTGTATGAGACAGTACTTGAACCCCCAAGTCTTCTTGCCTCTGAGAGTAGCTCTCTATCCACTAGGCCACACTGCTTCTCTTCTTTTAAATTAGATGGTTGAAAATAATTCATAAATATTACTTTACCACATTTTTTTCTATTCAAAATCAGCCATATCCTTTTTTACAGACAAGTTAAAACTGTACCCATAGAAATGTACCTTAGTTATCTGACTAAATAAAATCTGCAGTGACATGCTAAAGAAAAAAAGCCTTTCAGTTGATTAACTTGCCTCTACTAAATTGAAAACATAGATCATCAAGTTTATTTTGTGATTTTCAGATTGCATGATTTATCTTTTTGTTTTCTAAATCAGAATAATGTTCCATATCCCAAAAGTTTGTGTACATGTTTCTTGTGAGCCATAGAAACATTTTTGAATTATGTTTTTCGGACTCCATGCTGACTCACTGTTTATAGTTATACTGAATAGTACTCTGTTTGGAACATAGCACCAGGAATTGTTTGGCTACTTAGTGGAACAGCCTGACAAAAGAATCTCTACACTTGAATAATTTGGGGGCCATAGCTCTGTTTATTTTACTTGATTATACAACAAATATTTGTAAAATGAATAAGCTTTATGCTTTCGTTTATTATGTGTATACTGTCATCTTTCATATTTAGAGTTAATCCTTCTGACATCCTTTGGTATCTTCCTTGGAATCATTTACTTGGTCATACCCCAGTCCTTCTGTGCTCTTTCCTTCTGTTGTTACCCCATTAACTTCTCAATCCCTCAAATGAGAGAGGGGAGCAAAGAGAAAATAGAAATATCCTGAGATCAGTAAGATTTAGGTGAGCAAACTGACTGTGTGACCTTGGGCAAATGACATGATCTCTCTGGGCCTCAGTTTCTTCATCTTTGAAATAAAGCAGCTGGACTTAGATGACAAATAAAGTAACCAACAACCGATTCTAATGTTGTATGATTTTGTGCTATGAGGGATTTGTTTGACATCCTGCTAACACATTTTGTGTGTGTGTGTGTGTGTGTGTGTTTCTCCTTGTTACAGAGTGAATGTGCCAATTTTGTTCGTGTTCTGCACCATTATAACCGAACACATCTCTTGGCCTGTGGTACTGGGGCTTTTGACCCTCTCTGTGCCTTCATCAGAGTTGGACACCAGTTGGAGGTAAGATATCCTTTATGCAGTAAAGGCACTATTAAAAAATTATTTTGCTTAAAAAGTTATAGAATTTTCTTTTCTGGAAGTTTTGAAATATCCTTTCATTTTTGAAATTTGACTTGGTTGGCCCTGAAGCAAAGGAATTAAGTTTCTGTTTCTTTATAGATTATACTTCTATTTCACATATAATAATAGAATGATAAAAAGAAATAAAGTTGTAAAAGAGAATATAAATTATCTTTCTTTACTTCTTTTGGATTGTAAGACTATTCAACTTGGCAAATGAAGATTCTAGAAGAGTGAGATTTATTCTAAGCAATGCCATGTTGTCATTGTGTTGGTGAATGGCTAAGCTATTTATGTTAGTAAAACCTAATAGGTAGTTGAGGTTTTCTAAAGCTAATAATAGTAATTAGCAACTGACTTTTGCATATCACTTTACATTTGAACTTTAAGACAGTCTTGTGAAGGAGATGCTATAGCTATTGTTATCCACATTTAACAAATATGTCTACCAAGTGTCAGAAGTTGGTTTTGAACTTCAGTCTTCCTGACTCAGGTCCTGCATTCTCTCCAGAGAATATATCCTATAACAATAATAATAATATTAATAATATCAATAACAATAAAAAATAGCATTTGTAGTAGTGGCATCTGACTCTTTTGTAAGTCTTTAGCTATATAACTTTGCATTACATGTGATTATGATTATAAAAAGGCAGGAAAAAGTAAGAAATGGCACCAAATGGAGGAGAAAAATTTTAAATTGAAATCAGATTGGTATGATACAATAGAAAATTTGCCTTGTAGTTAGACAGACCTTGGCTCAAGTTCTACTTTGGATATTCTATTGGCTATGTGACCCTAGAAAGGTTACTTGATTTCTCAGTGCCCAGGAAATTCTTTAAGATGATAAATGTTAGGCAGTGATCTGCTTTGCTAGAAAGAGTTTCCTTTTTGGAAGTTTCCTATTTGAATGAAATAACATTTCTAGTCCAAAAATAAAATTATCTTTTAAAAAGGAACTTTACATATTTTACCCAAAGATACCTACCTACTGCCTTGAGATGGAAATCATACCAAAAAACCTTTCACTCATAGACTGAATCATTTTGGATATTTCTCAGCTAGCAGTAGCTGAAAGGCAGATTAGATAGAATGCTGGGCCTAGAGGAAAGAAGACCTTGAGTTTGTATGTGGCCTCAGACACTTGTTAACTATGTGATCTTGGAATAGTCATTGAATCTCTGTCTGCCTCACTTTTTAAAATTGTAAATTGGGGGTAATAATAGCTCCTGTCTCACAGGATTGTTGCAAAGATCAAATGAGATCTCTTTAAAGTTTGTGGTACATAGTAGGTGCTTAACAAATGCTTATTGGATTTATTACTTTCTTTCACCTATATATTGGTTAGCCACAAACCTTGTATTCCATCTAAGGTCAAAAAGGAAGGAATACCGGGTCTGGATCAGAAGACTTGATCTCAAATTCTGTCTCTGATGCTTATTTGCTATGTATCCCTGAATATATTACTTAACCCCTTTGAGTATCCTCTTCTTCATCTGTGAAATGGGGGAATTTCTTACAGTATTGTGGTAAAAATGTAAATTTTAAGCAGTATCTAAATGTGACGAATTTACCTTACCCTATCATTTCCACCCATGAACTTTTAATCTGTTAGAGATGTGGAACATAAGAACAAATCATTGGTTCGAATCTGGAAGGTACAATCTAAGGTATGTTGTTTGGATGGTAAAGGAGACCAATCTGTGCCTGATACCTACAGGCTGCATATTGACTTAGTTTTAAAATGTAATGTTATCTATGTTTTATTGTATTTTTATTTTTTCTCAGAGTACTTCTTTTATTCTCAGAGATTTTATTTTTTTCAAATATTTTTCCAAATACCTGTAAAAGTTTTATCATTCATTATTTAAAGTTTTGAGTTCCAAATTATCTCCCTTCCACCCTTTCTCCATCATTGAGAATGCAAGCAGTTTAATATAAGTTATACATGTACAGCCATGCAAACATATTTCCATATTAGTCATGTTGCAAAAGAACACCCAGAACAAAAACCCAAGAAAAATAAAGAACATTTAAAGATGCTGCATTCAGACTCCATCAGTTCTTTCTCTGGAGGTGTATAGCACTTTCCATCAAAAGTCTTTCAGGATTGTCTTAGATCACTCTATTGTTGGAAATAGCTAAGTAATTCACAGTTGATCATTGTACAATATTGCTGTTATTAAGTACAATGTTTCCCTGGTTCTGAACACTTTGCTTTGCATCAATTCATGTAAGTCTTTCCTGAAAAGCATCCTGCATTTTTAAAATACAATAGTATCCCATCACAATCATATATCACAACTTGTTCATCCATTCCCCAAATGATGGGCATCCCCTTCATCTCCAGTTCTTTGCTACTGCAAAAAGAGCTACTATAAATATTTTTGTGCATATAGATCCTTTTTCCTTTTTTATGTTTTTGGGATACATCTCCTCCAACATTTGTCATTTCCCTTTTCTCTGGTATTAGCCAATCTGATAGGTGCAAGGTAGGACTTCAGAGTTTTAGTTTTCATTTCTCTAATCAATAGTGATTTAGAGCTTTTTTTATATGACTATACACATCTTTGATTTTGTCATCTGAAAATTACTTAGTCACATCCTTTGACCATTTATCAATGGGGGAATGATTACATATTCATATAAATTTGACTTGGTTCTCCATATATTTGAAAAATAAGACCTTTCTTAGAGAAATGTGATATAAAAAATCTCACCCAGTTTTCTGCCTTTCTTCTAATCTTGGCTGCTTTGGGTTTGTTTGTGTAAAACCTCTTAAATTTAGTGTCATCAAAATTAACCATTTTACATCTTGTGATGCGCTATAGGTATAGCTGTTGTTTGATCATAAATTCTTACCTTATCCAAAGATCTAACATTTCATTTGAAAAATCACATCCATTATTTATCAGATGTGTCCATAAAGTAGGGATTAAGAATCATGTTTTTACATGAAACTTGAGAAGACAGTTGAATTATAGTACTTAAAAGTGTTATCTCCAGGAATTATTTATTTCAAAAATTTACAAGTTGATCAAAATAAATTCTTTGGACTAAAATGTATGCCAAATTTGAGGACTTTGTACAAAAGGCATGATTTTCCTAAGTAGCTTTAATACCTTCCTCACAAAATATCTGGCTGCATGGAGCTGGAAGGAAAAGGACAAATCTTATTACACACTCCTATAGTAAAAGGAAACATCACATTTATGATGATAACTCTGGGCTTTTGCAAAATTTAGAACTATCATTAAATCATGTAAGAAAGACGACATGATTTTCAGTCGTAGAATGATATGCAACTGAGAACATTAGTGTTTTTGTTTGATGTATACTATTCTTTTTTTTAAAACTATGCCTATATTAACTAACAATTGAGACATTTGATCAAATAGGATGCCATATTTCTTCCCCGTGTCTAAGAGTTTTTAGTTAGGACGTTTTTGGTTTGTTTGCTTAACAGTTATTGTAAATTGTGAGATACATAATTTGAGACATTAATAAAGATAATGATTGCTGGACTTTTGTTCTTTTTTTAAATCATTATTTAATATTTTAGTTTTCAGCATTAATTTTCACAGGAGTTTGAATTACAAATTTTCTCTCCATTTCTACCCTCCCCCCCACTCCAAGATAGCATATAGTCTAATTGCCCCATTCCCCAGTCAACCCTCCCTTCTGTCACCCCATTCCTCCCTCCCCTTTTCCCTTGCTTTCTTGTAGGGCAAGATATATTTTTATGCCCCATTGCCTGTATATCTTACTTCCTAGTTACATGCAAAAACTTTTTTTTTGAACATCTGCTTTTAAAACTTTGAGTTCCAAATTCTCTCCCCTCTTCCCTTCCCACCCATCCTCCCTCCCTAAGAAGTCAAGCAATTCAACATGGGCCACATGTGTATCATTAAGTAAAACCCTACCACAATACTCATGTTGTGAAAGGCTAACTATATTTTGCTCCTTCCTATCCTATTCCCATTTATCCAATTTTCTCCCTTGACCCTGTTCCTTTTCAAAAGTGTTTGCTTTGGATTACCTCCCCCCCATCTGCCCTCCCTTCTATCATCCCTGCTTTTTTATCTCCTTCCTCCTTCTTTCCTGTGGGGTAAGATACCCAATTGAGTATGTGTGTTATTCCCTCTTCAGGACAAATCCAACGATAGCAAGATTCACTCATTCCCCCTCACCTGCCTCCTCTTCCCTCACAACAGAACTGCTTTTTCTTGCCACTTTTATGTGAGATAATTTACCCCATTCTATCTCTCTCTTTTTCCCTCTCTCAGTATATTCCTCTCTCATCCCTTAATTTGATTTTATGTTTTTAGATATCATCCCTTCATATTCAACTCACCCTGTGCCTTCTGTATATATATATATATACGTATGTATGTATGTATGTATGTATGTATGTATGTATATGCATATGTAATATATATCTATATATACGTATGTATGTATGTATATGTATATGTATATTCCCTTCAGCTAATGAGGTCTCATGAATTATACACATCATCTTCCATGTAGGAATGTAAACAAAACAGTTCAACTTTAGTAAGTATCTTATGATTTCTCTTTCTTGATTACCTTTTCATGCTTCTCTTGCTTCGTGTGTTTGAAAGTCAGATTTTTCATTCAGCTCTGGTCCTTTCACTGAGAAAGCTTGAAAGTCCTCTATTTTATTGAAAGTCCATATTTTGCCTTGGAGCATGATACTCAGTTTTATTGGATAGGTGATTCTTGGTTTTAATCCTAGCTCCATTGACCTCCGGAATATGGTATTCCAAGCCCTTCAATCCCTTAATGTAGAAGTGGCTAGATCTTGTGTTATTCTGATTGTGCTTCCACAATACTCAAATTATTTCTTTCTAGCTGCTTGAAGTATTTTCTCCTTGATCTGGGAGCTCTGGAGTTTGGCAACAATATTCCTAGGAGTTTTCTTTTTGGGATCTTTTTGAGGAGGCAATCAGTGGATTCTTTCAATTTCTATTTTACCCTCTGGCTCTAGAATATCAGTACAGTTTTGCTTGATAATTTCTTGAAAGATGATATCTAGGCTCTTTTTTTGATCATGGCTTTCAGGTAGTCCAATAATTTTTAAATTATTTCTCCTGGATCTGTTTTCCAGGTCAGTGGTGTTTCCAATGAGATATTTCACATTGTCTTCTACTTTTTCATTCCTTTGGTTCTGTTTTATAATATCTTGATTTCTCACAAAGTCACTAGCTTCCACTTGCTCCAATCTAATTTTTAAGGTAGTATTTTCTTCAGTGGTCTTTAGGACCACCTTTTCCATTTGGCTAATTCTGCCTTTCAAGGTATTCTTCTCCTCATTGGCTTTTTGGAGCTCTTTTGCTATTTGAGTTACTCTATTTTTTAAGGTTTTGTTTTCTTCAGTATTTTTTTGGGTCTCCTTTAGCAAGTCATTGACTTGTTTTTCATGGTTTTCTTCTAT
>CM053623.1:131108733-131134660 GCA_028646595.1 Phalanger gymnotis | reverse complement strand
CTATTTAGATTCTGAATCTCCATAGCCATTTCACCAATCTTATTCTTAAGGGACTTGATTTCATCAGCGGATTTTTTTCCATTTTTTCCATTTTTTTTCCATTTTTTCTTTTGTCTCCCTAATTTGGTTTATAAAGTCCTCCTGAAATTTTATGTCAGTATTAAACATACAGTACTCCATTTTCCATGGTCTTACAAAAATATTCCTTAGCAACAATGTCTTATTTGTATAATCTGCTTTTACCAGCTCTAATTTCCTGTTTTATTTTAACTGAGCCAAACTACTTCAATAGCATGGGCTAACAGAACCTCATAGATAGAAGGGGCCTCAGAGGCCAAGTCAAGCCATAAAATTCCCTATAAAACATAGAACAGGAATTCCTTGTAAAGTATCCCTAACAAGTGGTCATGTAGCCTTTGACTAGAGGTTGAGCAGAAAGGAACTCACCCTTTCTGTACATACTTCAACAAGTCTAAATAAAGTTTGTAAATTCTTTACTGTCAGTCATGTCAAATGGGACATAATTATGAAACTTATTAGTGCTTGTATTTTTTGGATTCCATATCACATAAACATCTACTTCATCCTCAAGCTTAATTATCCATATCATGACAAAAAAGAAAATAACATTAATAATAAAAAAGAGAGTCTTAATCGACAAGCCGTTTTTTATAGTGATTTTCTTAGGATGAAATAACTTAAAAATCTGTGAATACTCTTTAGTGTGTGTGTGATTTTGCTTTCACAGTTTTCATTGGGCTTCTAAGCCAGGATTTTTTGGTAGAAGGAGTGCTAACTCCAGAATCAATGGACATAGATTCATATGGTTCTTTTGATGATGACTATCATTGTGACCTGGATAAAAGTCACTTAATTCTCCAGATTTTAGTTTTATTCATTTGTGAAATGAGGTGGCTGGACATTGTGTCTCTTGGGTGACTCTCAGCTCTAAATCTATGATTGTATGTCAAAAGAAGCAGACAGAATTCAATCCAGATGAACAGACTTTAATTGATTGTACAAAGCTAGGCAGTGGGGAAGATACATAGCTTACATAGGATGCTTGACCTATGCCCTCATGGGGCCCACATATGGTTCATAAAGAAATAACTATAACATGAAATATAAAAGATAAAAACATCAGAAATATACATTCAAAATAAAATTTTACTGGAAACCTAGAAAGAAAAGATATTATTTACAACTAAGTGTTCTTAGTGAAGGATGAATCTGAATTAAAAGCAGGTAAATATTCTACCTTAAAGAGTGGTCAAAAAGGCAGGTTTAAAAACTCTTAAAACAAATTTATTCAGAACATACAGTCCTAACAATCTTTATCTTATGGAAATATAAATTATCATAAATATTTAGGGGCACTAATATGCCTTGAATATTAGATGAAACTAGCACCTATTTAATCTTTTCTGAAATGTTCTGGGGTTTTTTGCTTTTCTATTTTTAGCACAGTCTTTGAATTATTAATTCAAAAGTATATGCCAAGCAGAATTTCCTTCCTTTTGTTTACAAGCTTAAACTGCAACAAGTTGCTTTATGGTAGTTATTATTTTCTTTAAAATATTTTTCACTGTTTTTATATCAGGCTCAGAAGTGTCTCTCCCTCACAGAGATCTCTCCATTATAACAAAGCGGTTATAGAAAATAGAATGTCACAGTGACTTCATCTGACAGTTCATGAAGCATTCCGTACCTGTAGCCTCCCATGGGTGGTATATCGCTGTATACGTGGTAGTTATTCTTAAGGTCAATCAGGAATTTCATCTGTTGAAGATTTTTGTATATTGAAATATCAACATGGTACAGTGGATAGAATGTGGGCTTTAGTTAGGAAGACCTGTATTAATATATAGCCTCAGACAATTATTAGCAAGTCACTTAATTGCTGTCTGCCTCAGTTTCTTGGAACGTAAATGGGTGTAAAATAGTACCTAACACCCAGGGATCAATTGAAATAATATTTGTAAGGCACTTAGTATGGTGCCTGGCATGGAGTAGGCACTGCAAAAATGCCAACAACCATCATCATCGTCATTGTCATCACTATATTGTGAGGTATGCCTGTATGCCTCCTTGTAAAGAACTATTGAAGTGGGTTCTCTACCACTGCAGATCTACAATTGTTCTGTAACATATTCTTTGAAGTTTGTCTGGGGTGTTGTGAGGTTGTGACCATTCCAGTGTCATGTGGTTATTAGTAAGTGCCCAAGTCAGGCAATAAACAGACAATAAAGTATTCCTGATTTCCAGGTTTAAAACTCTATCTGCCGTGCCACCTAGGTGCTTCACTTAGCTGTTTAGATTCTTACCCCAAACATACAACTAGTATTTATTACTGTAATTTCTTATAAAGTTTTCCATGAGCTGGAATTTGGGAAATCATAGATTCAGAATTTGAGAGCCAGATGGAAACCCAGATCATCTGGTCTAACCCCTATCCAAAGAATAAAGCTCATTCCCAGCATACCCAAGTGTTCATCTGGATCCTACTTGAAAATTTTCACTGACAGGAACTCATCTCAAATATTGGCCATAACACTTTTTGCTTTACACAATAGCGTTAGAGTTTTAAGTGAAGTGTAGTCATCACAGATGTGCAACTAATATATTCTTTGTGTGTTAGGCATGGAACTTCCAAACTATGCATCATTTATGATTTGGTGACCTGATTCCACAGAATTGTTTACAATAAAACCATAGTGCACATGTTTTAGTGGCAAGAGACAAATGCCCTGTGTATGGGTAGAATGTCCAGTATTTATACAGTGCAAAAATGAATTCTCACATCCAGAACAAAAAGTAGGGTGAGGGAGGGATTCCCATTGTCCTTAGAATTTTTGACCATTTATTAGTGACATTCAGTACAAATTCCTTAGCACAACTATTTAGACTATCCAGACAGTCCAGATGTCTCACACCCCATTTAAGATGTGCAAAGCCTAGAAGTTATGTCTTATTTGGTAGTTTATATTTTTACATAATTACTTGCATTCATTTCATTTTTTATGCTTTTCAACGTGTTCTAACAATATGCCATCTTCACTACAACTGTCTAAGGTAGGGCAGGTATTGTTAGGCTTCTTTTTATTATGAACAAACTGATAGCTAGAGAGGGTGAACAACCTGCCCATACTAGTTCAGGAGTTTTTGCATTAACTACTTGTGCTTCATTATTTGTATCAGATGCAGAGAGAAGGACATAGAGTCTGAGTGCTCAGACTGCAGAGGAGGAGGCTGCTGAATTGCAATTATAACAACATTCATGTAGGGGTTTAAGGTTTACAAAGCATTTTGCATACACTGTCTCATTTTGACCTTTGCAACAACTCCGTGAGGTAAGTAATAAGATTCAGATAGATTGAACGCCTTGCCTATGGTCACACAACTAGAAAGTGACAAAGAATTTGAACTCAAGCTTTCTCCTGATACCGTGGTTCAGAACTCTTCCATTCCACAACATGGAATTAGTATGTAGGTCAGTTAGAGTCCATACTGGCATACAAATGTCGAGCCAGCTAATGCTGTGAGAGATTCATAGAGCAGTGAATATAAGGGCATGGGTGTACGCAATAAAGAGACTCTACAGAAGTATTTTACCAATAGGGCTCCCTTGATGCCTTCATGTATTTGTTCTTTGTGGCTGTGGCCAAGCCACACAGTCCTCTTCCTACTTCCCTCCAAATGCACCCGCCCCAAATGTTGCAAAACACACATTAATAAACGAAATAAAGTTTAGACTAAAAGAGAGTAGTTATATGTGTGTGTGTGTGTGTGTGTATATATATATATGTATATTTTTTTTTCTTTCAGTTTTCAGCATTCACTTCCACAAGATTCTGAATTCCAAGTTTTCTCCACATCTGTCCCCTCCCCCCACCCCAGGACAGTATGCATTTTGATTATCCCTTCCTCCAATTTACCCGCCCTTCTATTACCTCCCAACCCATTTCTCTTATCTTCTTCCCTTCTATTTTCCTATAGGGAAAGATAGGTTGCTATACCCCATTGCCTGTATATCTTACTTCCCAGTAGCATGTAAAAACAGTTTTTAACATTCATTTTTAAAGCTGTGAGTTCCACATTCTCTCCCTTCCTCCCTCCCTCCCCACCCCCTTTGAGAAAGCAAGCAACTTGATATAGTCTTTTATTCTATTCTCCCCTTTGACCTGTCCCTCCAAAAAAGTGTTTGCTTCTATTGCCCCTTTCCCCAATCTGCCTTCCCTTCTATTATCTCCTCTCTCTCTCTTATCTCCTCCCCCCGCTTTCCTGTAGGATAAGATGATTTGCATACCCAATTGAGTGTGTATGTTATTGCCTCCTTAAGCCAAATCTGATGAGAGTAAGGCTCACTTATTCCTTCTCACCTCCCCCCTCTTCCCCTCCATTGTTAAAGCTCTTTCTTGCCTCTTTTATGTGAGGTGATTTACTGCATTCTACCACTTCCTTTCTCTTTTTCTGAGTACATTCCTCTCAACACTTAATTTTATGTTTTAGGTATTATCCCTTCATATTTGGCTTACCCTGTACCCTCTGTCTACATATACACATACGTATATGTACACATATATGCACATACATATACACATACACAGTTACATATGTATGTATATATATACGTATATATGTATATAAATATATTCTCTCTAACTACCCTAATACTGAGAAAGGTCTCTTGAGTTGCAAATATCATCTTTCCATGTCAGAATGTAAACTGTTCAACTTTAATAAATCCCTTATGACTTCTTTCTCCTGTTTGCCTTTCCATGTTTCTCTTGATTCTTGCATTTGAAAGTCAAATTTTCTGTTCAGCTCTGGTCTTTTCAACAAGAATGCTTGGAAGTCCTCTATTTCATTGAAATTCCACTTTCCCCCCTGAAATATTATACTCAGTTTTACTGGAGAGGTGATTCTTGGTTTTAGTCATATGTCCTTTGACCTCTGGAGCATCATGTTCCAAGCCCTCCGATCCCTTAGTGTAGAAGCTGCTAGATCTTGTGTTATCCTGATTATGTTTCCACAGTTCTTGAATTGTTTCTTTCTGGATGCTTGTAATATTTTCTCCTTGACCTGGGAACTCTGGAATTTGGCTACAATATCCCCAGGAGTTTTCTTTATGGGATCTCTTTTAGGAGGTGATCAGTAGATTCTTTCCATTTCTATTTTACCGTCTTCAAGAATATCAGGGCAGTTTTCCTTGATAATTTCTTGAAAGATGATGTCTAGGCTCTTTTTTTGATCATGGCTTTCAGGTAGTCCAATAATTTTTAAATTATCTCTACTGGATCTATTTTCCAGGTCAGTGGTTTTTCCAGTGAGATATTCCACATTGCCTTCTATTTTTCATTCTTTTGGTTTTATATTCTTTCATGGTCTTTATATTCTTTATTGTCTTTCATTCTTTGTTTTATAATTTCTTGATTTCTCATAAAGTCATTAGCTTCCATTTGCTCCATTCTAATTTTTAAGGAATTATTTTCTTCAGTGAGCTTTTGGACCTCCTTTTCCACTTGTCCTATTTTTCTTTTCAAGGCATTCTTCTCCTCATTGGCTTTTTGGACTTCTTTTACCATTTGGGTTAGCCTATTTTTAAAGATGTTATTTTCTTCAGCATTATTTGTGTCTCCTTTACTAAGCTGTTGACTCATTTTTCATGATTTTCTTGCATCACTCTCATTTCTCTTTCCAATTTTGCCTCTACTTATTTTACTTGATTTTCAAAATCCTTTTTGAGCTCTTCCATGGCCTGACACCATTTCATATTTTTCTTGGAGGCTTTGGATGTAGAAGCCTTGACCTTGTCGTCTTCCTCTGGCTGCATGTCTTGATCTTCCTCATCACTAAGTGTGTAAGAAAACTTCTTTTCACCAAGAAAGTAACCTTCTATAGTCTTATTCTTTTTTCCATCTTTGCTTATTTTTCTCAGCCAATTATTTGACTTTTGAGCTCTTTGTTAAGTGGAGGGTGTACTGCTCCAAGTTTTGGGGATTTTCTGCAACTGTTTTCAGAGAATATCTCTAGGGACCTGTAAATTCTCATTTCCTCCAAAGTCATATGATCAAAAGAGAGGATCAAAAGAGAGGTGTTCTTACTCTTCTCCTGGCCTGCACTCTGGTCCATGAGCAACCACAAGCACTCTTTTCTGCCCTGGACCTTCGAGCAGTGTTCCCTTTCCACAGCCACCACCAGTTCTGCCAAACCAGTGCTCCTCCTCACCTCAGGACTGCCACCCAGGACTGCCACTCAGTTCTCCCACCCTCTGTAGGCTGAAAGCTCCAGAAGCAGCCACCACTGCAGTAGTGGCTGCCGCTGCCCTGAGGCTGTGGCTGTAGTTAGACCATGCTCCTCTCTCACCAGGTGAGACAGCCCTCTGACTGATCTTTGAAGCTGTTTGGCATTTGTGGGTTGAGAAGTCTGGAAGCTGCTGCAGCTGCCAGTGATTCAGTGCCCCGAGGCCTGCTCCAGTCCAGTCTGTGTTGGCCTGATCCAGCCTGGGCTGCCCTGCCCTCTGAGCATGGTGTGATCGACCCCTCCTGTTGGCATTCCAGATTGTCTTGGGCTGGAAATCTACTTCACTCTGTCATTTTGTGGCTTCCGCTGCTCAAGAATTTGTTTAGAATCATTTTTAACAGGTGTTTTGAGGGGTTTTGGGGGGAGAGCTCAATGTGGTCCCTGCTTCTTCTCTGCCATCTTGGTTCCACCCCCCCCGAAGTAGTTCTTTATAGAATATTTAAAATTAGGATTCTAGGAGTTTAAGTACTGCAAATATTATGCTTAAATAATTACCAATTCCAATACTTTGAATTCTTAACAGAAATAGTATCCTATAGCACTAGTTAATAATTTTTTCCTCCACTTTAAATTCAAGTAACATGTACAAGTGCTTTAGTAGCTTAAGAAATAGATCATTTTTTTATTTCTCCAGATGAATGAACAAAAAAATATGTGTTGGAGCAGATTATAGAGATGGTTCTGTGTTTTGTTTTGGCCTAACTCTCTGAAATCTGCAATGTCAACACTGACTGTATGTTATCCTACCAGGTAGAATATTCTGATAGTCTACCACAGTGAAAAGTGAAAACAATTAAAAATAAAAGTTTCATCAGTTGTTTCCTCCTGAATTTTGTTATAGTAAAGAAAACTTGATTAATCTCATCACTAAAAGATATTTTTGACAAGAATAAATGAATGCAGAAGAGAAATCCCAAAGCCCCAAAAAACTGCTAATATAAAATCCATACTCAACTTGGCATTCCAAACCCAAAGAATCTGATTGTCACCCACATTTCCAGTCTTATTACTTCATATTACTCCTTTTCATGCATTTTCCATTCCAGTTAAAGTGACTTGCTTGCTGCTCTTCCTTGTACATGACATTTAATTTTCTCTCTCCATGAATTTGAACAAGGGGTCTTTGTCTAACATGTACTTTCTCCTCTTCTCCACCTGTTAGAATACCTGGTGTTCTTCAAAGTACAGTTCAGTTATCACCTCCTATACAAAGCCTTTCCTGATCTCCCCCCAATCACTGGACTCTCTCCAACTTGAAATTAGTTTATATTGAATTACTAATCATTTTTTGTATCCCCTTGACAAAATATAAATCTTTAAATGCAAAGATTCTTTTGAGTTCCTTTTCGTACCTAGTGCCTTGAACATAGCAGATATTTAATAAACGTTTGTTGAATTGAATTGGATTTGTATAAACTAAACTTTCCATTTGGCCCACAAGTGAAAGAATTGCTTTAAGAATCTCTCCTACTTCTAACACTCCACATCTCTCACCCCTGCCTACGGCTGTCCACCAATAATGTGATGAATTAAGGATGGCTAATTATTTTGACATGTTTCCATATACTGTAAGTGTTAAATGACTGAGTTTTAAATAGAGTTATGTAGGTCACAATGTAATAATAAAGAAAAGTAAACTACATGAAGATCATTAAGAGGACAGGTTTAAAATTGCTTCTTAATTAAATACTCTTGTCTCCTAGGAATAATAAATAGACATGTAAAAAAAAAGTTGAGGAATTATGTAAAGGCAAAACAGGATATAATTTTGCCAGGACAATGTTCAGTACATTTTAAAATAGCACTAGTATAGATAGATAGCATCTGCAATACTTCCCTTTCTTATGTGGGG
This sequence comes from Phalanger gymnotis, assembly GCA_028646595.1. NCBI lineage: Eukaryota > Metazoa > Chordata > Mammalia > Diprotodontia > Phalangeridae > Phalanger > Phalanger gymnotis. Next base: position 131,126,505 of record CM053623.1, on the reverse strand, counting down.
CTCCCTGGACAGCTGCCAAAGTTCAAGGTACTATGGGGGTCCACCTCTATTCAAGTCCCTACAAATGTGTTTACTTTTCCCCCCAGTAAGCCATAGTACAGTTAGATTAAAGTAAGGGCTTTTAATAAAATAACACAGTAAGAAATTTGAGATAGTATGTCCTAACTACAAGATACATCTATCTAGATAAATCTATCTCACAAATATGCATACAAACAGCAGTGGAGAGAGGTGAGAATGCATAGAAATCATACATAAAAAGACCACATCTGGGGAATACGCCACATTCCCAGTGAATCAAGACCTTCTATGTCCTTTGATGATGGTGATGTCACTGTGTTGCTTAGTCTTCTCACTGAGTGCATTGATCTTTGAAGGTCACTGGGTCTGCAACTTACTGGGTACTTTGCTCCAAAGGGCTCCACTGGTGACATAGTCTTTGCTGGCAAAATTGTCTCTTCAGCATGAGCTCAGACATTTTTCCTTCAGTCTGTCATAGTACAGTGGCTAAAACTTTATCTGCTAAGGGCAACCTGGCAATTCTTTGGTCTTAGCAGCCACACTGCTAACAGAAGCCAGGCAGTGTCCACCTAGGCTAAGAACAGGACTTTTTCTTGAAACCCTTAGTCTAGATTGGAAATCAAAGTGTTTGACAACTATCAAGTTTGGATTCTCATAGTCTGGCCCAAGATCTTCTCTGATTTTGTTGTAAATGATTTTGAGCCAGAAAAAAGGTAGATTAAAGAGTCAAGATCAATGTTCTTTCTGCAGACCTTTCCAGCTCCAATTCCTGTCTTTACTGTGCATTATCTGTCAGTGTAGCAATGATGGAAAAGTTTGGTGCTGTTTTACCTACTAAAAAAATCTGTCTCCCTATATGTAGATTATACAATTTCCATTTCTTATTTCTGTATTAGTTATTTTTATTCAAAACTGGGATAAAACTGTCTAAGGCTAGAAATATGCAACATTAAAATAGTGAGTAAAGCCAGCCAATTCAGTTAAAAACAACAGTCTAATTAATTTTTGTTCTTTTGCAGAACATTTTTTTTTCATTTTTCATGTCTTTTTTGAGGTTCACTTAGATAGTCTAAGTCCATTAAACTTCTGGCAGAGCCAAATAGTGGTTTAAAAAATCAATTGAAATATACATTTCTTCATCTTTGCTCTTTAATATATTCAAGAACTATTTGCATCAAGAAATTTTGGCATCTTTGAAATCATAATAGTTTATATTCATATTGCACTTTACATCACTTTCCATGCAATATTTCAATTGATGCAACAACCCTTTGTGATAGGGAGCACAAGCATTACTTTTCTCATTTTACAGTGTATGGTATGGAGGCTAATAGTATGGTGACTTACCCAAAGAAGCTACCCAGCCAGTAGAAATATAATAAATAAAGGACAAAGCTAGGACCCAAACCATTGGCTTCTGTCTCCAACATCATGCTCTTTCGTTGCTCCATGATACTTCTCAATAACCACACAACTATAATATTACCAAGAAACCCCAATAATGTTTATTCAACACTCACTCTCTCTGCATAGAACCACGGAGAGAGGCCTGGATACAAAGAAACAGGAGGCATGGCACCTGTTCTTAATACGGCTGGGAAGATACTGGCATATATGTTAAAAGCTATTTAAGAATAAAAGACTTCAACAAATTCAAGACAATGAAAAATGAGCTATTAGAAAGCAGTAATTGCTCAGTTGACAAGTAAATTGTATGAATACTGGGACCAGTGCACCTGGGCCTCACCACTATGTAGATTATTGGAAGCGAAAGCCATTCCAACAGATGGAATGTTGCTGCCTCTTTACATTAGATAGAACTTTAGATAGTTAAGAGCCAGGGAGTATGTATGCTCTTGTTTTGAATTGGGTCTACATGATGTCACATACATACAACATAACATAATTTACATCCTTTGCATCTCATTTATACATAAATATGTATATATGTACTTATATACAGAATCATTTCTTAAATATGTTTGATAATGACAGTAAAGCTGAAAATAATGAAGTTTGAGCTATTACATTTTCCTACCTCTATATATGTTCCAGCAGATATGAGGGAAAGGAAAGTTTGTTCTGTGAAAGGCAATAAATAGGCCCACACATATACTGAAAATAGTTCACAAATCTTGCCCACATATACTGAAAATAGTTCACAAATCTTGCCCAACTTTTGAATAAAATTAGCTTCAGATTTGTAACAAAAATAAAATTAGGAAACAGACATTTGGCTTGGTCATATTTCATAAAAAAATTAGATCTGAAGAAAACTGCTCATTTTGTATAAATCAAGGTTATCCAACTCTCCTTTATTATTACTTTTACAGTTTTAATACTGTACCATTAGATTGAACCCCACCCCCACTCATTCATGGTTGCAATTACTGTGCATTTTTGAATATTATTATTGAACCTTATTCTCCATGGGATTTAGCATATTATAAAGAATATTATATCATCATATATATGTTTAGTTAACTAGACAGTGCCTGTAGAAACTTAACAATGGCATATATTACTAATAGATACACCTTTATTGACACACTGGTAATTCAGTGAAGCATTACAAGTATAGGGCAAATAATCCCATGTCTGTGTCATTCTTTCATTTTTAACAATAATTTCATTAAATGAATTACATAATATAAAGGAATTTAGTAATCTTTTGGCTACTTGCCCTCAACTTTGCTTCTTCCAATGCAGCCAAATCAAATGTGTTTATTTTCAAATTCAGTTAGTTGTAAATTCAGTGATATACTGTGCTCCTAATTCTGGGATAAGATATAGAACAGATGTAAGTAGTGTTAAACTTGCTGATCTGATTATAATATTGGCTTAGCTGAAATGATTTGATAATTTCAGGATGTTGAACAGTTGTATAAGTTGTTATGTTTCCAAATGAGACTTTAAGTATATTTATGTGTAAGTCCCATTCACTACTGAACTGATTTTTAAAAATGTTTTCACTTTCCTTTTAAAAGGACAGACCATCCTTTAAGTATCACTGACACCTCTTACAAAGGATGTTGGGACATAGGGGAATTGTTATGGTATAATTGTCAGATGCAAGTTCAGAAACTTGAGTTGAAAGGGGACTGAGAGATCATATAGTTCAGTTCCCTAATTTTAAAGGTAAGGAAATTGAAGCCCAGAGAAATTAAATTACTTGCCCAGCCCTCTTTCCACTACACCATGCTTACTGACGATGAAATAAGAGCCTATCTTATAGTGACTAAAGTATTAGGATTATATTTTCTCTGTTTTGTAATCCCTTATACTTGACCAGTTGAGTATCCACATAAGAACCTGGAATCTTTTGACTATTTAACAGATACAAAATGAGTATGGCAATGTTGAGAGCACCCCAGCACTTCTTTTTCTAGGTTCACTTATTTCCCTTTTGAGAATTCAGTGCCTTCAAGAACTTAGAATCCAGAAAACAGAAACTCTATTTTTCTCTCTTTTGGCTCTGCAGGATGCTATCCTGTATGGTCAGAGTTGTGGGGAGAATGAAGTGGATAAGGATGGGGAATTAAGAAGGATGGTAGAGAATTTATTTTCCTACCTATATGTAAATTTGCAGAGAAATTTCCATTTCTTAGGCCTAAATAGAAACTTGGTAGGAAAGGGGAGGAAGACAATCAGAGAACAAAGCAATATTGCTTAATTTTTACAAGCTTTGAAAGTCATTCAGACTGAGTTCAACTGAAAGCATATGAAACCAATTCTAACCTAGACATTGGCCCTCCACCCCCGCTCCCTTCAGTTCTCCAAAACTCTGTTGGACCTATGATCTCTAAGGGAAAATTAGGCAGTACTCCATCTAACATACAGCATTTCTTCGTTTGACAAGTGAGTAAGCCTTTGTGCTATAAACCTATTTTCCAAATGAACACTGATCTATCTTGTCTTTTTCTGAAAGCTGTTATAACTACAAGGGTTGTATGGATCTAGCCAGAGCATAATGACAAATCAACTGTTACATAAAATTTCTTTCCCCATGCAGCTGTCCAGTTCTTAGTATACAGATGGTACATTGATTTTTTTTCCTCTTTTTTCTAACAGTTCTTTCCTTCCTCTTTCCCTTCCCCCTAAAGACTTTTTTCCTTTGTGATCTTATATGATTCTGTCCTCAATCCATATGTAACTTGGGAACTATTTAAATATAACCATTTCATTGGGAACCAGAGATTCTTAGCAGGGATATTGTTCTCAATGTTGCATGCATGTTAACAGAGTGACTGACTTGACTTATTTTCAGTTAAAAGTAGATATTCATGAGTTTAATAAAAAGAATCTTTATCCTCAGTATGCATCCTTCTTGTCTAGTTCCCTTTGATCAGAACAAGTGACAGAATTAAAAGTCAGAAGAGGCGAACAGGAAATTCTCTAGCTTCTATCAACTCATTTTTGTGGTTCCTTGACTCTTTTCCTGGTCTCTCTCCTCCATTCTGTCTTCATTTGCCAATGTAAGTAGCCTTGACCCTACAGTATGCTAGTTTAATGATTCACTAGCTCACTATCCTAGAAACCATTACTGCAGTCCCTGACCGTCTGAGACTGCTGACTTGTTGATCTTCAGCAATAAAGCAATTTCCAGTTTTCCCCCTTACCCTCAGCTGCTGAATTTCAATGGACAGTCACAAAATCAAGCTTATTTTATTTTAGCTGTGCCCATGCTATTAATCATCAATTTGCCTATTTTATTCTAATCTCCTTATGAAATTTTCCATAGAAAATATTCTATTTTTTTTGGTCTGTCCTGTGCTTCCACTAGGAAAATTACCCCTGATAACATAACTTGCTTCCTTGAGAAGACAAGAATTCTTTGGGTTCCTCTCCTCCACAATAGGAAGTTTCTCAGTATGATAACCTTTTCTTTGTACTTTCCCTTCAGTCTCAGAGGAAGTTATCCTAACTCTATATAATTAATCCTACTACCTATGTCTTTGATCTTGTATGCCCCTGTCTCCTTCAGCATCTTACTTTTGTTAACATCTTCGCTCTCACATTTATTATTAGTCTCTCTGCTACCACTGTCTCATTCTCAGTCACCTGCAAATGTGTTTAAGCTCTCCTAAAGAAAAAATAAATAAATTAAAAGGCTTCCCTTTACACTGCTGACCCAGTCAGCTCTTGTCCTCCCTGCCCCTTTCATTTATAGCTAAAGTCCTTAATCAGTTAGACTGAATCCAAAGCCTCTGCTTTCTGACCTTTTTTCATTATTTTTCTCTTGGAATCTGGAATTCACTCTACTATGCTAATGAAATTCCTCTTTCAGAGATCACAAATGACCTGCTAATCCCTCAACCCAGATATGTTTTTTTGTTAGTCGTCATCTTCCTTGATTTCATTACTTGACATTGGTAACCATCACCTTTTTTTCTTTCCCTTCGTATCCCTGGTGCTTAGGATTATTCCTGTAACACAATGCATGCTTAATAAATGTTTATTAATTGATTGTTTATATTGTTTTAGAACTCTATCCTCTCATGATTTCAGTGATACCCCATTCTCTTGGATATCGTAACTCCAAATCACATATTGCCTGTGTTGTGTATTTGTTTTCTCTACTTCCCAAATCTTTCATCACTAGGGTTGTGTCCTCAGCCCACTTCTTTTCCCTTACTGCACCCTCTCTGAAAAGAGAATGGCTCCTGAATCAGAAAATGGCTCTAGGGTCAAATTCTACTTCTATCAATATCTGGGTGACATTGTCCAAGCCGCTTAATCTCTTTGGCCTGGAGTTTATAAAATGAAGGGTGTCTGAAAACCCTTCTACCCCTATATCTATAATCGTATGAAGATCATTCATAACTTTAACTTGCTACTCTCTGCAAATGATTCCCCAATATCTCTAATCCGCTTTCCTTTCTGGGCTCCAGAATTATATGTATAAACTAAGATGCCTCTAATTGCCTACAGACTACACTTCTAAATCAACATTTCAAAAAACCAAGCTTTCCTTTGAAATCTAACCCTTATTTTGACTTTGCTCCTTCTGCCAGCATTCCCACTAATAACATATTCTTCCATGTTTGAAGTCCTGATGCTATATTTGATTCTTCTTTCTCTACATTATTCTCCTCTTATATTCTATCATCACTTCTCTCCACTGATATTGTCACTACGCTAGTACATATCCTTACTATGACTTGCCTAGACTATTAGGATAACTTCCTAACAGATCTTTCCACTTCCATTGTTTTCCCATTCTAGCATACCCATAATACCTCTTCAATTCTAATTTTCCTTTTGTATAAATCATGTTACTTCTTGGGCTCCCTCTTGCCTATGAAGTCATGCTCAAAACCCTTACTGTGACTTTCAAGTCCCTCTCAATCTGGTATCACTCTGTCCAGTTTCATCTCAAATCATTCCTGTCCATGGACTCTATATTCTGACTAAATTGTACTGAGCTGTCCTGCAAATAAATCCCAAATTTTCCTATCTCCAAGTATTTGCTCGTGGTATACTGTATGGCTGGAATGCCTTTCTCCTCTTCAGTTGAATTCCTACCTAAAGCCTTTTGTCTTTTCAATTTTCTTTTTTTTTATTTCTTTTTTATTTCTCCTTTACAACACTCAGTTCCACAAGTTTTTGAGTTTCAAATTTTCTTTTCCTCGTTTTCCTTCCTCCTCACCCCAAGACAGAATGTAATCCAGTATAGATTCTACATATACCTTCACATTAAACTTATTTACATAATAGTCAAGTTGTAAAGAAGAATTATAGCCAATGGAATGAATCATGAGAAAGAAGAAACGAAACCCAAAAAGGAGAAAAAAAGAGAGCAAATAGTTTGCCTCAAACTGCATTCAGACTCCATAATTCTTTCTCTGGATGTGCATAGCTTTTTCCATCATGAGTCTTTTGGAGCTATCTTTAACCTTGCATTGATGAGAAGAGCCAAGTCTATCAAAGTTAATCCTTACAGATACCGTGAGTCTGTAATCATGTATAATGTTCTCCTGGTTCTGCTTCCCTCACTCAGCGTTAGTTCATATAAGTCTTTCCAGGTTATAATAAAGTCCGTCTGCTCCTCATTTCTTATAGCATAATGGTATTCCATTACATTCATATACCACAATGTGTTCAGCCATTCCCCAGTTGATGAGCATCCCCTCGATTTCCAATTCTTTGCCCCCACAAAAAGAGCTGCTATAAATATTTTTGTACATACTGGTCCATTTCCCACTTGTGTGATCTCTTTGGGATACAGCGCTAGAAGTGGTATTGCTGGGTCAAAGGGTATGCACATTTTTATAGCCTTTTGGGCATAGTTCCTAATTGCTCTCCGGAATGGCTGGATCAGTTCACAACTTCACAAAAATGTAATAATGTTCCAATTTTCCCATATGTTCTCCAGCATTTATGATTTTCCTGTTTTGTCATGTTAGCCAATCTGACAGGAGAGATGTGGTACCTAAGAGTTGTTTTGATTTGCATTTCTCTAATCAATAGTGATTTAGAGAATTTCTTCTTATGACTATAGATATCTTTAATTTCTTCCTCTGAAAACTGCCTGTTCATATCTTTTGACCACTTCCCAATTGGGGAGGTTTTTAAATTTTCTAATTCGATTTTCTGATTCAAATATTACCTCCTTTTTAAAATTAAAATCGTTATTCTCTTTCTTTGATCCCAGGTTATATTTAGGCCACATTTCTCCTTTGAGAATTTATCTCCTTTGAATTTAACAGGTACCATTCTACATTTGGACTGTTCGCATTTCCCTACAAGATTATAAGCTCAATGAGGTTAAAGACTGGCTTTTTTAATTTTTATATCCCTAATTGTACCTAGAACACAGTAGACCTTGCATATCTGTTGGTAGAATTTGCATAATATTTCATTTTAATGAGTTACATTTCCCTGTGTGATTGGTTCTACTATTCCAATATTTTTATTTTAAAATAAAATGAATTGCATAGTTTTAGATTTTTATTGTCAGAGGAGCTGTTTTATAACACAAGGACATATACTTCTGTTCCGCTCTTGGTATATATTTTCTTGTAAGCACACATATACATACATATGTGTGTTTATAACATATGACATACAACACACATATATTTGTATATTGCATATAATATATACATATAAATATATCATATTCTATATATATTTGAAAATACACAGGGAAACACAGAAGTAGAACTGAACAAATGGTTCTCCCTTCTTTACTTCATACTATGCATGACAAATTTTTATCACAAATATTTATTCAGAGACTTTGGTTCAACTGTTTGAATTTCCATTGTTCTTTTTGGACTTGTGTTGACAACGTGGTTACAGAATTAAATTTTGAATAATGATTTATTATAAAACTATTTTCGTAGGCCTTTCTATGTCATCTTTCATAAGAAACTGCTTGTGAAAATGTTTGTTTCTTTTGGATTGTCCTGAGATCAAGTACTTAACACAATTCCCTCAATAACCCATTTTGGAATGTTGCATATATCTAGCTGCTATATGTGTAAGGTCAATTTGACTGGTTAGGTGCAGACGGGGATTGAGTAGCCATATGTGATGAATTTTGTATCACATGAGATTTGCCTTTTGACTACATTAAACACAGATGATTATAAGAATCTAAGCTCAGAATCTTATTGTCATCATCAAGAATGGTGGGGTAAAAAGTCTGCCTGTGCTGAACTTTGGACAAAGTAAAATGCCAAGTTCTTCCTTTGATTTTGATATGAAAGTAACATTGTATTTAGTTTTGCCATTAAATATAGTTACCTATATGGGGCTCATAATAAATGTTGACAACCTTCAATGGAATACTCTTTACCTTATTAACTATAATCATTTATTATTGTTATTATTGAAAATATCATTTTTATTTCAGCTCTCTCCTTATGTTCTATTTTTTTTTTAAATTTCAGTATCTCAATACCCTGTGCTTTGGTAACAAGGATAGAATTTTCAGTACCAAAAATGAACTGAAAATACTTTTATAGAGATTCTTTCACCATATTATGTTTGATGCATATTATGTGGCACCTGTAAAAAATTGGACCATTTTTTGTGGATTAACATTTCTAATATATACCAATTAAGAGAATGACAAATAATACGGCATAAGTGGGTTAATGTTTACTGCAGAGATCTTTGTAATTCTCTCTTCAAATCTCCTTGTTTGAACTGATGTTGTATCTTCATTAAGCCAATAGTATGTTCCCTAACAATGACAACAATTATCATATTAATGGACCTGTCTCTCACAAAATTGGTTTTGCTTTAATTAATGGAAACCACACTAAAGAAGATGCATTGCTATCCATTTTGCTGCTGGACCCTAAGAATCACTGGGCATTTCCTTCTGCTGTTCAGTTTTGCCCAACTCTTTGTGATCCTATTGGGGTTTTCTTGGCAAAGAAATTGGAGTGGCTTGCCTTTTCCTTCTCCAGCTTATTTTGTAGATGAGAAACTGAGGCAAACAGGGTTAAGTGACTTGCCCAGGATTACACAGCTGGTAAGTGCCAGAGGCCAGATTTTAACTCAGAAAGAGGAGTCTTTCTGACTTCAGGTCCCATATTCTGTGCCCCCACTGTGCCACCTAGCTGCCTGAGAATTTCCTTCTTACTCACAGTTGAAATCTCCTCTATATATTGTCTCTTCTCATTAGAATGGGAGTTCTTTAATAGAAGGGATTGTCGTGCTTTTTTTTCTTTGTGTCATTGGCACAATGTTTTGTTGTATCTGTTCTTACATGTAACTTGCCTTGCACTTTCTCAGCAACTTGATCTTTGTTGATACAAATTTTTAGTCCACCAATTTCCATTCATTCTTTATCATTCTTGTCCATGCTTTTACATAAATCCCCTCCTACAGGCTCAACTTATGGGTCAGAGGTCTTGTTCTGGCTCTTTTAATATTTTATAAGTACCAGCGGGACATTAGGGCAGCCCATCGACTATCTCTTTGCCTTACTACATGACTATTATCTGTCCTTTTTTGTTCAAGCATGTTCTTGAAGATGTGTTTTACACACCTCATCATTGATAATAATACTGCAGCCAATTTAGACCTCCATGTATCTTCATTTCCCCTTGGGTAACCTGCAGTTTTGATTCTTTTGAGATAATTTCTGGTATTGAATTACAAATGAGTATTTGATGCACATTTATTAAGAAAAAAAACCACTGGATATTATTTATGATAAATATATAATGGGGTTTCAAGGATCATATTATGAGAAAAGGTTTCCAAAGATCATTCCCAAAAATGTGAATTATATTCCCAAGCACACAGTAGTGAAAAAGAATAAGAAAGATTTTTTTCTCACTGGGATAACTGAAATAACAAAACCCTTGCTTTCCAAGAAATGACATAGACTGCCAATAGCAGTGAGTAATTTGGTTATTTAGTCTGGCATCACCTTGGGCCAAAATCAAGCTATATGGGAGTGAGGAAGAAGAAGATATAACTCCCTCCATTTCTGGGACATGTTTTGCTAGTGCCCTCTGGAGTGTAAAGGGAAGAAGTGGTCTGATGTATGAAAGGGTTATGGGAAATGCCTCATCAGTTCATCATAACAAGACGCCAATTTCCATAGAACTTACATAAGGCTGGTTACTTGCCTTTGGATACATAAGTATAGTCTAAGGTGGTATAAATAAACTTTATGTCTCTTACTGTGTTCCCTGGGAGAAACTTAACAGTCTAAAACAAATCCCTACATACAAAAAAAAGGACAAGACATAATAAACCTCTATCCTATGTACCGAATCAAGGAAAATCAAAACATCTAAGTTATTCTCATAGTAGCAGACAGTAGTACAGTTATTTATAGGGAAATCTTCAAAGCTTAGACTAGAACAGATTGTATGGATGATCCAGTCTAATACTTTCAATTATGTGATAAGGAAACTGAGGCCCTGAGAGGTTAAATTACTTAACTAAGTTCACAGAGTTACTAAATAGAAGACCCATTTATATTTATACCCATTTTGTTCAGACTCCAAAATTGCTCTTTCCCCCTCATGCATTGCAATGTTTCCTTTTTCTCAATGGCACTTCACAGCAGCAAAGGAAAACAAGATAGGATACTAAGCCACAGATAGGAGAACATTGAAATTATAGCTTCACATTCAGAAAGGATCTCAGATTCTCTGTAGTGTAAGACCTTCCTTGTTTAGCAGTGGCTTGTACAACATGCCCCAAAGTCACAACACATATAGTGGTGGGTGATCAGAGGCAGAGAGAAAGAGAGAAGGAGAGACAGAGCTAGAGACAGTAAGGCAGAGTGAGAGACAGTGACAGAGATAGAGAAAGAGTCAGCCTAATTTCTGGAACTTGGGAACTTTCTAGCTTGGGGCTTGAGGTATATGAGAGAGATATTGATTCGCATTTTTATAACTTCCTCAGAACATAGAAAAGCATGTAACTGGATTAAGATATATTAAGATATATAATATACATATATATGTGTAAATATATGCCTCTAGCATTTTGATAGACCTTTTATGAGAGGATGTGGACAAGAATTGCATACGACAAGAAGCCATGAATGGGTTGTAATCTTTATCACTGGCTGATGTATCAGGATGGAGTCATGCATATTTTGAAGTATTTTATAGTTCAGTTGAAGCATGGCAAGTAAAATAGTAACAAGTGGAATGCTATTTCTCATTCATAATGAAAAAGAAATTATAATATTTTGCTGGATTTTTAATCTCATTGCAATGGGTATTCCTGCCAACAGAGTAGGTGGCAACCAGCCCATGCTTTTTCATTCCATGTTTCTTTTTCCCATGTCTTCATAAATCCTCCATAAAGATTCATTAAATCTCATAAAACACCATAAAACCTTCATAAAACCCCCCTGTTCTATTCAACACGCAGAGGTCCTTCTTGACTTTGAGTAGATAGGAATGAAATTCCCCACAGTCAGTACATGACTGGATACCTAATTTTGCATCCATTTCCTTGATAATATACTTCACACCACTTTGCACTGCAGTTCTTCCTTTCAATATGGAGAAGCTTTTTCATACTCTCTATTCATCTCCATTCCCATTTATGTGGCCTACTGTGTTACTTTAATTCTTTGAATAGCATAGTATATTGGGCCTCCATTTAGCAAAACTGCAAAATTAAATTGAATTTCTAAATGATTTCCCTAATGCCAAATTAAGCTTTGAAAAGAGAATTATTTCCCAGCTGCAATTGTAAATAGCCCCTCCCCCCAAAAAAACCTTCTCTCTGAAATAGGAGTATACCATAGTAATTGCTGTGAGATTGTCTGAGAGTTTTTCATGTAAGGACAATGCTAAAAAACTGAGTGTGGGATATGATAGCAAGGCTTTGTTCCAGGCCTGATGAGGTAAAACTATATCCATCAGAGCTGAAGGACACAGGGGCAGCATCCGTGCTACCAGTGGTGAGGAAGAATGTTTTATGGTCTGAGTAGAGAGGGCACAGCATAGGAAAAAAACAAATACAAACAAAAAACCCCAACTCTTCATTCATTATATTAAAAGTCCGTAACTGAGGAGGGTCATAAATTGAATATAATAGCTTTTCCGTGGCTTTTCTAATTATAGTGGGTGAACTGTGCTTTCATTGCTAAAATATACAAAGAATCAGAGTTGGGTGGTACTTGAGTAGTGGTCTAGGCCAACCATTACCTGAGGCACAGCTCCCTTAAATTCTGCTTTTATATTTCTTTGTTAAATGTTAAACTCATTCTAAACATTCCTTTAAAATATTGTAGATGAACCACAATTACAAAACCCATTTAAAAGAGATGGTTAAATATTATAATTTTTGTAAATAATCTGATTTCTATAGCTCTTGATCTATAACCATGTAGTATTCAGAGAAAGTAGAGAGGGTTTCTATATTTTGGAGAAGTAGATGGGGGCAAGGGAGGGAAGGAGAAGAGAAAATTAACTGAGAGAAAACAAGGACAGTAGGAATGAACTTCAGTGCCTGAATTAGCATTAATGTGGCTAAGTAGGAGAGACAATCACTTTGCCTTTTTAGCTTAGCTTTGCTAACTGTCTTTTGTGGCAACCCAAGCCTCAGGGATCAGGAAATATGATACAAAACATAGGTTGAATCTGAGGGCCCAAGACATCCTACTGGAGAAGAAAAATCTATTTTAACTTAATCTCAGAACCTATTCTTACCATGACAATAGTTAACACTTTAACTAAAGACCCCAAATAAACTGAAAGGAGAGAAAAAGATCACAAACCAAACCAGAAAAGCAACTACGGCACCAGCAAAACTGCTGGTTCCCTTGAAACAGTGCTTGTATATTTGATGGAAACAAACCTAACTTACCACCTCCTAGAGACCAAGAGGGAAGAAGGCTAGAAGAGAAAGAACTATGACTTTGATGCCCTTCATGTAAGATTTATGAGTTGTCCCTCCATATATGTACCACAGCCATGTACGTTTCTGACCTGTGTATCCCCAAAAGCATATCCTGGTCACGTGGGGTCCCTGTGTGTGTACTTTTCCATGCTGATAGATATGTATTTGTAGAAGAGTAAATTCCAGATATATAGAAGAAATACCTTATTGCCTTTCTCTTTGAAAACATTATCCTAAAGGGATACTGGTCCAAAAGATACATGTAGTAAATTAATTTGAATTTCCTTATATCAGAAATAGATGCTAAGGATGAAAATATTTTAATGTAACAGAAGTACAACTATGTTAGGGTACAATGTCCACATTTGTGGTTGCATTTTTATGACTCAAAATTCTCTCAGTAATCACTTTTCCTATATAGCAACAATAACAACAACAACAACGTGGAAAACAGTCAGCATTTATAAAGCTTGAAAAATACTACAAATATGTTATTAACATACTCCCTTTTGTATTGCCCCCTTTCCTTTTGGATATTTCATTGTTTATATATTCTTTCCCCATTCCTATTTCATTCCCATGCAATACTTAAAGAATTTCCTCAATTTTTTCAATCAACAAGCATTAATCATGTGCCAAATATGTGGTAGGTCAGCTGTTTTCAAACTTTTTGGACCTCAGACCCCTTTATTCTTTTAAAAAATTATTGAGGATCCCAAGTAGTTTTTGTTTACATGAGTCATATATACTGATATTGCCTAAATTAGAGACTAAAACTTTTTTAAGTTTTAAGAGTTTAAGTTTAAATAATTTTTAGAATATTTCTTTAATAATTTTTAATAATAAATAAACCTATTACCATAACTACTTTTAAAATGAAAATAACTGTCTTCCAAAACAAAACAATTGTAAAGAGTGGCATTATTTTACATATTTTTACAAATCTCAATGTCTGGCTTAAGAGACAACAGCCAGATATATTTGCTTCTGCATTAAATGTGATAGATTTTTTTGGTTGAAGTACCTAATGAAAATCAGAACTCACAGAGACTTGTAGTTGGAAAAGGGAGCAATATTTTAATAGGCAAATGATGTTTTAGTATTAATGTGAAAAAAAATTTGACCTCACAGACCTCTGGAAAGGCTGTCAGGTTCAAGGACCACACTTTGAGAACTACTGTGCTAGGCACTACACGAGGCAATGAAGATGCATCAACAAAAAGCCAAACCAGTACCTGTTCTCAATGAGCTTACATTCTTATGGGGAAGATAGTGACATCAACTTCAATGAAACAGAGTCAAATCCTATGCAATAATGAATGAAACTCGGGCTCCAAAATTATTTATGTCACTTACATGGTGCTGATCAATTAAAGTAAGTCAGTGCAGAAATTAGAATGAAGGTTCTTTGAATTGGAGAAGTTTCAAAATGAGAAGATTGGACTGGTCACTCCTGTAGGTTTCAGTTCTTTCATTTGATAGCAAATGCCTCTCAAATGACTGATTATACAATAACATGCTATTCACACTATGGAAGGGAAGAAGGAAATACCCACAGAAGACTTGGGTCTTCAAAAATGATTTATTAAAATATATTTTTCCAGTGTATGGAAATTAGAATGAGAATATTACATCTCATTTAATCTGTGTTCAGACTGGGGTAATACAATGGTGTGGCAGTTCCAAAAGATGAAAACTGCAACTTTCCTTTCTTCTGTGGGAAAAGTTCTATCTCTGATCTATGTTAGAGATGCTCCTTCTTTTTGGTAGATTCCAGGATGGAAGTACGTTTGGAGATCTTTGAGCATAACTTGGTTGAAGTCATGAAAGCATGGGATTGATATGTTTTATCTTTTACTCGATGTTAAGTAATAATATTGTAGAGAGTCTTATCTGTGATCCCATAAATCATATTGGACCCTATGGACATTTGTCTATTCATTTAAAATTAGAGAGAGAGGGAAAGATGTTCTTGACTACTTTTGGGATGAAAAGAAATAAAGCAAGTACAAATTTAGACAGGATACTGGCCAAATCAATAACAAATCATCCTAGGGAGTTAAAGAGGAATTCCAAGAAGATAGCCTTGGATTGTTCTCTCAGAATGATCTCTTTTAGAGGTGCTTATTGAATTTTCCTTTGGGATTCATATATGAATTTGAGGATTAGGGGGAGAAATACTTTATTAATAAAGACATGTACAAATATATGTATGAATGTACATATTTTATGTAGCAAGCACTATCAGTTCAAGTAGATGTAACCTTTTACATGTAATAAAAAGATCACAGAAATTATACACCAGACACTATTAAATAAATTACATCAGTCCCAATCCATACATTGACTCTATTGCCGTGAGTTGTATAAGAAAATAAAGGGCATGTTTCTTCAATTTATGAGCCATTGTTTATTCTTAAGGAAGTATTTAGAATTATACACTTAAAGCAGCATTGGGAACTTTTTGTGTATAGTATGTCTTACATAGAGATTAAATACACTACTTACAATTTTCTAGGGAAAGCATCATATTGTAAATGTATTTTAGGAAAAATATCCTAAATATCCCAGTTGAAATATATCAGATTCCTAGGTGTTTATCCCAAAGATACCAAGGAAAAGGAGAAAGGACTTATATGTCCAAAAACATTTAAAGCAACTCTTTTTGTGATGGCAAAGAACTAGAAATTGAGGGGATGCTCATCAGTTGGGGAATGGCTGAACAGGTGGTGGTATATATGACTGCAATTTTGTAGAGACTCATTTTGTGGGCAATTACTGGAACAATGAGAAAAAAAAAGCCTATGTCATTCAAAGGTATGTTCTTCAGAGAGTCCAGAATTGGCACATGTACTCACAGACATACAGAAAGTTATTTGTCATGTACTGCAGGTAAGCTTGACACTGAATGGGAAAAGATGAAAAGGGAAAAGATAAAAGAGAGAATCCAACGTTACCAGTACACTTCTCCTCAAATTGATGGATTGGATTTGAAGTGGGATGAAATATCAGATATCCTGAATCCTCTATATCTAGGAGGCTGAGTGTACAAAACCAAAATTTATCATGCTGTTTGGAATTCCCCCACCCCCAATAAAAGATGTAGTTGATAGTACTTGCACTGGAAAAAGCATTGGGTTTGTAATCAGAGGAATTTGGATTTGTATCAGTGTTTTTTTAATTTGCTACTTGTTTGACATTGGGCTAATGTTTTAGTCTGAGTCTTAATTTCCTCTTATGGTGATGGATGTTACATGAAATGGTCTATCAGGTCTTTTCTAGACATAAAGATAAAATCTCATAAACTCTTGGCTGAATTTGTCAAGTCAATCAAAAGGTCAGTTAAATTATACATTTATTATTGTATGACTCAGTTATACCACAGTATTAAGATATCTAATTTGGAAGAAAGATAATTGAATACTTTCAGGCTATTGTGATTAAATTTTATTAATGTGTTGTTTTATATTTTATCTGTCAATATTAACTGTTAACATTGATTCATGTTAATAAAAAGTAATTCTCCTACACATGCTTTCTGAAGTTGTGTCTGGTTCAAATAACACTTTCCATTGTTTGTATGGTGGAACCAGGAAGAACATGAAACTGATCAGTGGTTTTCAAAGTCTAATATTTGCTTTTGACTGATAATACAAATGTCAAATTATGAATAACTTAAGTGCAAACTCGATCAATTTAGAAAATATTAGCCTAAAATTTTAAAATCTGTTTATATATATATTTAATAACAGCTTTATTTACTCCTTTTTGTAGTATTTATTTGAAGATTTCTAATATTAATATAGGATACAGTATGCATATTTTGGGTCTAGAATTATTGCAACCACTTCCAAAATAACTTAGAAACATTTTATCTCTAAAGCATAAATGTTCTCTTCCATAGTATCATGTTGCTTTAAGGAAAAAAATTGTTTATCAAATATATTTAATTTTTCCCCCAAAACATACATTTCTTATTTTGATGACTTTCCTGTTCTTTGCATCCATTTCTAAGCTATTAATATTGATGCAGAATGTTGCTTTCTTCTGCTAGTAGTAGATAAAACAAACAAATCTATCTGTATGTCTTTTATTCTTATCTCGTTATTATGCATTTTAAAATGTTTTATCATTATTACAGGGAAAACCTTTTATTC
Organism: Phalanger gymnotis; assembly: GCA_028646595.1. Classification (NCBI taxonomy): domain Eukaryota; kingdom Metazoa; phylum Chordata; class Mammalia; order Diprotodontia; family Phalangeridae; genus Phalanger; species Phalanger gymnotis. The sequence continues at coordinate 131,108,989 of CM053623.1, read as the reverse complement.
AGTTATCCTTTGCTATCATTTAGATTTCCATATTTTCTTGCTTTAAATCTCCTTCAAGAACACAAATGGCACGTACAGAAAAATATTTTAGAATGTTTCTTCCAAGTGATATCTATCACTTCTTGGTTGTTTGAAGTGTAGTTTTCTTTTTTTTTTCCCTTGTCTTTTTTTATTTTAATTTATTTTTAACATGTTTGGTTTTCAGCATTGATTTTCACAGGCATTTGAATTACAAATTTTCTCCCCATTCCCCCCC
>CM053623.1:131011448-131108233 GCA_028646595.1 Phalanger gymnotis | reverse complement strand
CAGGTGGGCCTGGGGCCAGAAGCAACTACAGCAGTAGTTCTAAAGCTGCCCCACCTCCGGTGCCCCAGGGGTGGTAGCTGAACCGCAAACTCAGTCCTGCAGCTTTTCCCACTAAGCTTCTCTGATGTCTTTGCTCTTTTTGGGTTGAGAGGTCTGGCGGATGCCACAGCTCAGTAATTCAGGATGCCAGGGCACTCTCCGCTCGTCTCCTGGTCTGGTAGATCCGCGTCTGGTCTGTTCCCGCCGTGCGCGCTGGGCTTAGCTCCGCTCCCCTCAGCTGAGGGCTGGGAGCTCCGTGTGGGACAGACCTTACCTAGAGACCATCCAGGCTGTCCTGGGCTGGAGCCCTGCTTCCCTCTGCCACTTTGTGGGTTCTGCAGCTCTAGAATTGGTTCAGAGCCATTTTTTATAGGTTTTTGGAGGGACTTGGTGGGGAGCTCAGGCCAGTCACTGCTTCCCAGTCACCATCTTGGCTCCGCCCTTGAAGTGTAGTTTTTTACAGCAAGTCATGTCTTTGGAAGATGAATTACCTCTTGAGTCAGAGCACCTGGGTTCAAACTTTACCTTGTTACTACCCGTGTGGCTTGGGGTAAGTCATTTAATGTTGTTGGTCCTCACTTTGCTCATCTCTAAAATGGAGGGGTTGCAGAAGATGTTTTTTTCCCTCAATTCTAGATCTGTTATTCTAAGATATAAAACTTTTAAATTAAACAACTCTTCCTAAATCACTGATGATCACTAGCGAAAAATCTCCTAGGTCAAGTGATTCCTAACCTTTTTGAGTGTAATAGTATCTTAGAGAATTCATATTAATCTTCAGTCATCAGTTCACTAATCTCATCTTTTGATTGAGAAAAACAATGAAGCAATGAAATCACAAATTTAAATGAATTTTTCTAATTAGTCACAAAAGCATCCAACTATATTTGAAAAAAATAATAATTACAATATGTATGTATCTCTTAGGGAATATTCCAAGCATAAGTCTTACATTGGAGCTAAACAAAGATTAAAATGATAATTTTTGATGAACTCTTGTATAGTTGACTGACACTCATTCAGGCTGGTCATCCAATACTTTAGTTATGATGCTGGAGCAAAATGAGACACTCAGGTCATTTAACAGTTAGCAAAAAGGAGGGTGACTTAGTCATTCATAACATATAAAGAATATAGTACTCGGTTCTGGTAGATGTGGCTCCCTTTACCTCTATACAGCACTGTGTCTAGTCAGCAGGGCAGGGTATCATAACTCACCTGACTTTGGGACATCTGTCAAGTCTAATGCACCTTGACTCCAACATGACAATGCCATTTTATGCACTTGGGTGAGCACTTCCCACCTGGATGATCTTCTGGACTTCATGATCTCCTCAAATTTATCATTCTACAAGATATAACACCAATGTTACTAGAAGCTGCCATGGAGGTATAAGGCCAACAACATCAGCACACAGGAGGGCTGCTAGCACAAATTCTTTGATCTGCTTTTCTGAAAGAAAGCAACTTAAAGGGGTTTAAAATCTCACTTTAATTAAACATACACACATCATTCACTTAGTTCAGGGGAAAAAGTCAGCACCCTGAACTTCAGAGAAAGCACAAACAGAAATTACAAACAGAAATTATATAAACAGAGCAAATAACACAAATCAGCACACAGGGCTTCTAGCTGTCTGTCCGTAGCAATGCATACATAGTTACCAGAGAAAGAAGCACCAACATCTGGGTTTTAAAAAACCAGGGGGTTCCTTAAGTGCTACCCAGATTCTCGTCTGGCCAAATGACACAAACATTCTTCCAATGAGTGAGCACCCAAAGCAGAATATTAACTTCAGCGTATATATCACTTCTTCAAGGTCAGCCCACAGAGGACATCACAACCATGTAACTCAAACTCATGTCACTTAAGCTTTCTTGTGACTTAAGCAGGTCGTCAAAGACTCTTGATTCAATCAAAGACTCTTGATTCAAAGGCAAGACTCAATCAAAGGCACTTAATTGCCTTGGTGCTGAGAAGCGCTCCAGTAGAAAAAAAAGCAAAAATCCTACTTTGCTTGCCATTACACAAGACCAAATCAACTCTGAAAACAACATTTCCTCAGTAGCCTCTGCCTTTGGGGACTCTCCTTCCCCTTGCTGTGAGGGGTTTGGATGGTGGACATTGGAGAGCACCTTCCAGAACCTGCACTACTTAAGATGGTTATTGTTGTTTAGTCATTTCAGTCCATTTGTTTTTGACTCTTGGTGGCCCCTTTTGAAATTTTCTTGGCAAAGGCACTAAAATGGTTTGGCATTTCTTTCTCCAGCTCATTTAAACTGAGGAAACTCGGGCAAGCAGGGTTAATTAATTTCCCAGGTCACATAGCTAGTAAGTATTTAAGGCCAGATTTAACCTTAGGAAGAAGAATCTTCCTGACTTCAGGCCCAATACTCTATCTACTGTGCCACATAGCAGCCTCTTCAATATTTAAGGAAGGTACCACTGTTCTCGCTTTGCTGTTCTGGAAATGATTTAGTCCAGGAGAGCAACCAGGGGATGTAATTCTGTAAATAATATTTCATCAAATCATTTCCCACCCCACCTGCAGAACTTCATCATCTCTAGCCCCATACATCTTCTTTTACACTTCTTGAGGGCAAAGACTGTCTTATAGCTTACTCTTGTTTCCTCGGTGCTTAGCACAGAGCCTGGCAACAGGTTGCATAAATGTTGATTGCCCCCAATTCTGAATCCTAAAACCATTCTGAATCAGTAGGGCCCAGACCACCTGGAGGATGTGTCAAAAGCTAGGTGACTTGAACATTAACTCCTAGAGCCAATCAAATCTTGGGAACTTTAGAAAAAACAAATTGCCTAAAGCACATGACCTATAGTGTCTTCCCATAGCTCTCCTGTCCTTAGGGGGCTTTGGCACACAGAATGATCTAGAGATAGGAACATAGCTGAAGAACTGGGAAGAACCTTAAGAATTAGTTAATTCATTTCTCTCATTTTGCACCAGTTCCCAAGAATGAATACTGTTTTTAGTTCTGTAAGACTGCAGTGTCTAGGAAAGCAGGTTGCCAGCAAGTGATATTTTTAAATTGAACCTAAGTAGAAATTGTTCATCTTTCTACAAACAGTGCCATCACAGGCCATGACATCTATAATATATCTTGTCTTCCATAAATACCTGTGCTGTTTTGGTTTTCTTCAGACTTGTGATTTTATTGGTGTAGAGAACTCTCCATGTGAAAACTCCCTCCATCATGGCAGATCAGTATTACTTCTCTTACTCAAAATCTTAATGAATTATCTGGAGTCACTAAGAGAGTAAGTGATTTTTCCAATGTCTCAAAGATGGTATGACCCTGTACCCAGTGATTCTGGGTGGGACCTTACTCAAGCTAGTCTCCCAGTAGTTTAGTTCAGTCTCTGTACCTGGAAAGCTTTTTGTTTCATATGGCCTGGAGACCATGAATATTGAAGGTGGTGACATATATTAAAATGTTCTTTGTACTTTTTATGAACCAGCATTATATCTGTGGAATTATAGATAATGTTTGGTCTATGCCTGGAGCAGCTAGGTGGCACAGTGAATAGAGCACTGGACCTGGAGTCAGGCAGAGCCAAATTCAGATGCCACTTCAGACACTTACTAGCTGTGTGACCCTGATCAGTCATTTAACCCTGTTTGCCTCAGTTTTATCATTTCTAAAATGAGCTGGAGAAAGAAATGGCAAATCACTCCACTATCTTTGCCAAGAAAACTCCAAATGGGGTCATGAAGAATCAGATATGACTGAAAAATAATTCTAAACAACAGGGAGAAGGATATTCAGCAAGGACACCCAAAATTGATTCAGTCATGCTTACTTTGTACTTAGATGATGAAGAAGTAACATCAGTTGTCTGAGCCAACATTCCACCAAGCCAACCAAGTTTTCAGGAACATCTCAATACTTTTCAAGAAAAATTAACCTACTCTGCATGACATGGGGGAAAGGTTAAGATATTTCTCCTATCACAATAGGTCTTCCTAACTCGAATTCAGCCCTGTGTTCACTGCACTCAGATGTTTGACACATAATGACACTAAGTCAATATTTGCATTGAAATGAATTAATTAAATGGAATTTTAGTTAGCTTCCAAGAGTATAGTAGGGTCATTTTAATATAGTGCTTGTTGTTAATGCATAGAACTGTATTAGTCATATTGCTATAATGTGTAGTAGAAAGAGCAGTAAACCCAGAAGCAGGAGATATTTACCATTAAGTTCTTTGTTCTGATATTTACTAAGTGTGTGACTCTATTAAAGTTACCTAATTACTCTGTACCTCAAATTTCTCAAGTGGAAAATGAGGCAAATAGTGTTTATACTACCTTTGTTTTTGTATTAAGGAATATTTTCCTCTCTCTTTCCCCTCCCCAGAGCCTCATACAGTGCTTTGCATGTAGTAGTCACTTTAATATATCTGTTGAATAAACCTTAAAGCACAATATAGTAGGAATGTAAATCATTATTATATGTTAAATAATACTTTCATTTTACTTTCTGTTTTAGGGGATATAATTTCAAAGTTGAAATGGACCACCTGATTTAGCTAAAATTATAAATGAGCATTTAATTAAAATACTGTTATTATTAGCCAATATTTACATAGTACTTTAACATTTTCAAAGAACTTTACAAATATTATCTCATTTGATACTCACAACAAGCTATTATTAATACATTTTAGAAATGAGTAAACTGGCATAAATAGATTAACAGACGTGCCCAGGACCCTATAGATATAAAGTATCTGAGGCCAGATTTAAACTCAGGTCTTTCTTCATGACTCCAGATCTAGCCCTTTTCTCCAATGTACCAAATAACAGCCTCTGTTATCATTATAATAATTATAATAATAAACCATGTTCAACTATTAACTCAAGGTTCAATTTGATTATTTTTTCAACTGTGATCATAGAAGTTTTTCCTACCTATCTTTCTGGCCTGTAAACTTACACTCTTACTTCATTGTCACCTGGGTTTTCCACACTCAAAGTGAATCATGACATGTTTTTCCAAAGTATAAAATCATAAATTTAACATTAGTTTTATGGAAATAAACTGGAAGACAAATTTATAACTGGGAGGCTTTTGATAGTCTATTCTGTGCCAGGTAGAGACAAGTTAAATTCTTCATTGAGCTCGCTTTAGTTGAGCTACATTAACAAGTTTTATATCATTTAAATCAAAAGTTCCTCATCCTTTCAATGAACCTTAAATCTTACATGTCTGAAATCCTTGTAGCTCTAAAAGAGAAATTTCTCCAGACTCTCAACATATTTAATGTTTATCATTGATTTGGTGTCAGGAGTCAAATCTACTCCCTGTAGGCATTCTAAATATGTAACAACTGTTAAAAGGTGGATTTTTTAACTGAAAAGAGAATCTCATTGTATTTGATTCAATATTCCTTTGCACTTATTTACCGTATATTCATAGAATTAAAGAATACTAGTGCTGTAGAGCATCTTAGAAATTATCTATGGTAAATCAACTCATTTACATTTACAGTTGGGAAAACTGAAACCCACAGAAGCAAAGGGAATTCAATTTTGATCTTTATCAGTAATATTCTTATAGACAACTTACTTGACTTTATTATAAAATAAAACTATAAAATTTAATATAAAATTTAGAGCCATATTTTCTTGAGCATTGTTTTTTAAAAAATAAATGTTTATTAAAATCCCTTTCAAGCTATGTGCCAGTTACTTAACTGCTCTTTTTCTTAGCTTTCTAATCTGTAAACATGAGGGGATTGAAATCGACTTCTAAGTTATCTTCCAGAATTAAATAAACCTATGTTCTTATGAACATATATCTACCCATTTGTTTCTATAGATAAAAGTAATAGGAAACAAGTCACTTTCACCTGAGACATAGAATAGAAATTCTTATAGTTCTAAATTATTTTTTTTCTTTTCTGCTCTTTCCCTACATTTGTACAAATGTACATTAATAGAATTCTTCATTCCTATGTAAAAAATGAATATTCTCATAAATAATAACTCTAAGTAGTTTGGGTCTATGTTATTAACTAGCTATTAGAGTAAAGGTTGAAGTACATATTGTGATTATTTATTCAAGAGAGTCATAAATCAAATGAGCTCATTGCTTATTTTTCAGAGGATATGGAAATATTAATAATATTCCTCCCCCAGTGTATTTTTGGACAGGATTTTTACTCTAACCACTGGAAATTGCCAGTAAAATAAATGATAAATGGAATTGTCTTATTATGTCTGTAACACTTCAGTGTTGTTCTGACATCTTTTAGGGAATTCCAGTGTCACTAACATGAGGAAGGGCTAGAATTTTAGTGTTAGTCCATGAAGCTGATTTATTAATGTCTAACTTGTTATTTCATTTAAGTTGGCATCATGTGCAATGACACATCTAACATCTGAAATGTAGTGACTCGTCTTTAGTGGAAATAGCTCACAATAGTCACCTTATGCTTTGGGGGTTCCCCTCAAAGCTTAAGATGGAAAAGCTCCTTTAGAAAGAATCACTACTTAAAATTTGCAAATCTTTTTCTTATAAGCATGTGCATCTGTTAACATTTATGAGCTATATGCCCTGCTTTCTATCAAACCCAGTAATACCCACTGAAAGTCCCCTCCATGTTACAGTGAAACCCAAATTGTAGTCTACCTTGAAAACTAGTGATGCCTTGTAAATTTAAACCATATTGCTTTGGCCAAAATTCCAGCTGTTAAAACACAGATAATGAAAAGACAGAATAAATAGTGCCCAATGTTCTCCATGTAGTTAAACCACACCCTCACCTATTACATGAACCATAAAAGGTGATTGCTTTGGGGTCAATGACAATATCATAATGGTTCACTTTTTTGGTTTGTTTGATTGTCAAATTCCTTTCTATGGAAGACAATTATATCATTTCCTATTAATCATTTCATGGGAGCATTCATTGAATTAGGCACATTGTTTAAAATTTACAGAGAACCTTCAGCATAATGTGCATGTATTATTGAATTGGTAATTAGCTAAACATTAAAGACATTTTGAATTTGACTAAAGACAAAGCATATGTTTAGGATAATTTCCTTCAGGTAAAACTTAAACAATACTGTGTATTTCTGTTTTTCTCCTATGCTGGAAAAAAGCCACACTGCCTTTTGATTGTTCTTACGTATTTCACTCTATTATCTTCTATATTTGTTTTGTTCTTCCTCACATTGGATTATAAAGTCTTTAAAACCAAGAGACTCCATTATAATTGACTCAGAGCAGGAAGGTATCTTAAAAACAATTAGTCCAGCCTGGTTTGCAGATAAGGAAAATGAAGCCCAGGTCCTATGAGGCCAGCTCCCAGATTTTATATCATTCTCTTATTTATATTTTTATCCTAGGCATCATCCTTACCTCCTCACTCTCTCTCACCTCCATATCCAATCAGTTGTCAAGGCCTCTCATTTTATCCTCATAACATTTTTCTTACCTCTCTCTCTCTCTCTCTCTCTCTCTCTCTCTCTCTCTCTCTGTCTCTGTCTCTGTCTCTGTCTCTTTCTCTCCTTCTACTACTGCAGTAACCATACTATATTTAAATCATGAGCAATACAGAAACAGGTAGTAGATCTGACTTGGTCCATAGGCCATAGTTGCTGACCCCTGGTGCAGATGTCATTTCACAGGATACCCTTTGCATTGATGTATACTGATGATATGTATTTCATGGAGATGCTGAAAATAGATAAGGAGCTGGGCCCCAGTGTGTTAAATTGAAGGAATACAAAGGGCAAAAGAACATTTGGTAAAGTGCACATTGCTTTCAATAATCACAAGATGCTGTTTAACACTAATATTCTAGTGGTGATGACTTATATCTCTGGATCATGTAATACATCTTTTAACAATCAAAGATATAGTTGATCCATAGGAAAGTAGAAAAATATATGGTTGCTACAGTTGGCTACAGTGTATTGCCAGTGATGACTCTCATGCAGGAACTGGCATAAAATCAATCCAAGAAGTTCATGATCAGAAAAGAAGGTGATCCAGTCATATGAACAGGGCAAAAATTTATCACACAAGAACATCACATGAAAACAAAGGCACAGATATGATTTCATATGTGCATGTGGAGGTAATTCCCACAATGATATGCTCACAGATCCACTGCAACATGAAACATTAATGTAGATCATATGAGAGTTTCTCATGTTGTTTTAATTGTCATAAGTTTTCCCATATATTTGAAATTTCACATAAAATCATGTCTATAGAAAATATGAAGACTCACTTATTCTGCCTCTCAATTGAATATTTTATATTACAACCATAACAAGTCTTAGGTATGTTATATTTCTCCAGAAAAACATGTTCTGTTTGTGTGATCAGGCAAAAATTAATGACTTTTAACTGTTTAACAATATTCCCAAAATCAAATTAGCCAAACCATTCCTTTTCCACACTGGTATTCTCTTGAGTCTCCATTGGTTCTCAAATAGACTTAATGTACACAAGAAAAAAGGCAAAAACCTATCCTGTTGCTACTTAAAAGTTTATGATATTTCAGGTTGATATGATTCATTTTATACAAATTGCCTCATTTCTTAAAGAAATATTTATTGAATTTCTACTCATTGTTAGGTGTTCACACATCTGAGTCTCCAAATGAAATTATCTGTAAGAACACATTAGTGAGCATTTTTGTGGTAAAAAAAAAGCTAGAAATAAAGTGGGTCCTCGTTATATGTGATATTATTGTGCCATAGAAAAGCTGAACATGAGGAATTCAAAGAAACAAGGAACAGCTTTTATAAACAGATGTAGAACAAGATAAGCAGAAATAATAGAACAAAATACACAATGACAACAGTAATACAAACAAAATCACACTAAAAGGGAGATGAACTCAGACCAATCACTTTGAACAATCCTGATCTCAGAGAAAAAAAAATGAAACATACTTTCCTTCTCTTGGTAGGAAGGGGTGTCATATGTATAGACTACTGCCTACATTGTTAGGCATTCTTGTTTTGGTTGGTTTGACTTAATATTTTTATTGTTAAAAGAGAAGGTTCAAGAACATGTGGGGGGATGACTGTGATACTATAAAACAAAAGTCATCAATAGAACTTATTTTTTAAAGTCATCAATGTCTTTCAATGTAGTGACAATTAAACCTTAAAATTAGTAACAAAAATGGCATGAGGTAAAAAATGGAATTGTGTAATAGATCTGGAGAATAAGTAGAATATCACTAAAATAACAGTAAATAAGTCCCATTCTAGATTCACTACTTTGCCTGATTTTGGTAACTGATGCCTTTTTAAAAAAAAAGATAAAAGAGTTTTATCTTCATACCTAATCTGTCTTTGACTTCATTTTTTGCAACCTCTAAGAGATGTTGAATAAATAAATGATCTAATGGGCTAGGCTTAGTGTCTATAAAATAAATTGAGGCCTCCTATTGATTTTTCAACATTTATTCAACAGTTGTCCTTAGAATAATCACTTGATTACTACCAAATTAGACTACTGGTGAAATAATTAGTTAAAGTGAAAGTTACCTTTAATTGTCATGCTCAGGCTCTTAAGTCCCTCCATTGAGAATGGACAATACTTTATTAAATTGAAATATTAAATATTTTCTAATTCAGATAGCCTAAATTGTAAAGATCACCCATTACCCATGCAGACTTATTTTACTTTGTCATTTAATAAGTAATGAGCTGGAATTCATTGTTCCTGTTCCTTATATCAATATTCTAAGGAAATTAACTTAGAAAATTAAGACAGTACTTTGATTTCTGAATGCAGCATGGAATATCACAAGCCATTCCACAGCACCTAACAGAGTTCCTTGCACATAATAGGTGTTTAATTCATGTTTGCTAATTCATGTTGTTGAGCTGTCAGTACTGACTGTGTGACTATATAGGCAAGCCATTTATTTTTATTTATTTTTGTTGTTGTGGAAGTCCCCCTTAGATAATGCTATATGAGTATAAGTTGCAAAATTTACCAATTAACATTGGTGGAGAGAATTTCCATACCTACTGAATAATTTTTAAAATAGAAAGCAAATTGCTTGTAACAAATATGCACAGTCAAGTAAAAGAAACTGCCACCTTTGTCACGTCCCAAACATCGTCTTATTCTGAACCTCTATGTTCATCACCTCTCTCTGAGGATGTGGGGTATTTCATGATTGGTCCTCTGAATTGTGGTTTGTCCTTGTCTATATCAGAGTTCTTAAGATTTTCAGAGTGATTTGTTATTGCAATGCTGTTGTTATTGTATAAATTGTGTCTGTTCTCATCATTTCACTGCATCAGTTCACACAAGTCTTCCTATGTTTCACTGAAACTGTCCTTTTCATAATTTCTTATGTCACAGTAGTTTTCCAGTCATTTATATACCATAATTTGTTCAGGTATTCCTCAATTGATTGACATCCCCCTTTGTTTCAATAGTATTCATTTTCATAACTGGTTTTCTAAACTATTTATTTAATCTGTAATGTGGTTGACACACTTCATGAGAATTCTTGAAAAAATAACTATTAAAGACCTTTGAATGGTATGAACAGAAAGGACATTTCTGTGGTTACATGCATCAAGTAGGAACTTACATGGTGAAACATTTTCACGGATGTCTTCATTTTTAATAGTACATTTGTACTGAAGCCAGACATTAATACTGAAATATTTGCTAGCAATATTGCATTTCAAGGTAAATCTTTAACATTAATTTTAGACATTAATGAGTCTCTTATGTATTCTCTGTGGTCTTCCACTTCATTTTTTTTCTTATTCAAAATAATGAAAAACTAGTTACTTATTTCTACAAAATATTGAAAATGTTTGATGTTTATAACCAGTAACCCACAACTGCAACCAATATTTGAATTTGATAGAGTACTCCATTTGGTTAGAATTTGTGGTTGCCACTCAACTTCAACAGAATGCGTGAAATGCATCCTCATCTCTAAAACTCCCCAATTTCATTTTTTGAAAGTTCTGTATTTGGTTTATGGAAACTTTTTCTCAATAAATTGACTTGATCAACATATTGCTCCTTTATACCAAAAATCCTTAACTTGGAATCTAGGAAGTACTAAAGGGTCCATGGATAGATTTCAGTGGGTCCATCAAGTTGAATAGGAAAAATTACATCTTTTTTTTTCAATTAATTTCTAATTGAAATTTAACATGTACTTCCACTTATTTTATACATTCAGAAACATTCTGAAATGTGGTCTGTAGACTTTAACAGACTGCCCAGGGGTCCATGACACAATAAGGTTAAGAAGTCTTGCTTTAGATCATATGTTCCAAGTTATCTCAGGAGGACTTAATATCATCTGACATTCTAGACCACCATCAACCATTATTCTTCTATCTGTTTAGCAAATGAAGAGACTTGACTTCTTAGTTTTCTTTAATTGACTAGTTTTCTGGGATGTGGTATGTCTGAATATGTGGCAAAACATGTGTGAGCCAGTAAAAGGCTTGGACTTATTTACAAAGTCCTATGTACACCTAACCATTCTATGCTCTTCAACAGTGGTCACTTCATAGGAAATAAAACACTGTGAGATAAAAAATATTATCTGGGAAAGTGAACTCTTGTTTGAGCTAAGGAGTGATGAGTTATTAGAGAAACTAAGTCATCATTAATTTTATGTGGTTTTAATGGATTTTGTGGTTTTCTTTCCAGGGTCATCTATTTAAGTTGGAATCACACAGATTTGAGCGAGGAAGAGGCAGATGTCCTTTTGACCCCAATTCCTCCTTCACCTCTACTCTAATTGGTAATTATCTCTGTTCCAATCTTCAGGATGCTGTCATCCTATCTTTGGAAACTGCTTTTGCCAATCTCTTAACATGGTATCAGTAATTCTTTATAACTTTTACCCTGTCAAACTTACATCCAAGAATATTGTTGGCATTCATATTAGATTTCATCCAGTGCTAATGTGAGCAGGATCAGATGTTACATTGCTTGTGTCATTTTGAAAACATAATTGACTATCACCTAATACCTGATACAGTAGTAATTTCTTATCTATAAAAATACACTTAGTGCAGCACACTTTTCTTAACTTTATTCATGAATCTGGTTTCCATGTGGGAAAGAAAACCCTTTTATTTTGAGTACTTTCTAAAATATTTGCTGAAGATAATTGATTGTTCACTTTTGCTACATCCTGTTTCTTATGTTTTCCCTGATTTTTGGTGGATCATTTAAGATGTTGATTCTTTAATTTCTTACTTTATCCCTTGACTTACATTTATACTATGAAAGTTTAAAATGTAGTCACTGTAGTTTCTGTTATTTTCCTCTGAGTCCTGTGATTTCCTAAATGTAGGGAACTCTTGGCAAGAAAAAAATTGTCTCTCCCAAAGTAGATCAGCATCTGTTTTACAACTGATAATCTTAGAGAATTGCCTAGGGACAATGCGAGGTGAAGTGACCTGCCATAGATCACACATTTAATATATGTGAGAAATTGGAACAGATTGTAGGTCTTCTTGATTTCAAGGACAGCTAGTTATCAACTTCACCTTGCTCTTTTTCTCTGAATATTTTAGTTCTTTTTAATATTGTCTCCGTAGTTTGGGAAAATCTAAAGACTATAACTGGAATAACCAAGTCACAGAATCACTGACTTATAAAGGACCTCACAGATCATCTAATCTAAATAGTATATGAGTTGAAATCTCTTTTACAATGTTCTCAACTGTGTTTTTGCTCTTGACTTTCCTCCTTCAAAAACATTAAAGCATACAATGATTTTTTTTTCTCTAACTTGAGTATTATTTGGAACTGTAACGTCAAACTGTAACGTCAAAATATCCCAATACCACAATTATCAGTAGAGATAGATGAATTTGCAGCTGAAAATTGAAAGTAGCAGCATTTTAACACCTAACTCGCTAGAGGTATTAAGAGAAATGAATTTATGCTAGTCTTAAGTTTTTTTCCTTAGCCTTGGGTAAGTGGTTCTGAGTAACTAGTAATATATTATTGAATTGGCTGGATTTAGAATTATCATATGAAATATGTGCGTGTGATTATGTAGTAAGGGAAGAATACAAAACCAAGATGATTTAACAACATAGCTAGAATTATGTAAAATTCTATATGGTTTTCCAGTTAGTTAAAATTTGTTGTTTTTTTGTTACTTTAGGGATGAAATTTCATAAATAAAAGATTTAAATAGTAATAGTAGCTTATGCTATGGTTATACCTTTACCATGTAGAACCATTGTAAAAACATAAGACTTGAAGTCAGAAAAAAATGGTTTTAAATTTTGCCTTTACCACTCATTAAGATTGTGATATCAGACAAAAAAATCCACCTTTCTGAAATTTAGCTTCTCCATCTGTAAAATAGAAATAATGATAACTAAACAGCTATCAAAAGTAAGCTGTGAAAAGGGTTTTTCGGTGAAGTATAGAGTTAGAGGCTCAAAAAGAAATTTTAAAAAGACTGGAATAGAGATTAGAGACAGGAATCCAACTGCACTCTTTCACTAATCCCCCCTATACAACTTTAAAATACTTCTTTAAATCAAATTTTGGAATGGCAGAGCCAACAAAAGTTCAGGGTGAGACATTTTTTCTGGCTTGAGAAAACTCAAGCTTCTTAGAAAAGGTATCTGACACTTGTATAGAAACTAACCTGTAGGCAACTCATGTGGTAGCAGTAATAGCAGTGGGCCTTGGAGCTGGCAGCAGCAGCAGTGGCATCAGCAGCAGCAGCTTGCAGAGATGAAAGCTCATAGATGGTAACAGGGGTCAGATAACTGATCAGAAAGAGATTACAATGGACCCTTTGCTGGCACTAATTGGCAGCTCTATTGCCCATATATAGTTCCAGGTCTCAGTTCCCTATCAGAAGAGTGATTATCATTGGTCACAAGGGAGTCATCAATGCTTGTGGCTTCAGGGGAGCAGGGGCTCTTGGGAAAGATCAGAGAACCCAGACCATGAGAGTAGTGACCACACCTCTCATTGGATCATACCACCTTGGAAGCATTGAAAACTTACAGAGTCCCAGAAGTAGTTCCACACACAGCAGCACAAAAAAATCTTGGAAAGTAGATTGAAAGATCATTTGAGAATTATTGGACTACTTGAAAGTCATGATAAAAAACAAAAACAAAACCTAGTCATCATATTTCAAGAAATTGTCAAGGAAAACTGCCCCAGTATCTTAGATTCAGAGGGTAAATTAGAAATTGAGACTCCAAGTATCACCTCCTGAGAGAGGTGATGAAAACTACTGGGAATATTATAGCCAAATTCTAGAACTACCAGGTCAAGGAGAAAATATTGTAGGCAGCCACAGAGAAACAATTCAAATATCATGGAGCCATAATCAGGATAACACAAGATTTAGCAGTTTCCATTGTAAAGGAGCAGAGGCTTTGGGATATGATATTCTTTTTAAATGTCACAAAATTTATATGTATGTACTATATATATATATATATATATATCTACATAATATTTAAATGTACAGTATGTTGACATCTTTACATCCATATTATTTATATCTTTATTACCTTTTTCTTTTTCAATGCTCTTAGGTTCTTTATAGCTCTAAAATTCTAAGACTGTGACTGTGGACTCATCAATAATTTTTCTAAGCATAAAATGTGAAGACTTTCATACATACTTATTTGAATAAATGCATAGTCATTCTAATTTAATAATTAGCAATTTGAATTTAAGCTGTTAATTTAATATGTAGCAATTTAAATAATATCATAGGAAGAAAGTTGTATACTATATCATGCTCCATGATTAAACCATAGCAAGAGAGTCTAGAAAATGGGAGACTTTTTTGTTTTTAGCATTGCTTCTTAACAAGACAAAAATTTCTTCATTTTTCTTAAACTACTCTACCAGTCACCGCTTAACATCCCTATAGTCTGGAACTTAAAAGCTCAACATTGAAAGAAGAGGAATGTTACAAGAAGGGACAATTTCCAGTATGTTTCCATCGTACTTCGAAATAGAATTATGTTATATTGAAATGTAAAGTGCTTGCTGTCTGGGTGGCTTTTCTTCTTACTCAGAATAGAAAGCAAATTATAAGAGCTCTCCAAGCCAAACACAAAAGTTATAGAATAATCTCTCCAAAGAAAAGAAATAAAAATATAATTCTTCACATTTATCCATTCCCTTTCATCCCAAAGTACTTTCAAGAGATCATTCGCTCATTGCTGAAATGCAGCAGCCGCTGGAGTGGAAACATGATAACCAGTGTTAGCCAGCAGCACTTTTAAAGAAAGGATGTGAAGAATAATTCACCCAATTGAAAAAGCAGCAGGAATGTGGGCAGGAAAAGTGTAACTACCTGAGTTGGAATTTGGCAAGCACAGTGAAGCTAACCCCAGCAGTGAAAGAATGCCTTATATTATGTTTTATGATCATACATTCCCTACTGATGTGTAACAGTAGAACTGGAATGGAATGATGGTGATGATACTTTGTAAGTATTTAGTCTTACAATTTATAATGTGTTTTTGTATCCACTATCGCATTGGATCATCTTAACAACCTTGTGAGATAGCAAGGGCAGGTCACGTGATCTCCATCTTCTAGATGAAGAAACAACAGTTTTCTACACTTAATAAAGAAGCAAATATTTATGTCAACATCATCTCTTTGTTCACTGTAGATGTCACATGCACATTTTTACTTTTTAATAACAAGTCTAGTTATGTAGAGTTTAAATTTTAGATGTGTCTAGTCTAGGTCTTAAAGTAACTGCTTTCAAATAGTTGAAGAGATGCCATGAGGAAGATGGATTAAACTTGGTCTACTCGGTAGCAAATGGAAGTTGCAGAGCGGAAAGTTTAGGTTTAATGAAAAGAACAATTCCTAACTAGAGCTATCCCCAAATGTAATGAGCTTCCTGAGGAGGCACTAAGTTACCCCTCACTGTTTTTCAAGCACAGGAACAATTATGGGGGGATAAAGGGGGGATAAAAAAGATTGCTGTTTTATTATGGGTTAGAATATATAACTTTTTAAACTTCCTTACGACCCTTAGAGACTATGAGTCAATGCTTGTGTTAGAGTATCCCAGAGACTTGATGCACTTTTAAGCCTTCAGAAGCGTAAATGCTATGAATGTACAAAAAAGTTGGAAAGCTTAATTATTTAAATTTTCTTTATACTTATTTGGTTTTGGGAATTTTGAAAAGTAATTTAAAATTTTCTTTCAGGACTTCTTAAAGCTAGGATTACAACTGCCATCCTTTCATTCACTGAGTAACAACTGAGGAAAGGTTTTACAAAGTTAAAAAATTGACCAGAACAAGGTATAGCAGAAGATAGTGGTGAGGTTGAATTTTAATTAAACATTAACATATTACATTTATATATAATTAACCTTTCAAATGTTTTTTTCATAACTTTGTAGTATTTTTACTTCTGAAATTATTAAAGCTTAATACTGTACAAAGTCTTTTGGGACAACCTGTATTGATTGAAGATTAAGCTCCATGATATAAATTCTACAATAGCTATATTAAAAGTAAAATTAACATTACACTTGTAATTTAATAAAATTATGATATAATTTATCATTAAATATGCTTGCAAAAATTAGTTTCATTTTTTTCCTCTAAAATATGAAGTAAAAGTGGGCAAAGGGATGAATAAAACATACACTCGGTACCAAATGAAAATCAAGTACCATGGCTGCATACCTTAGTATTTCTTCACTATTTTGTAGCATCTGGGATTCCATCAGGTACTATCCAACATAGATTCCAATGTCTCCATGCCTTAGTAGATGGTTTTATAAGTTGTTGTAGCCAAAAATTTCTTTGCTCAGTCGACAGACTTTTGGTAATGAATCTCTCCAAGTTCAACTTGATTGGTCTTCAAATGACAGATATACATAGTTGGCTGTAAGGTCCATATTTAAGGCTTTTACAACCTGTAGGACCTGCCAAATCTTATACTTTCTGGCATATTCTCAGAACAATAGTCACCTCTGCAACACAGTAGAGCAGTACCATAGTACTTTTATGGAGTCACAAAAGTATATTCGTTACAAGTATAACTTAAATGAAATATATAATGTGAATAATGACACACCAGTTATTTTATTTTTCTTAAGAATTTTAAAATGATAATAAATTGAATGATGATTCAAATATAATACACATTGTGAAGGTAATATAAGCTTATTTGAGCCTGGAAGGCAGCATGACATAATAGATTGAGAGCTGGCCTCCAAGCCTTTGTTTCAAGTTCAACTTAAACTTAGGTTAAACCCATAATAAAACAGTAATCTTCTTTATGGCATCCCCTTTATGGCATCCTGTCCTTGAAGAACAGTGAAGGGGTAACTCAGTGCCTCCTCAGGCAACTGATTACATTTTGGAATATATCTAGTTAGGAAGTTGTTCCTTTCATTAAAGACTTCTGAATTTCTTTCATAAAATGAACCTGTAACCCTGGACAAGTTACTTTAACCTGTCAGGGATTTAGGCAGCTCTCTAAAATAGCATAGCAGAGAAGGAACTGACCTTTGAGAGAGAAATTCCCTTTAAGAGAGGGAATTTCTTCCTGTTGGAGTGAAATCACAGTCTCTATCCCTACCTTATCTTTTAGTCCGACACGAAAAATCTTGTTACCATAGAGTTGTAACTAGTAGAATCCCTTTCACTTCCTTTTATAAGGAAAAGCTGAATATAATGAATACCATTTTTTGCTTCTGAACAACCTCTACCCCTTTGCTAGGCGATAGTCCGCAAACCTATATCTCTGTCTTTTACCCTTTCTCCAGTCTCTGCACGCATATTTCCAAATGGGTCCTAGACATTAGGAAGCAGCCTTGCATAGTAGATAGAGTGCTAGATGTGAAGTCAAGAAGACTTGGGTTCAAGTCTCACCTGCTAGCTCGGTGACCATAAGCAAAACACCTATCCTCTATGAAACTCAATTTTCTCATATGTAAAATAGAGCTAAGAATATCGATGGGCCTAACTCATGCAGTAATTTTGAAAATCAAATGATATAATGTATGTCAAGTGCTTTACCAGGTTTAAAGTGCTATCTAGGTGTTTCTGTGGGATCACGAACTAGTAATGAGAAAAAGCTTATATTACCCTGTAGATGACATTATATTCTCTTCACTATGCATAGGATATTTAATGTCATTCAATTTGCCCAACATCTATTAAGTACATTGTATGTACAAGGACCTCTACAAATCACTGAGCAATTTCCAGTAATGAGAAATTACCCAGTCCTTGTCTATTATATGTGAACAGATAAGGGAGAGCATGGCAGAAGCAAAGGATAGATCCAGACGAAAAGCTATAGGAAAAGTTGTAAGATAAGTATCTCACATAAAACGCCTTTATTACTAGTTATAGTTTGTTAAATATCTATATAAATAATAGAAGGGAGCTATCGACTGTTTTAGCTGTATTTAGGAGTACAGTAGCCGGAATTTTATGTGGAATATTTTACATTTTTTCTGGGAAATATCCTCCCTCTAACAAAGCAGGGTAGCGCTTTATCTGAAACTTAGTCTTAATATTTGGCCTGTAGGACTCTAAAGTTAAATGGGTTGGCCAGAGCCATACAGCCACTATACGAATTTCTTAATTGTCAGGCCAAAATTAACTTGGGCAAGCAGAGAATCCATCCATACTCTGTTGCATCTCAGCTTCAGAGGCTGCACTGAGTGCCCATTGTATGTGTAGCCTATCAAACTAATCCTTGGGCATATGTTTATGCGTGTGTGCATGCAAGAGTACATTGACATGTTAATCCTGGAGACAGACTATAAACTGAATGACCAACTGAATAGGAGGAGAAGAGAAGGCTAGATTGCATTTGAGAAGATTGTACAGAATCCTGAATGTTTCTAAGCACTCAATGATGAAAGACTTATCCTTTACAAATCACAGTTCTCTTAGGGAAGATACATGGCTGTGACTCATGGAATATCGTAATTTCCAAAGAATCATAAATGTAGGTGACCAGAAGTGCAAAAAAAGGATGTGTGATGGTTTTAAATAGCCTGTACCACACTACAAATGATGGATTCTAAAGCTGTGTCACATAAAAGAATTGTTCAAGGAAATGTATGAAAAAGGTGGTCCATTCAGGTAGTAGAAGTAAGAAATACACACTAGAATCTACACTCATGTTTAAGAAAAGCTAAAACATCTAAAGAAATGCTTCTAGCATCTTGGATAAATAAAATATGGAGGATTTGTGGTAGGTAATGTACAAGATTTTCAAAGGATGAAATGATTTGGATAGGTTGTGTTATGAAGTAATGAAAGTAGAAAGTGCATGGAAACTCCCTCGAAATTTTAACCTCTGTAACAAGATCTGGCACTAAGATAAATAAGCTTAAGTATAATTTGCTAATGACTTTGTTGTTTTTCTGACTCCTAGTCCAAGAAAAAAGGGTTTGGTTTGGTGGCTCATTGTATTAGATTTTATAATTTGAAGAGATTTTGTTTTATATCCCTCAGAATTGTTCAGTAGTAGGTCTAAAAGTAATGTGTAAACTTTGTAATGTTATTTAAATGTGACATTATTGTTATTAAGAGAAACTAACTTTGCCCTATTGATTAAGAATTTTTATACTATTTTTGTTATTCTTTTGCCTGGATAAGATTTTGACTTATGTTGGGAAAGAGTCATAAGTGTTTTGCAAAAAGGACATGTTCTTTTAGAGTTTTGCTCACAGCAAAAGTGCCCCATTTCTTTCTGATTTAGTTCCAGTTGTAATTTAACTGTCACCATTCTCCAGGTGCCAGTAGTGTGCCAATATGCATTATGGAATTCCTTTGGGGGAAGTGAAAATGTTATCGTGTACATTTTGACATTTTGTACACAAATTGTCAACTCTTTTTTAATGTTTTATGTTTTTTCTCCTGTGATTTTCTCCAGGATTGCCTAGAATCCTCATTTTTAGATAAGATTTTGTAATGTTGACTGCACGTTTTCATAGGAGGTAAATTCATAGGCTGTAAAACTGCACAGGACCATATGAATGGGTTGATATCTCTTTACAGAAGTCTAAAAAGTTTGAGAAGTCACACAGGTACTGAGCCTCAGGATTTAAATTCAGATTATCTGCCTCTAAATCCAATGTTCTTAAATTTCTGGCTGGTCTTTCAGATTCTAATGTTGGAAACCCTGACAAACCACATGAACTCTTCCTTTGACACACATTATAACAAATTAAGAGTACTTAGAGGAATATGTTTAGAATCTAAGTGAGATAGTCAATAATTTCCCAAACCCTCTGAAAATAATTATTACTTCATTCACTGGTATACGGATCTCCAATGTGAGGAAATTCTCTCTCCCAGTGCAGGTGCAAAGTTAGACATTTAGAGAGTTATCAAGACAGTAAGAAGAAAAGTGACTTGAAATGACTTGCCTTAGTCACAAAGCCTGTGTATGTTAGATGAGACTCCTCAGGATAGCCTGAAACTGAGACTGGTTTTCTGTCCACTTTGCCTCTAGACTCTGAAATCAGAATATATATATGTACATACTATGTACACATAAATATGCATACATATCATGTGTATATATATATATATATCTCAGATATATATGTATGTATCGCAGGGAGATACAATTGCTGTGAACATACATGCATACATATAGGCACATAATACATAAATATATATATATATATATCATGTGTGTATATGTATGCATGTATATCTTTTCTATTAAAAACATTTTATACCTTCTGCAGCTAATGTATAACTTTTCCTCCAATTGTCGACCTCCATGGCATTAGAAGTGTAAATATTTCAGTCTGTGTGCATTTATTTTATTTTAATTTATTTTATTTTATTTTGCATCACCACAAACTTTTAAGAGATCTTTGATTTAAAGAAGATTGAATTCCTGTCCCCTAAGAAAATTGATGCACTGCTCACTGAGTTCCGTTTCTTTTTGGTGTTTTGCAGAATTCTTATAACCTACAGGCTCTCTGTAGCTTCTGGCCCAGGCCCCTGACCCCCAGGGGACTATTTAAAGTTTTGACTTACAGTTTTCTCAAAGATCTTTAAAAGTGGTATAGTCTTCAATCTATCACGGACTTTCACTCCCATAAGAACCTGGTGTTGACCATGACAGTTGGAGTGCTTGTTATGAACCACAAAGATAACCATATGACATTGGACAGTGCCAGCAAATGCAAGATGGCAAGATTTACAAATATGTCTTTCTTTTTCATACCTCAGAAACCACCTTCCTCATGCTGATATCAACCACTAGTCATCTGCCAAAGGAGAAAAACCACACACTCTCCCACTATTCCTTACCAAAAATTACGACTAGAGTGAGAGTGTGAACTGGGATGTTGGAATCAATGTTGTTGCCTGCTCATCCATCTCTACCCTCTCAAACTCATTTCTTTTGCTTTATAACATAATTTGTGTAATAGGTATTTGTCACACTATTGCATCCAAAGAGAAGTAATTTAAAACGATCATACAATTCTAACTATGAAGGACACAAGCTTACTCTTATTCATCTGTTAGCCTGCATCTTCTTTTATTCCAAGATGTGAAAGTATTTGCTGTTTTTTTTTTTTAAAACTGCTAGGGTTTAAAATAGAAACACTTATAGAATAGTAAAAAAAATACTTGAGTGAAACTCAGGAAGATAAGATGTCAGTGAAAAACTACTGTATACTTTCCTCCCAAGGCAATTAAAAGCTACATAATCAACCTGGAGAAGAAGAGCTTGATTAGAAGTTATACATTCCATTAACAGGCTGATAAGTTCTATCAACTGTCAAAGGATTTTTAATGCATGTTTTAAAATATAGGTTCCATTTTAAAAGCAACTATTTAGAAAATAACTTTTAAATTTTTATGTATTGTTAACTCCAAAGAAAATTTTATTCCAGACCTCAAAATTATATGTTAATATATTTTGGTTTTTAAAAAACCCTATCATTATAGAAGCATTTCATATTGGAGCCATGACTATATAATTATTATTCATTAAATAGCCAAAATCAATGGCTAGTTAACTTATCAAATTTAGAGCAGTTTATCAGGATGACCATTGAAAAATCTGAATTGAATTTTATTTATCTATAAAAAAATAAACTAATCACAAATGGTGGAATGTTTTCTCTTGATCTACCCTTTGTGGAAAATTCCACAATTTGACCTAAGGACACATTTTCTTTTTTATAATGTAAATTTTGTAAAACATAAATCCAATATAACATTATAGATTATACATAAGAGACAGTTAAGCATAGTAGACAGAGATAGAAAGGCAACTAGTGTCAAAGCTAGCAAGAACTTATTTTAAGTCATACTTTTGACTCGTGTTAGCTGTATGATCCTGGGGCATATTTCTAAGACTAAATTTCAAAGAAGGCCCCAACCTCCATTGACAGAAGGAATTTCCTCACCTGGAAGTTTTATACAAAGGAAATTACAAGTCTAGGATATATCCTAATATCTATCCTACATAAAATTTCAAATTTTGTTACTTGAATTCCATAATTCTATGAAAGTACATAATTATCTTCCATATTTATTCAAATAACCTATCACAGGGTATTTGGGTTGAGAATTGATAGCAGTTTACTCATCTAGAAATCTTGTTTTTTTCCAGATTTAAAAAAAATACTCCCTTTTGCCTAGTTGTTTCTTTTCCCATCCTGTACTGGTACATTTGATTTTGTCCGTCAAAGTTAATGCTTTTAATTTCTATCATTATTAAATTCCTTCCTATTAGATTTATCCATCATTCTGGTCTGACATACTGATTCTTTTAACTTGTTGTATATGCCCCAACCTTATGTGTTTTAGGAGTGAGAGGCATACCAGCAGTGCCTTTGTCTAAATCATTGATAAAAATGCTGACAAGTTAAAGTCCCAGCACAGATACCTAGGGATCTCTGAAGGAGATCTGTCTGATGATTGACATGAATATAGAGCTTGAAAGTTCAAAAAGCATTTCACCCCCCAGGAATGCCATGTTAGCATCAGTATATAAGTAACTTTTCTTATGGTTCCATCATTCAACTACTTCCACACCCACCTAATAGTACTATTACTTAGCCAATGTATGTTATTCATGATCTGTGATCATATATCCTTAAGGACAGTTTTGTGATAAATTATTAGGTCCAATTGAAAATATGATCTTCTTTTCAATTTTCTGTCTAGCTTTTAAAAATTGAAATGTATGAATGAATTTTGGACATCATTTATGTGCAATCATAGGCAAGTTACTTCATTTTATTGACATTTTTCCTCTGCGAGAGTATATTATATACCAAAACATATGATACTATTAACTTTCTATATGTATTAATATTTTGTGTACTCACAAAGTTAAAGATGAAAAGTTGATGATTTTTAACATTCGATTTACCCAAGATAACTTTATTTTCAATATAGAATGTTCAAAGAAACATTCAAGTATTAGGCATTGTGCCTCTAACATAGTCAAATGACTAAATTATTGACCTTTCCTAGAGAAATTTAAGACAATGACAACTCAGATAATGGACTTGCCAAATCTAATATTCTTAATGTGAACCAAGGAAAATTGATGCCAAAAACTTTGATAAATAAAGGTAATACATGATGAAGGCAATACTTACAAATTCCTTGTCCTTCTCTAGGCCAGGTATGTAGGAAATAGAGAAAGCTACATCCTGATGTAGAAATGTAATGGGAAGAACACATTTAGAAAAATTAATGCCTACCCAATACTAATCTTTATATATGCTTTCTGCATGGTAAAGTAGTTATTGAACTTTTGTGGATGAGAACTTTCATCCTACTTCTTTTTTCTCATTTAAAAAAAATTCTAAACTTAAACATTAAATGAAATGAGCACTTCCATAAACACACACTAGAATAGAGGGTCATACATAAAACTGCGCAACTCTATTGTATATGACTTTATTTTTTAAGTGTTTAATATATTCAACATGTTTCTTCAAAATTTGTCCTGTAATTCCTTCTGGACTCTTTTATTCTATGCATTTACAACCCAGTCTCACTGAAGTAACAAGGCACCCTTGAGAGAGACACACAATGAATCATGTGTCCTGCAAATCAAACTACTACTACTTTGACCATCACCTCTTTTCAGACTTTATCTTGCTCAAGACATTGAACACAAGAGACTTAGAAAGAACAGTGACCCTTAAACATCAGACATGGTTCCTTACTAGCTCCCAAATCCAAAATTGAAGTAGAAGTCATTATGGAGAAGGAACTCACCTTCTTCATCACAACAAGCAGCAACTGCTAATCAATTGCCACCAACAGGTATATAGGCACAAGAACCAGAAGACTGGCAGTACTCCCCAAATCATCAGCCTTCTCCTCACAGTCATCTTCCAGGGAAACAACTCTTATGCTGACAGAACCCATGACCCTGAATAGAGGAGCCTTAAGAATAGCAATGCTTCTAGCCCCAGTGCCTTTGCCATCATTCTGGGGAACAGCCCTTATGGAGATCTGGCAACAGTTCCTACAAGTGTCACAGCGCTATAATAGCTATAAATAGAAATAATAGCTGTGAAAACTCAAAAAGAAAAGTTCCTCCCACCAAAGTCCTTGGAACTATCAGATTGGTCAACCTCACACAATGATGGGATTTTATCAGTGGAAATAACATTAAAGAAGAAGCACTTGCATATTCCTTGCTTCTGCACCCTAGGGATCATGGAATTTTTCCATCTAACTTGCAGCCAACATCTTCCATATGTGTTGTTTCCCCCAGGAGAGTATGAAGTCCTTGAGAAGGGAGACTGTCTGGCCTTTCTATTTATATCCTCTACGCATAGCAAGGTGCTGTGCACATAGTAAGCCCTTAGTAAAGTCTTCATTCATTAATTCAAAAAGCATGTTGCAATGACCTTGTTTTCTTTTCTAAAAAATTGACAACCCTATCCCTACCTTTCCCCTCCTTCTCTACTCTCCTCTTTGAAAATAGATATGTATAGTCATGCAAATGCTCACATTAGATATAACCAAAAAATGTGTGTTTCTGTACCAGGACATGGGTAGCCTGCTTCATGCTTCATCATCAGTTCTTTGGAATTGTGGTCATTGTGATGAATTATTAAGTCTTTCAGAGTTATTTGTCTTTACAATGTTGTGGGCATTACATAAATTGTTCTCTTGGTTCTGCTCACTTCACTCTGCATTAGTTCCTGCACTCCTTCAAAATTTCTTGTGAATTATCCCTTATATCATTTCTTGTAGCCAATAGTATTCCATTATGTTCTTATATTATCATTTGTTTAGCCATGCCTCAATTCATAGGCACTCATTTACTATCCAGTTCTTTGACATTACAAAAACAACTGCTATAAATATTTTTGTACACACAATTTCTGTCCCTCTTTCTTTGATCTCTTTGTGGTACAGACCTAACAGTGGTTTCTTTGAGTCAAAGGGTCTGTACAAATAAGTGAATTTGGGGGCATAGTTTGAAATTTCTTTCAAAAATGGCTATATTAATTCACAGCTCTACCAACAATGTCCTGATGTATCTATTTTCTAGCCACTCATATATTTTTTTAATTTTCCTATCATATTTCATGCATATTTTTAGAATTGAAAGAAAGCATGAAATATCATCTCGTCTAGTACCTTTAATTTCAATTTGAAAACTGAGATTCAGAGTTCTAGTGATTTGCTCAAGATCATAAGGCAATTTAGTAGTAGAGGCAGAGCTCAATTCCCATTTCAGTTATCCTAATGAACAAACATTTGTATTTATTGTCATTGATTCCTTACTGACAGTAAATATCACCCAAGTGACATTTGACCATCAAAGGGTACCATAGTATGTTTTCTTTAATCAGAAAATATTGTAATATAAAACTCTGATGGGTTGCTTAAAACTGCTATCAAAAATAATACAGCCCTGTGGCCATCAAAAATAAAGCATACTGCAAGGATCAGGTTGGTTACTTATATCACTGACTGAATTTGTTTGTTGCATATACAAGTTTACCCAAAAAATTGCTTCATCCCTTAAATCTTGGAATCACATTTGAGTGTTTCATCCTAAAAAAAATCCTTGGGAATATGACTAATTTGCTTGAGAGATTTTTGTACTTAGTATAGTACCAAGAATACTCTTCATAATCTTTCCATTGGTGAAACCTCTAGGCCTCTCTGTCAATAGACGATTTTTATAAAGAAAAATTTACAAAGAAAAATTGCACATATGTACTGATTACATCTAATAAAGATCTCCTGATTAAAGGTTTATGAACTTATAATGAGTATAAGAAGTTAACCAGAGTATATTCACCCTCATTTAAATGCTATTAAGAAACACTACTTTAGTATCTTTCTTCTAATTTGTCTCATTTTGTTTAATTTTGTAGATTCTGCTTTAGCTCTCTCTTGTTTTGAATTCTCTGTCTCTGTCTCTTCCTCTCTCTGTGTCTCTCGGTCTCTCCCTCCCCACCCCCACCCCCTCTTTCTCTCTCGTGCCCACCCACTCCTTTTAGCTAACATTATTCCAAATCTGGATTGTCCATTACTCCCACTTTTTGTTGCTCATAACATGATATGAAAGGAGAATTTTTCCATTCTGGAAGAAAGCTAAATTTTTAAAAGAAGCACATTTAGTATAGTTTAAATGGCAAATAGGTTTTTAACACCTGCACATATACTTTGATGTAAAATGCATACTCTGGGTTATACGAATTGTTCATAAACCTTTTTTTTCCTGATGTACAGAAGGAAAAAAGAAAAGAAGTGAGTATTGGTCAGAGGATCAGAATTTTTTTTCCCCTTTGTGCTAATAGGTAACTTGAATTGGATATGTATTTGATATCATAGGGCTGCCATCTAGTGGTTTAGAAAGAACATTTTAGTTTAAAAGGCATATTTTCTGTAATTGAGTATTTTGTTCAGTGAAGAAACTATATAATCAATTTCTAGATTACATTTTAAACATTATTTACAAATGAAAGCTATTGTATTTTCTATGATGTAAGTTCTATAAAACATATTTTACACTTAAAAAGTATATTAGACCTAATTTTTTATATTAAAAGTTCTAAAAAGACAAATTTTGTAAGATGGCCAAAATTAAATCAAGTAATATTAAACATGGACTTTGAAAATACAAACATGTTCCAGAATTTTGAAATATGAAGTATTTATATCATCTACCTAAAATTAAACTTCTTCAGAACCTGACTTATTCTTAACTTTCCAGTCTTACATTTTGCCTATCTCCACATAGTCTATCATCAATACTTACTGGCCTACTTACTGTTCCTCTCCTGGTTTTCCACCTCCTGGCTTCCTTCAAGGTTCAACTAAAATCTTATCTTCTACAGGAAACCTTTCCCAACCCCACTTACTCCTAATGCCTTCCTCCTTTTAGTTATTCTCTATTTATCCTATGTAGAACTTGTTTATAATTATTTGTTTACTTGTTATTTCCCCCATTAGGCTATGAGATGCTAGAGGTCAGGGACTATCTTTTGCCTCTTTGTATCCACAGCACTTAGCACAGTGCCTGGCACAAAGTAGGCCCTTAATAATTGGTTATTGACTGACTTAATGACTTCCTTTCATACAGTTCCCACCTCCAGTCCTTTTCACTGACTCTCCCATGCTTAGAATGTTCTTCGTCTTCTCTTACACTTCTTGGATTCCTTGATTTGGTTTCCTTTGAGATTTAGCTCAGCTTTCACCTTCTACTGGAAGCCTTTCCAGGTCTTCCCATCTGTTATTGCCTTCCTTTCTCAGTTGACCATCCAGCTACTTTGTTTGTATATTTCTCTCTTGTTTCCCTCATTAGAATGTGAGGTACTTGGAGGCATGGACTGTTTCTGTTTTGCTTTATATTTCCAGAATTCAGTCTAGTAACTGGAACATAGGAAAAGCTTCATAAATGCTTGCTGAATGACTGAAAAACAAAGAGGAACAACATAGCCACGATAAAAGAAGGGAGAGAGAGAGAGAGAGAGAGAGAGAGAGAGAGAGAGAGAGAGAGAGAGAGAGAGAGAGAGAGAGGACAGAGGAATGGAGAAAGAGGAAAGAAAAAGAAAGAAAGAGAAAGAAGATGCTTGAGGAAAAGATCTCCAGGAATTCAGTGGAAAGAGCACTGAATTTAAAGCTGAAAGCCCTAGGTTTGAATCTCATCCTTACCAATAATTCCTTTTATGGTATTAGCAAATCACTTAACCTTAAGCCCTTAGTGTTCTTATTTGTAAACTGAGGGACTGAATGAGATGACCTCTAAGGTCCCTTGAAAATCCCAATGTATTGTAAATATGAAAAATACTCACCTAATTAAACCTAAAACACAGAATTTGCTGACTACAAATCTATAAAGATACTATTCAAATTGAATAGGACATTTGAAATTGAATAAGAAAAAAAGTCAGAAAAGAATAATATAAAAATGGTTCACTCTTATAATTAAGTAAAGCAAATTAAGTCAAAAAATAGTAACAATTTTAAAAAAAACCTTATCAACAGAAAACCTTTTCCTATCTTCACATATCTTTATATAGCTAAACAACAGCAACAGCAAAACTTCACAGACATTTTCTATAAGTTTTATTTTTCATTTCAGTTTTTATTAGAATCATCTCAGTAAGACAATATAATTAATGAGACCAAGTTACTCATAATCCTCTAGTGGGACGATTATCCAAGAACACAAAATGTTGTTTGATTTCCTTCACCTTAAAAGACTACAAAAGAGACACTGGTATAAATAGCTCTTTATCATATAATCAGTCATAGAGAAATACTTATAATAATAATAACAACAATAAACTTAATAAAACCCTGCCTCAGGACATTTTCTATTTGAATCTCATTGAAACATATCATAAGAATCAAACAGTGCTATTGCTGCCAATAATAATAATAATAATGATAATTAGTAATATATGTGTATATTTATATGTGTGTATATATGCACATATCCAGTAACACACAATGTTGTTTCATATTCTTAACCCTGAAAGGCTTCAAAAGAAGGGCTAATATAGCTCTTTATTATATATCAATCAATCTGTCTAGGTAATCATATATTCCATATAATATATATGTATATAGATTGATAGATATATGCACATATAGCCCTACCTTTGGCTTTTTCATGTAAATATATACACACATATTGCATGTGTATAAAATACACATATGCACATGCAAATATGTACATATATATCTTCTGCATAAATCTATATATGTGAGAAGACATGGTGTATGTGAATTATTTTCAAAACCTACGGTGCAGTCTCTATTAAGCAATGGGAATTCATTCAATTGTCTTTCCCTTTTCTTTGTATGTAGGAAGTGAGCTGTTTTCTGGACTCTACAGTGACTACTGGGGAAGAGACGCCGCCATCTTTCGTAGCCTGGGCCGTATGGCCCACATTCGGACTGAACATGATGATGAGCGTCTGCTAAAAGGTACAGCTAAAGAGAGTACTCTATTGGGGTAAAAGGGTTGATCCCCAGTATAATAACTACAGAGCTTATAAACTGGTTTTTGATAGAAGTTCATTGTTTGTATTAGAGTACTACTTCAAATTCTCAATGGATTGTCAAATATTCTCTAACATTTTCTGAGTATCGCAGGATCTCAAAATCTCAAAATAAGGAGAGACCTTAGAAGTCACCTTGTCCACCCTGTATCTGAAAAAAATAAGCCCTTCTGCAAAATGTCAGATGGATATTCATCCAACCTGTGACTAAATATATGGTCACTGGCTTCTCTTACCTATAATGACAGGAAGCTCCAGTTATTAGGAATTTTTTCTTTCGATCAAGCCTAAGTCTGCTTCATGCACCATCCGTATATATCCAGATCTATATCCATATCCATATCTGTATCATCTATATCTGTCTGTGGCTGTATATCTCTACAATTGTGTGTGTATATATGTGTGTGTGTGTGTGTGTGTGCATATATATATGTATGTATGTATGTATGCATGCATGTATACATAAACACATATATACATATGTACACACAGCTAAGTGGCAGACTAGACAAAATGCTGGGCCCAAAGTCAATTCCAGCTTCAGGCAGTAGCTGTGTGACCCTGGGCCAAGTACTTTTTGCTTCAGTTTCCTCCTCTGTAAATGAGCTGGAGAAGGAAATAGCAAAACACTCCAGTATCTTTGTCAAGAAAACCCCAAATGGGGTCATGAAGAGTCAGACATGACTGAAATGACTGAACAATACACACAAACACACACACACACACACACACACACACACAGAGCTACTAAGAGTCTGAGATCAGATTTGAACTCAAGAAAATGAGTCATCCTGACTCCCGGCCCTACACTCTTTCTGTTGTTCTATATAGCTGCCTATACACACACACACACACAAACACACACATTCTATCCATTTATAGCATATTATGTATTATGCCATGCATAATACATGTCTTGAGTCTTTAAAATAAATTAAAAAGTTCAAAATATAGTATACATACATACATTTATACATACAAATTCTAGTTATATATTATGCATTATTCCATGTGTAATATATCTCTAGGTCTTAATTCTTTCAAATAAGTTGTTACAGATACTATAGCTGGTTTATTGTTTTGGAAATGGATATTCTGAAGCTATATTCAAAGGGTGCTAAAGCAGTATGTTGAAATGTTAAACACACATAGACACACATACTCAATGAGTTGTTTTGTCCACATTTAAACATAAGTGTGTTTTTCCCCTACTGGATTGACTGTATATTTCCATCAGGTAGATATAATTTTATGAAGTCATATTACATTTTAGAAAGGAATAACATTCTAGGAAGTATCTTCAACATTTTTAGATATGCTATTTAAATTTAAATCATTAGTATCTTTATATATTATCACATGAAATTATATTTTATATTTAAAAGAAAAAGTCATTCTTCAGAAATTGTTTCCATAAATAATTATCACATTTTTAAGTCTTACTGATATTACAAGGTTCATCAAATACACCATTTAAAGAAAAAAAAACTCACAAATTTTCTAGATTATAAAAGCCTCAGGTCATTATACATTATTTTCATTTTAAAACTATTCCTTCATGTGATCCACAATGCAAAATTATTATAAGCATCTAAAGGAAAGTGATGTTGCATTATAGCTAAAAATATAGTCACTGCATTAAAGCCAATTTGTATTAAATAGAAGGAGGAATTCTACATATTACTCCATGGTCAATGTTTCTTATTGTTCCCACCTTTGGTGTCTATTCCTAATTCTTGATCATGTATTCTTGACTCCACTTGCTCAACTAGAGATCTTTTATTTCTTCTTTAATATTTCAAAACGATTTTCTTCTGAGGGTTACGGTTGTCTTTGTAGATATTTAAAATGGAATATAAGAAGCTAAATACTCAGAACACTTTCTTTCTCCATGAAATAATGAGGTCCATCATTAGAATTAATTTTTTCTTATTTATTGGAAAAGAAGATTTCAAAACAAAAATTTAAAGATTTAATGAAATCATTCTTTTTTACTTTTCTGAAGAGCCTAAGTTTGTAGGTTCTTATATGATTCCTGACAATGAAGACCGGGATGACAACAAAGTATATTTCTTCTTTACTGAAAAGGCATTGGAGTCAGAAAACAATGCACACACAATTTACACAAGAGTGGGAAGAGTATGTGCGGTAAGACTTGCATTATTGTAGCATTTTAAGCTTGGTTGCCATAATATTTATTTAAAAAACTTACTTGAAAATTAAATATCACGTCATCTTTATAAGTTCTTTTGTTAGACTGGTGTTACTAAGCACTAAATTGGTATTTGTTAGTTTGATGTTTTTACTTAATGTAAAGTAAAACAGTATTAAATGGAAATAATTACTATTTTATGTCTTTCCAATTAAAGAAATACATATGAATAAGGATATTTAATATGATATCTACACATATGAAAGGGTTTGGCCGAATTTAATTTTTATAAATGAAACCTTACAACCGTTTTTTTGGATTCACTCTGAATCTATCAATTCTTCTAAAAAGCCATTCTTTTATTCTGGTGGACACTTCCTCTAGTACATTTTAGTAGATAGTTTTAATAGCAACATGAATTTGGAGCTTAAAATGATCATAGTTTCAGAGAACTAGAGCAAGTAGAAACTATAGAGGTCTTTCAGTCTAATGTCTTAGTTTACAGATGGGGAAGAAGAGGAGAAGGGAAGTGTATCTGCCTGCCCAAGGTCACACAGGTAGTAAATTTCAGAGCTGAGATTTGATTGATTCTAAATTCTGCATTACCATTGTACCACATTGCCCTTCTCACGGGTAGAGGCTATGATCACTTTGGGGCCAAGTATTTCCTGATTAGCTTTTTTGAATTTAGAAAGACAGGGACACGGACACACACACACACACACACACACACACACACACACACACATTCCTTTTCTAGGACCACATTCTAAACCTTTCATGTTTGTTATAAGACCTACCAGAATAAGTGATCCACTAACATGGATCTTGGAGAAACCATAGTTATATCCACAAAGTGCCATT
The DNA here is from genome assembly GCA_028646595.1 of Phalanger gymnotis. Taxonomy (NCBI): domain Eukaryota; kingdom Metazoa; phylum Chordata; class Mammalia; order Diprotodontia; family Phalangeridae; genus Phalanger; species Phalanger gymnotis. The sequence continues at coordinate 131,075,657 of CM053623.1, read as the reverse complement.
GGGATATTATTTTAGGAGAAGCTATGTTCTCATCCTGACAACTAATTCATGAGAATGTTGGTTTGCCTATCAGTTGGTTATTTCCATATCTGTGTAATCCATAGTTTAGTTTGAATCATTATTATTATGGGTATTCAGAAATCTATACACCATAAGGGAGGTCATTTTGGAACCTTTCAGAATGAAGTGTCAGTGTACCTTGAAAGTTATTTGTCTTATAAATATCGTTATCCCTGCCAGCAGACAAACTAATGACTATCTATGGGATATGTTCTTCCAAGCTTTGATGATTTTAGAGATTTTTTTACTTGAATCTATGACTTTGAGTATGAATTAAAAAAACCTTAAGTATTTACCACATGCTAAATACTAAATAATAAGGATATAAAGATATAAACAAGATAGTCTCTGCCCTCATGCATTCTACTGGGAGAAGACAATATATATATATGAGGAACTAGAGTTGGAAAGAGGAAGGGGTTGAAACTAGGGCAGTCTGGTTCTGGACAAGAGAAGGTAAAAGTTTACCCATCAGAGCTCATGGTTCTAGGAGTGGGGCTATTTCATAAGGGATTTTTTTTGTATCCTATTTACCTAATTAAAGCTAAAATATTAGTTTGAATACTCTAAATGATATGGCTTATCTTTTAAAAAGCCAGTTTTTTTTCACATGGAATGTAAAATAACAGTGTGTTAAATGCAAAAGATTGCTGAGTTCAGAGATTGAATTTGGAGTCAAAGAACCTGAGTTCAAACTTTGATTCTTCCACTTAGTACCTATGTGACCTTGGGTAAGTCACGTAACCTCTTGGTTTCTTAATTGTCTTATATGTAAAATAAGAGAGTGGAACTAGATGACCTCTAAAATCCCTTACAGACTTAAATTTGTGGTCCTGTGTCTTTGATTGAGAAGTTATCATTTTAAAAAAGAGAGATCAGTTCTTAGGAAAAATGAAGTTGGTCCCCCTGCCTCAAGTCTCTAACCACTCCAATTTTCCAGGCGTGCATTTCTTTGATTTCCTTCTTTACTTTTCTGCATAATCTTCATTCACAATGTTACACCCTGGAACTCGAGCCTGCCATGTGCCTCTCTATTGTCCTTTGGTTGAGCTACAGCTTTAATTCTTTAGAGCCTGTGGTATATCATCACTTCCAGATATATGACATCACCATAAGAATATTAATGGATTTTGTTTCTGGGGTAATTAAAAGCACTACATAATTCCAGACCATTCTCTTCCTTCTATATAATTCTGGGTCAGGTTCATTGTTGCTCATAAACCCATTCTATGAGTTGTCTGCCCACCTGTGTGTCATAGTCTGGACAGTAGGCATTCTTCAACTTTTTTCTTGTATGGATTAGCTAAACCTTTTTGGGTGATTATTGATTAAATCATTTAAAAGGCTCAGTAATGTTTGGTATCTTGGTTTAATCAGGACCTTGTCATCCACAAATCGGAACATTTATTTGCCATCTATTGGAGCTTTGTGCAGCTCTGCCTCACTTAAATCCAATTCATGCATGAATCAAAAGACATCACCTATACCATTTTTACCATTAGACACTTTTAAAGACATATTCCATAATGGTTGTAAATAATTTAATAATCAGCGAGTCTTCAAAGTTCTTACTATTGCTAAATCATTCAAAAAATTTTGCCTCATTTTTTGTAAATGCATGTTATACATCATTTTATACATGCATTTGTGGTCACATTTCACTCATTGAACCTTTTTTTTAAGTCACCAAACAATAAACATACTGGGATCTTGTATTTTCTTAACCTTTTAGTAAATTTGTGACAGTAAAGATGTGGGCTACTTAAGAATATAATTTGCAAAATATCTGAGTTCTCTTCTCATACTTTCAGAAGAGATACACTCAATGAATGTTTCATTATTCTCCTAAGGATTTCATAGTGATGTAATGTTTGCATATATTCATATGCTTATTAATTTTTTATCTATCATCATTTTTTGGAAGTAATACGTGCCATGATTTTTACCAGGCAAGTGAAAGTCCATCTTTTCAATATATTGAAAATTGATCTCTTGCTATCAGCAAATTATATTGCTACTACCAAAGAACTTCTCTGTATATAGTTAATCTAGTCCTGGTCAAGTTACAACCAATATAGACCTCAGTCTCCTCATGTGTCAAATGATTTCAACAACAACAAACCTTTTAAATTCCTTCCAACTTATAATCTATTATATTTAGCCTTTTCATTTATCTTCATTAAATTCCATCTTATTTGATTTAACTGGACACTAGGCCATTGTGATCTCCCGGGATCCAGATATTGGCTGGCATTCAATGCTTTAAGTAATCTTTTAATGTTGTATCATTTGTGAATTTGATAAGCATTCCATCATTCCTTTATCTAAGTCATTGATAAGAATGCTAACCAGTAGAAGATCAAAGATAGATTTCCTGGGTGCCTAACTGGAGACCATGGGATTTTCTTGTCAAAGATATTGGAGTGGTTTGCCATTTCCTTATCCAGTGGATTACCTTTTGTCACAATTTTACAATATGATCTGTCCATCTCGGGTCACCCCGCAAGGCATAGCTCATACTTTCATTGAGCTTTGAAAGCTCTTTTACCATGACAAGGCAATGACCAAGCTTAAATATTTGGCCACTTAATGAGAAGACAGAACTCATTGGAAATGATCCTGATGTTGGAAAAATCGAAGGCAAAAAAGGAAAGGGAATGGCAGAAGATGATTTGGATGGACACTGTCATAGAAGTAATGAACATGAGCTTGAATAGATTTCAGGAGACAGTGGGGGATAGAAGAGTCTGGTCTGCTTTGTTCCATGGGGTCACAAAGAGTTGAACATAACCAAATGAATGAACAGCAATAACATTAGCAACTGGAGACCTCCTTCCAACTCAACATTAAAACATTAATGATTCCTCTCTAGGGAGCTGATGGACACAAAATGCAGAACGAGTCAGATTTTTGGACATGGCTAATAGATTTGATTTATGGATTATGGGTATTCATTATGGGGTTTTTTATCTTTTTATTATTCATAGAGGGAGGGGAGAGAAAATAAATTCATGTAAAGTTTTTAAAAAATTAAACAAGAGAGAAAAACAATGAGATAACAGATTTTTTTAAAAATGATTCCTCTTTGGACCCAGTCATTCAACCAGTTCTAAATCTGCCTAAATATATAATTTAACCAGTAACTCTCCATCTTTTCTACATGATAAACTTTTCAAATGCTTTGCAAAAATCAGGTTACTATATTTATATCATTCCTCTGATTGAGCTAGTAACCCTGTTAAAAAAATTACCATTTTTTTTTTGTTTCCAGATGTGTACTAAACAACTGTTTAATAATGTGTGCTAGAATTTTCCCAGGAATAGAAGTTGACCAAACTGACGTACTTTACAAACCTCATTCTCTTCCTTTAAATTCATTCACTCATTCATTCACTCATTTGTTTGTTTATTTAGTTATGTGCCTGCCTCCATTCTGGTAGCACCTCCCCTACCTTCTGAAATCATTTGCCATCACTGGAAGTAGTTCCATGGTCACATGCATTAATTCTTTCATTGCTCTGAAATGGCGTTCATTGGTTACAAGTAGAACTATGTGCTCATTTACTATATCTGTCCTTATCTTTGACTTTAACTCCTCCATAGCTATTTTTTGTTCTGACTTTTTATCTCCCAAGACCATTCTCCACAGAAAATAGAGGCAAAATAAAATGTTGAACGTCTCTACTTTTTCTTTGGTCTTTATTATCGTTATGCCACTTATCTTAAGCAACTCCCTAGGCCTTTTGTGATCCTCCTCTTTGCTTCAAAATAACCAATAAATAAAAGAAAAAAAACCCTTTCATCATCAACCTCAGCTTAGTCTAATCGACTTAAATAGGCACTGACTCTGCTTTTACATGATAATGGCATGCTTTTTTTCTATTTGTCCTTGTTTACTTGCTTTCTCCTTCATTTTCTGTACTTGTCATTTGATTAATTCTAAGGTGGTTGATGGGCTCCTTGTGCATCCACATCAGTCTTTCCTCCTTATTATAAGGACTTTCTTTACCAAATTTCATTCTTGACAGTCTCCTATAATTTCTGTACCAAATTTCCCTGCCTAATTTCTGATCTCTCCTAACCACTCCATGAACACTTTAATTATGTTCTTCACACATTTAGAATAACTATCATACTATGGACAGCTTTTCCTCTCAACTCTTCTGTCAGAAATTCGAAGGTCAACTTGTTGCTTCCTCCCAAGGTTCCTATCACTTCTACCTAAGCCACCCGTTTCTCCTTATTGGTGAAGATCAGGATTGGAGAGGCAGGGCTTTTTATTTTAATATAAAAATTTCATCAGACTGATTAACTGATAATAATATAACTATTTGTTTTTATTTATGCCTTAGTTTAGCTAAAATTGTTCTCGTAGTACAAGGGCAAATTTCTAGTCAAACTCTTTAACTGGAATCCATTCAAGACAAATAAGGTAACATTGTATGCTCACCAATATATTTTTATAAGCCTCACAAGTGGTGAGTGACTTAAGTGAGTCTCCCTCATTTGCCAGTATTAATTGTTATATCTAGATATAAACAATCCCTCATTATGTAGCAGCTCTCTCAAACAGTAGTCTCCAGTGTCTGCATATTCATATGTCTATATGCCTCCTACTATGCCTACTGCATACAAAAACACTTAGAATAAGGGGCTTTTGGTTATATTTAACTCAAGGAGTTCAAACTGTAGTGTTAGGAATCTACCACTTTATATTTAGAAAATAAACCCCTACAGCCTAGTTCCTTCATTTATTTCAATGCATATCATTTGAACAATGAATCAGAAGAAATATATTCTTTCCAGTTATATTAACTAGTTTTACATCATGGAGCATCAATGTGGTGTAGTAGAGTATATACTAGAATTCAGCTAGGTGTCTCAGAGGGTACAATGCTGGTCCTGAAGTCAGGAAGACCTGAGCTCAAATGTGAACTCAGACACTGAGCAAGTCACTTAACCTCTGTCTGCTTTAATCCACTGGAGAAGGAAATGGCCAACTACTCCAGTATCTTTGCCAAGAAAACCCCACAGATGGTATGGGTGTGCTAAGGGTCACAGGGTCATGAAGAGTCAGACACTGACTATTAGAATGACTGACCATCAGAATGCATGTTGGGCTTAGAGATGGAAAACACTTGGGATGAGATCAATTTTTGTCACATTTATTATATATGTGACCATGCCCAAATTCCTTAAACACTATGAATTTTGATTTCTCCCTCTGTATAATGGGAAAATAATATCTGTAGCACCTACCATGGAGGATAATTGTGAGAACCAAATGAGACAATGTATATAAAGTACTTTGAAAATGTAAGTGATATATAAATGATAGTGATCATTACAGTATATCCATTACACCACATCAAAAGTTCCTCAAAGGTAGCTAGCTATGCTGATGAAGTCACATGTCTGATAAATATATATGCATGTGTGTATACATGGATACATGTATATATGTACATATATGTATTTCTACACATATGTGTGTCTGCACAAACATATGCCTACATATAATTTTTTCATCAATTTATATATACACATGTGCACATATGCACACAAACACACGTACACATATAAATATGAGGAACAGATTTCACTGAGGCCTATCAGTTTACTGTATACTAAATTATAATTCATACTACAATATTTGAAATATTGTAATATCTTTCATTAAATGGTGTATAGGAATTAAAATGAGAGTAAGTGGCAAAAAGAAGAGGGTAGAAAATGGGACAGATAAAATCAGACTATCTCCCTGCTGATACATTATCTATTTTATTTAAGCTAGTGAAAATAAATGGTCATTGCAAATGATAATGTTCAGAAAGTGAATTTTCTAGTGACATGCCTAGTGACATGGGGGGAGCGGGTAGGGTAGGACTTCTGGTCACTTCATCACCGAAGTAAACTAGTTTTACATATGTATTAATTTGTGTTTATTTATTTTTATGCTCTGTCCAAAATAATACAAAATATTTAAAAATAAAAGAGAAGAAAATGCATGCTTAAAATAGTAGAATGAATATTAGCTACCTTAGGTAAGCAAATTACAGTAATTAGCAATGAACAAGTCCCAGCAATGATTGTTACTGGCGATTGCTGATTGGCTAATATTTGCTAAGCTGTGTTACAAATAACAGCTCACAGACCGTGTTGGAAAGGTCTATGACAGTGAGGAGCCTTTCATTGTCTGCACCATGTTTTAGAGGAGATTTGGTCAATCCCTAGTGCAATTTCAATGTCTTTCTATAAATTATGTATTTGGCACATTGAAAGTTATGATCATATGGAAATATGGTCCTCATAATTGCCCATTTTAGACACATTATTAAGTGCTAATAAATGTTTGCTTTTTTGACAGAATGATGTGGGAGGGCAGAGAATTTTAGTAAATAAATGGAGCACTTTCCTTAAGGCAAGGTTGGTTTGCTCAGTGCCTGGAATGAATGGAATTGATACCCACTTTGATGAATTAGGTAAGTATCACAAGTGGAATTAAAAGTTATTATATGATATTTGTGACAATTTTATGCCCACCATTTGGCACCTACCTATAAGGATAATTTGTTATGCATGATATTTGATATATACCTATTTTAGAAAGATTTTCTACTCACTGTAATCTGGCTGTATCTATGCTATGTAGTAATTTGGGCATGGAACCAAAAATTTGGTGCATCCAAATAGCCTGGGGCCAGTATTTCAGGTTCCTTGCCTTGTGGTTCAGCCATATAGACAAGCTATAAAGCATCAGACTGACTATCTTTTTGTTTTATATGATTTGCATAAGGTGGTGTTATTTTCTAAGACAAAACAAAATCTTTAAAATGTTTGTAAAATTTGTAAACTGTCTTATGTCAAATTAGCATAACATGGAATAATATAAAATTATTGACAATATGATTATTAGCACTTAGAAATACATATTCATTCTGTTTTAATTTTGTAGAGGATATTTTTTTGCTACATACAAGAGATAATAAAAATCCAGTGATATTTGGACTCTTTAATACAACAAGGTGAGTATTTAATAAAATCAATGAAAACAAGGAATGTGTATAAGTTTTTACGAGCCTTCTTATTATCAAGGCTTTTACCTTGAGTTGTTTTAACTTTTTTCTTTTTTATCCCCTACATCCTACTAATCACTAAGTCTCGCTTGTTGTTTCTCCACAGTTATAAAAATATATACACACATATATACACACATATGTGTATGTATGTACGTATATTATATAGTTTCCTTTCTGCTTCCAAAGTCACAGTCTCAATACAGAAGCTTATCTACTGCTCTGCTTCCTATTCTTCCATGTCCTTCCCACTCAGGTCACAGTTTCACAAATTTCACACAAATAATGACCCTTGAACATAATTTTCAATGTATCAGCTCTTAAGACCCTCAAGTGACTGATTCTGCTTTGCCTGTTATTTCAGATATTTCTGGCCTGAAATTAAAGCCCTCCATTCCCATCATTCCATCGTCATATCTAATCATTCCCCAACATCAGCTCTCTTATTTACTTTAGGTAATTCAGTAACTTTCTGGTTTCCAACATTTATTTGCTCCTTCTAAGTGGGTAGTTTCATCTTTTATTCCCTCCTCCAGGGATTGTTTGCACAAACTTATGGACCTTTCTACAAACTCATGGACATTTTAAAAAATCACCACTTCTAAGATGGCTGATCAAACTGACCACATCCCATTATGAGCATACTTATATCTGTTTTTCCTCTTTCACTTTTGTCTTCAGCAAGTGTATAAAGTTTATACCTTCTTACCTGGTAGTTCTTTCTTACTTCCCTTATAATGATTCCCTAGATTTCTTGAATTCATGTTTCATCTGTATAGGAACATTAAGTCCCTTCAAAGTAGGGACTGTGCTATTTATTCCTCCAAAAAAGTACCATGAATGGCCCACGGGTACTACCTTTAACTGATATGGACATAGAGAAGCCAGTTGAAAAAATGTTCCAGTTGGGACCTACAACAAATAATTTAATTTAATTCTCCTGGTTTTTCCTTCCACATATAGATAAAATGTAATAAATAATAACATCAGTAGAAGCAAGAGGGTATGCCTAAGAAGATACTAGTAATGACATTTGGAAATTCACTTTAGTCTCCTTAACAGAGGTGAAATTCTCTTGTTAAATGTTTACTCCTTGTCCAAGTCAACCCTTTATTAACTAGGTTAGGCTTTTATTTTGGCATCTCTCTGAAAGGTGTGAACTTACCTAGTCTTCGGTATCATTTAGTCACAATCACCTTTTGATGAATTTCACTAATCCTGGACCAGGACCAGATTTAGTGGTTCACATTTATTAAGCATCTATTTTACCTTAGCTTCCTTATAGATAAAAATAATGAGTTTGACCAAATACATTTTAAGATTCTTTACAGCAGATGGTCAATAATAAAATTTGTAATATAAACAAAAATTTTATACATCATCTGCTATACCCATGTTCTGTTGAATGAATAACCTCTTTTCTCTTTCTGGAACAATTTTAGTGCATTGCATTTAATAGTGTAATATTTGTGTGTGGAATTATTTTAAGATGATTAGTTGCTAGCTGACTTTATGATTAATTTGAGGTCAGTCTAATATTTTCTTTTCCTTAACGAATGAGTGAATTAGTGAATATGACTAAAAAAAGTAGAGCTAACATTATCATTTCACTTTATCAGTACAACTTAAGCTTTTTGAGGGAGGGACTTTTTTGTGTTTTTGTCTTTATGTCCCCTGTTTCTAGCACAGTACCAAGACCATAATAGATGCTTAATAAATGTTTAGCACATTGACCAAAATGGAATATGTGGCTTTTTAGCTGTTGAGTTTGAACTTCATACTCAAAGAAACCTATGCAAAATTTTAATATCAACCAATGAAAATGATTTCCAGTCACAGTTTCTTGGTAACCTGGGTGTTTTTACCTCTGTCAAGAGACATTTTAACATTCTTAAAACCTTTTAGAGTAAAATTTAAAAAAAAATATTTGTTTATGTGCATGACATTCAATAGTTTTGGTCATGAATGTGTTTATAAGAAGTGAAATAAATAGCAATAAAGACTCACATAAATTGAAGAAATGCAATCATCTGGCAAATTCATGCCAGTTAGAATAACTTTTATTTGAAATAGCTACATTAAGAAAAAAAGTTTGCTTAGGACTTGAATAATTATTTTACTTTGAAATTTCACTTTGCTGGGTTATATCTGGTCTAAGAAACAGGAAACATGGGAACTCAAGGAATTTGAAGAGGTCCATACAAATCGAATGAATGCTCGTTTCTTTTGGTAATACCTTATATTTAGTTCTCCCAGAACCAAAAAGTTTGATGCTATAGCCTCTTGAAGTCTTTTCCAAAAGAGTTATTTATCTAGCCTTTTCTTTTGTTTTCTAGTAATATATTCAGGGGGTATGCTATATGTGTCTATCATATGGCAAGTATCCGTGCTGCTTTTAATGGACCATATGCACATAAGGAAGGACCAGAATACCATTGGTCACTGTATGAAGGAAAAGTCCCCTACCCAAGACCTGGTTCTGTAAGTTTAAACATTTAACTTTGGAAAAGAAATGTTTATTAGTTTTTAAAATGTATATATTTCCTAAAATAAATATTTCTTTGTATGATTATTCAAGTAATTGTCCAAAAAGAGCCTATCCTAAAATGTCATCTGTGAAAAATAAAGAGCCAAAATCCTTTCTACATGAGACCTATTCTGATCATTTCAATTTATTTCCTCTACAATAATCACCTGAAATTTATTTTGTATTTATTCTCTGTGCATTTATATGTCTCATCCAAAGCAAAGACTGGCATCAAAGAGCTAGAGTCCAAATCCTACCTTTGACACAATATGTATGACCTTTTGGAAGAGTTACCTAATCTCCCTTGGCCTCAGCTTTTTCATCTCTGAAATTAGAGTGTTTGGTTAGCAGGCCATTGAAGTCTCTTCTTTTATAGGTCTATGATTTTGTGTAGACGCTATCTTCCTAGTAGCACACAAGCTGCTTGTGGTTAGGAACAGTTGTTGTTTTGTTTTCGTTTGTTTCCCCAGCACCTGATATAAAGTAGGCACTTATTAAATACAAATAATCAGTACATACATATTTATTACATTTTTATTATATGCCAGGAAATGTGTTTCGTACTGGGGATATATTAAAAATACAATATAGTCCTTACTCTTAAAGAATTCATTCCAGAATGACAATGGTCCACAATGATTTATTAAGCACCTGCTATATGTGCTGGATGGTAAAGATGTATTACAAAAGAAAATAGTTACAAAAGAAAAGATGAAAAATTTCCTATGCTCAGTAGTTAACACGTATCCTGAAAAGTGGGGGTGGGGGGTGGAGATAGAGATTTTCTTTTCAGAATTGTGGTTATGTGAAAATAAGTTAGAGTAAAATAGAGTGATTTTAGCTTAATGGATATATTTCATACTTCTCATCATCTGATAATGGGCTACTAGATGATGATTTTTACTGTTATCCATAGAATCTGATAATGACCATAGAGAGGAATACTTTTTTAAGGTGAAGCAATTAACCATTCTGATGAAATCCCTGATTGTATTTTGAATTTACCATTAAAGTTTTGGCTATCTAGATAGTCTCAAGTTAATCTGTATTTGAGAAGTGTCAAGAAAGACTGAAATAGCTAACTTTTAAAAATTTCATATACCCAACAATTTACATATTGTGACTTGGTCAAGAAAAATTTAAATAAGCTTTCTCTGAGTCTCCTCAAGAAAATTATGATCCCATGTCATCGTCTTACAAGACTTATAAAGGTGGAAAGGATTTTAGCCTTCATTTACCAATGAGGAAACTGAAGCATAGAGGGGTAGAGACTTGCCTAATAAGGTCATTCATGTTGTATGGCAGAACTGTGATTCAAAACCAGTTCTGCACATTATAAATCTAATGTTCTAATCCCTACAGAAGCGCAAAAGCATTTCTACAAGAACAGGAAGTTCCACTATTTGTTTTTTAATTGATGCTACTGAGGACTTTTTTTGCCTGTTCATTCAAACTTTTATGGTTTTAATTGGAACAAGTCTACAAATGCTTATGTTTTGTATTATGTGTCTTGAGGGCAAGTAGGTTGGAAAAATGCAGGATCATTGTATGTGTTATGTGGTCCATGGAAAGCAAACATTTAACTTGTCATACAATTCAAACTCCACTCTTTTATGAGGGCCTGGTGAAATTCCATCACTCTGTTGAATACACAATTACTTGGAAGTCCAAGTAGAAACCATTTTTTCAGAGCCAAAACCAAAAGTGGAAACAAACGTTATCTCTCCTTAACAAGTGTAAGACTTTACTATTTCAATCACTGTCTCCTACTAGCTTAAAATTATTATTTCCAGTAAGACATAAAGTATATTTTGTTTCACTCTATTGATTGAAATTACAGTTTAAACTAAGGGAACCTACTCCTGCGGGTTTGCTAGAAATGCTTCCTAAAACCACATGGTCTTAAAGGAGATTTAGAGGAAGTGACTGGTTCCTGAAATGCTTCCAACATGGACATAAATGGTTTCAATTATAAATCATCAAAATATGCTAAAGCAAAAAAAAAATTCATGCTAAATTGAGGACCATTACCTGATTTCTTAATAAATCATTGAAAAAAAATATCCTGTTCACAAAATAGAGCTACTTACAAGCTTGTTGTAAACAGCAGACTCCTGTCTTTTCAATTAGAAAATTTCATCAATCAAAATTCACCAAGCTGCTGGTCCTAGAGGGAAATGGGCACTTAATGACAAGGTAGAAATTAGAATGAAACTTAATGCTGTTGAGAATTCCATCCAACAATTCATGGGTGCTGCTGTGTATTTCATCTTTAAATATGCTTAATTTTCCTACTGCATCTTAGAGTTAGTGAATTAAGACCAAGATTAGTACCAAATGTTTCTGGTTTTCTCATTTTATTTGGCTCATTCAAAAAAAAAAAAAACCACAAACAAATGCCTTTTTTTTTTTTTGCAAATTCCAGCAATTAAATAGAGTCTCTCTTATTAGACAATTTACCATGTTGGATTTTAAATAATATTGTCCCTTGCAGCTCTAAAATTCTATTCTGTATAACATACTGGAGGTCATTACAATGATGGTGATTAGATTACAAAAGAGGTGTCTGTGAGCATGAATTCAAATTTACATGTTTTCTAGTACAACTATTTTCATAGTGATGTAATTCTTAGCTATTTGGGAAGGAAGTTTCTGGCAATTTCAAAAGTTTTTTGGGGGGAAGTCTTAAAATTAAGGTAGGGTTATATGCATTTGCAAGTAAATTTATAATATGAAAAGTTTTTCAATTTAGACTAATGTGAGAAAGTTTTATTTTGTGTAGTATCTTCCATTAAAAAAACATACTCAATTATGAAAATACTGCATTTAAATTTTCTGAAACTTATTCTACTTTATGTATGTCTCTAGTTGTGGGCTTAGCATCTTCTAAGCAATAAAGGTTATCATCACTGATTGTAAAGGTTTATCTCATTTTTGCTGGAGGATCATTATTTATTTGAAAGTCTGTCTAAAATGCATGCTATAGTGATTGAGCATATACCATACCGAGAATTAGTCCTGCAGAGGATTAATGGAAATGTACAAGAATGTTCTCCATGGCAAAACAAAACAGAAAACAAACAAACAAACAATCAGAAAACTCTAAATCTAAACTTTATATTTCCTTAGTGTGCCAGCAAGGTGAATGGGGGAAAATATGGCACCACCAAGGATTATCCCGATGATGCAATCCGGTTTGCAAGAAGTCACCCACTAATGCATCAGCCCGTGAAACCTGTTCATAAGAGGCCAATCCTAGTAAAAACAGATGGAAAATATAACCTGAAACAGATAGCAGTTGATCGAGTTGAAGCTGAAGATGGACAATATGATGTCTTATTTATTGGCACAGGTAAAAAATATGCTCAACATAGGCCTTTAAAGGGTCATTTTAAAGATAATTTAATAACTAAAATGATAAGAAAGGGGACATTCCTTGACACTCTTTTTGTAAATCATTTCATCTATACCTTACCACTGTGTATGGAGTGCCAAAATAATAATAACTAACATTTATATAGTGTTTCATATGTACCAGGCACTTGTTAAGCACTTGATTATTTCATTTGAATCTCACAGAAACCCTGGGAGAACTAGGTGATATTATCCTCATTTTATGGTTGTTGAAACTGGGGCTGATAGAGGTTAAATGATTTACCCAGAGTCACACAGCTAGGATGTGTCGGAGTTCTGATTTGAAGTCAGGTCTTCCTGACTCCAAGCGTAACAGTCTGTCCTCTGCACCATCCTACTTGCCTCAATGAATGGAAAATTGGAGGAGGGTGAAGGTCACTGAAATAGGCCAGAGGATTGGGAGGTGGAGAGGAAGGGGGACATCTATCAGACCTAGCTGAACAATGTCAGTGCCAAATAACATTTCAGCCAGAAATTGGAATGTGGTAACAGAATCGGGAATATGGCATCTTCTGCCAGATCCCACAAGGTGGCTGAGGCTTTTGGATGGTTACTTAGTTTTTAGAAGCTTTAACAAATCCCATTAAGGGAAAGAGACTGGGCTTGAACGTAAGACCACCAAGAACCTTGCCAGAGGAGGGTGAACCTCTAGAACCAATCTTGTCATGTGCTGCCCAGGACTTTTTCCAAATCAGTGTTCATGATTTCAGAGAGTAGGATTACAGAACCAGGCCCTAAGTGGGAGATAACAAATACCTTTGATTTGTGTTGGTCTCACCTAATCAAGTCCTGCCATGGAGTAATTTGTTAATGAATGTTTACTGAATTAAATTGAATGATCTCAGAAAATAAGATTGAGGTGAGGTTGTGCTTTGAAAGCACTCAAGGAAACATAACAACTGGCTTTCCAGAAGGGAAAATAGTGTCTGCATGATAAACTTTTAAATTTAATCTTCACTTTTAACATTTTCCTTCCTAAGTCTAGAAATCAGCAAACAATAAATCAAGCCCTTATTTGTAGCATTACTGATTTATGAGGTATAAATGCTCATACTGCAAATGAGCTGGCTCTACACAGCCCCTAGACATTTCCCTGGCCCATGCATTCATGTGGCCTGCTGCTGCTCCCTTATAACAAACAGTGTGATTTGAAGATACTTGGACTATGTTACTAGTTTGTAGAACTGAATTAAAACTCTTAGAGGCATATTTATAAATCTTGACTTTTCCCTTGTCTCCAGCAAGAGTGGCATGCATTTTAAATTCCTGTTATAAATGTGTTTGATATAGTACAAAATCACTTTGTTTCTTCCAGAATTCACATGTATACTTTTGAATGAATAACAGTGAAAAAAGGTCTTCATATTTTTATCTAGTATAAACTAAACTAAGAATTTCTCTAGTTAATGCTTATAGGTTAGGTTTTTTAAAATGTATCACACTACGGTTTTTTGAAAAATAAAGACATGTTCAAATTGAGAATGACATGACTGAGGAATTCATCGTGTTCAGTGAACACGATAATGGATACACCTACTTTTGTATTTCAGTAAAGTGTTACATGTTACTTATCTCTCCATTTCTATACTAAAATAGGTACCACAGCAGGTGATCCTTATAATTCAGTATCTTCCCTGCTATATCTTTAATCGTTCAAACACAGAGACTCGAAGGAATGAAGATATTCATTGCATGTAACCAAAGTATAGTTTGGCATTTCAAATGAAGGCCCTACAATTCCAGTAATATTTATTTTAAGGAAGAAAATGAAAATACTCCATCTGATTTCCAGAAATGGGCATCTGGCAACAGTTCTATTGGTATCTGTCTCATTTATCCACTGTGTGCAGTAAATGTTGATATGTTTAGTATTGTGTATGGAGTGCCAAAAGAAATATATTAGATATCTATAACACTCAAAAATATAGTTGGCCAGTAGCATCCTTTTAGGATACTAATAAGGTAAGAATATTAACTGTTATAGAAACAAGTGAAATCTTTGGCCCATTAATTAACAGTGAAAAAGTGTAGAATAGACATTATATTAAGAAGTAAAAGAATGTGGATGCATTAGCAACAGAATAGTCCAGGAATAATTTCATCAATAAATCTAGCACCTTAAATTTATCTGTGCACATGTCCTTTTCTTCCTATTAGGTTATAAATACGTTAAAAACAGGGATTCCATTCTTTGTGCCCCCCAAACCTAGCACAATATAATGTGTAGAAAAAATATTTAATAAGTTAATATTAAATTTAATGAAATATCTTATTTTACTTCAGTAGTTAAAGAGATGCATTCATCCTCCTAAATTTCTTGACATGGAGAATTTCTTCAAGTTATCTATTCTGCCAGGAAGAACAGTTGACACAAAATAGGCTTTAACTTATGGGTTATAAAAGAAATGCCTATTACCTTTTCATAAGGTACAATTTATTAACTAGGGCTGTATTAGGACTGAATTCTAGTTCCTGTTTATTCTTAACATTTAACCATTAAAGTTTGGACTTAGTATCTGGAAAATTCATCAAATAATTTGCATTGAAATGTGATTGACTTTCTTATTGATTCATGTTGTTGAGAATATTATTTGATTTATGCTTATATTTTGAATGAACTTTTATTTATTTGGCTTTGGCACATATGAAAATGTTAATGATAAATGTTTATTATGTAATGTTTGCATTCATTTTCTTAGTGGTAAAATATTTCAAATATAAGCATCTTATACAAAGCAGTTTGCCAACAACAGTTCAATGAAATATTATTCTTATCTAATCCAGAAATAGAGGAAAGTTATAGTATGAGTACATCAAAATTCAATATGAATTTCAGAGGAATATTAAGAAGAATGTTCAAAGAACAAAGATAAAGTTGCAAATAGGCATTTTGAAAGTGTATCTATAAGGGAGAATTTATTATAAAAACCTAGACTTCAGAGAGAGAGAGAGATTTAACTGCTTTAGAAATACTCCTATTTTTTAATGTTTTGAGAGTATATCTTCAGCTTATATTTTTTTTCTATTTCCTCTTTGTGTTTATGAAAGGAAATTACCTTTTAAAACTCTTTACATGGAACCTTTCCTCTAACCTCTGTAGCAATTTTGAAGGATTTTGATGGAAAAAACCTTCAGATGATACCAGAGGAGAAGCAAATGGGAAAAACTGTATAAGTAATGTATTTTAGCTTTCATGCAGTGACTGTGAGTCATGGAACACAATGGTGTCCAAAGAATTAAGATTAGACATTAACCAAAGAGCAATGAAGAGGAACATGGTAGACATGAAAAGGTTGCAGAAAAAAGGAAATTATAAAAGAGAAGCAGAACAAAGTATCATCTAAAAAAGGCATATGCAAAAAGGAGATGGGTTAGTCATGTGGTGTGAAGAAAGGACCATCTATGAATAGTTTGTGTCCTCTGTTGATGTCCTTGGGATGTAAAAATAACCCAATGAATTTGTCCTGAGTGAGCTCCCTGTGGTGAACTCTCAGGGGAAGTCACAAACAAGAATCACGTTATGATTCAGTCAGAATCTGGTGTTATTTGGGTCTTTGGAAGGAGTATACCCATTGGTAACTTCCCAGATCTTCACCAATTCAATAGATCATTTGAATATCAGAGTTTAATGGAAAGAGTACCGGATTTTAAGGAACAGGCGTTCTAATACCGACTCTGATATTTCTTCATTACTAAGTGGTTTGAAGCGACTGATTTCAATTAACAATGAACTTACCAACTCCATTTTTTAAAAAGCTGCGTATAGGCAATCTAAGCATGAATAAGTAACAGTGGGTGAATGTGAGTGTGATGTGATTGAGCAAAAGTAGTGTCAAAAGTGATAATGCCTAGATGCACTGAGGCTAGAGAGGGACGCTAAGGGGGGAAAGTGTGTGTGTGTGTGTGTGTGTGTGTGTGTGTGTGTGTACGTGTGTGTTTAAACTATACTGGAGGAAAGTGAATCATCTTCATTTCAGGAGCTAAATGAAATACAACAAACAAGAAAAAGCAGAGCTGTTCAATTTTTATTTTGCTTCTGTTTCTTCATCTAAGGAAAAGGACAGAACAAAAATGTCTCATGGGGAGTTCATAACTAAAATAAGAAGATAACAATGAGATCACTGAGATACTCTTCAGTAATTTAAATTACCAGACCTAGATGATTTACCATCTTTATGAGTGGGGCTAGCAGATGCAATTGCTAAGGCAGGATCAGTGCTATATGAAAGGTCATGGAAAATCAGAGAGGCACCTCAGAGTTAAGGGAAGGCAAATGGAGAGAGAGAGAGAGAGAGAGAGAGAGAGAGAGAGAGAGAGAGAGAGAGAGAGAGGCAGGAGGGGAGGGAGAGAAAAGGAATAGAGATAAACTGTAGGCAAATGAACTTAGCTTTAATTACTGGGAAAATCCTAGGATGGATTGTTAAAAAGATGGTTAGTGATCATCTAGCAAAGGAAGGGGTGATTTTAAAGAATACACATGGCTTCATCAAGGACTGATCATGCCAGACTAACATTTTTTTCTTTTGATAGAATTACTAAATTTATAGATCAAGGAAATGTTTAGATATACTTTGCCTAGATTTTAGGAAAGCATTTCATAAAGCCTCTCAAACTAATCTTGTAGAAAAGATGGAGAGATGTGAACTAGATGAAAATACAATTAAATAGATTAAGACCTAGTTAAATGACCAGCTTCAAAGAGTAGTTGCTGTTGCTTCAAATAGTAGGAGTTCTCTCACAGTATATACTAGCAACCTGTTCTTGGCCCTCTTAATAACATTTTTATTAATAACTTAGATAAAAGTATAGAAAGCATCCTTGCCAAATCTGCAGAAGACATAAAACCAAGGATAGAATTCCAAAATATCTTGACCTGCTGAATCTTAATATGATTAAATTCAATAATGATATATGTAAAGTCATACATTTGCCTTCTATGCATCAATTTCATTTGTACACGATAATCATCACCATAAGAGCTAACATTTATATAGCACTTGCTTTGTTCTTGACACTGTGCCAAACACATGATAGTTATTATTTCATTTCATCCTCACAACCCTGTTATAATTATCCTCATTTTACAGATGAGGAAACTAAGGTAAATAGCATTTAAGTGACTTACCAAGAGTCACATGGCTAGTAAGTATCTAGTGCTGGATTTAAACTCAGGTCCTTCTGACTCCAGGCCTAGCACTCTATCCACTGCCCCACCAGTGGCCTGCAATTGCAGTATGAATAAGTAGTGAAAAGCTAATTCAGTCTTGGGTTGTATTAAGAGAGAGACAACTTCCAGGAATAGGGAGGCTGTAGTCCCTCTTTATGCTGCACTATGGAAGTTACTATTTAAGAATTATATTGGTAAACTAGAAAGCTCCCAGAGGAAGACAAGTAGGATGATGAAAGGCCTTGAATCCACATCATCTATGAAATGATTGAAGGAAGTGGAGGCATGGAATTTGTCTTCAGGTGTTTGAAAAGTTGTTATATGTGAGAGAAGTTAGATTTGTGAAGCCAATTTGTCTTGATGTCAGGAAAATTTTCCTAACGATTAAAGCCATCTAAAAGGCCTATCCCAGCGGGGAGAAGACTTCCCCTCATTGGAGACCTTCAAGCAGAGGCTGGATCTCACTTTGGGGATGTTCTGTAGTTCAGATTACTTTTGTATTTGGATTAAAGGAGAAAGCCACTGATCACTTCTTGTGATTCTGTGATTAACTTACTCAAATTTAGTTTACTCATCTATAAAATGTAGATCATAATAGAACAACTACTTCATAAGGATATTACAAACAATACTGTCATCAACATTACTATCATCTAAAATAAGAATATTTTTGTTAACAGTATTATTATTATTATTAGTTCAGTACATCTGTGATGCCGTAGAGCAGCCCACCTCCTTTTATCACTGCTCCAGTCTCACATAGTAAAAAACAAATAGGCTGTAATATATTACCTTTTTAAAATCAGGGTTTTTTATTTAATATTTATTTCCGCCCCCCCCATGCTCCCCACCAATGAAAAAGACCAAAAGGAAAAAAAAGAAAATCCATTTAACAAAACAAACGAAACAAATTTCCACATTGTTCATGTCCAAAAATGTGTGCTATGTTCTACATATTGAGTACATCAATATGGACTTTACTGTCAGTAGTTGGACAGCGTTCTTCATCTGGTCTATTGTGTCATGGTTGATCATCATGTTGATCAGAATTCTCAGGTCTTTGATAGTTCCTCCTTTTTTACAGTGTTGTTATTGTGTAAATTATTTGGCTGGTTCTGCTCATCTCTCCCCCTGCCCCCTGCAGCGTATTTCTGATGATGGACCTATATGAACAAAGTGGAACAAGGCAGATTATCAAGGAAATATATTATTGTCATCATCGTTATCATCAACATTTTTGGTTATTTATTAGCCTATATCAGAAGCCCATGTCAATTTTATATTATATTCAAGAGATAATGTGTAGATATATGTTGTATTAGTGACCTAGTGAGATATATGAATAATCTACAAACAGAAAGTCTGGGGAAAAATTAGGCTACTTTGGAATCTGCCTTTCATTTTTATTTATTGATTACTGATTTGGACACAGCCAGATAATATCTGACTTCTTTCAGTTAACAAATCAATAATTCATGACAGATTAATTTATTTGACTATTTATGTATCTCCTAGTAAATAGCATTAATATATGTGTGTGCACGTGTGCTGATAGCTGTGCTGTGTGTGTGTGTGTGTATGTGTGTGTGTGTTATTTTTTTCCTTTTGTCAGTATTAGACATAAGATGAATCAGGGGGAAAATGTGTTATGAAAAGGGTGGGGGGAAGAAGGGGATTTTTTGCGCTTAAGATTTTTTCTCTAATAATAATCATTTTGCTTTTATTTATCTGAAAAAATTGTCATATAACTTCTAGATTCTTCTTCCTCTCCCTTCCTTTTCTAGATAGTGGCATTGTGCTAAAAGTAATCACAATTTACAACCAGGAAACAGAATCAATGGAAGAAGTAATTCTAGAAGAACTACAAGTATTCAAAGTACGTATGGGTGGCAGCAACTATTTTAAATCAATCAATAATTAAATAGACTGATATATTCCTAGAAATATAGTCATAGAATTTTCTAGTTCCTTTCTATTTATTATAATATTCAATTTCCTTCCTCATTCTATTCTAAAAATGTCTATTTTCCCTATCTTAGAAGAGACATCTTATAAGGAAATGAGCTGGTATATGTAAATGTAAATACCTAGGCCTTAATATCTGTTTATTCCTTTAAAAAAAAACCTTGTCTCAAAATGCCTTTTCCTTTAAAATATTTACAGACAAAAATTTGAATCCTAGTGAGGCAACACTTTTTCCAACTTTTTTCTGTAGGCAGATAATATTATTTGTTGAGGGTGGGGAGATATAGACTGGCAGATTTTTGGTCAACCATTTGGAAATGTTTCCTATATTATTTATTCATCTATGAAAATATGAATGTGGCACAGTATATTGAAAACGGTTACCTGAATGAGGCAGAGACCCCAGTTCCTCTGCTTCTACCCCAACAACAAACTTTCAAATGGCACCTAATTGAATAATAAGTAAGTAATAATCAAGAAATCAAATGAGTTGAGACAATGACTTCTTCCCCAGAATTGCACAAAAGATAAGACAGAAGCCCACTGGCAACAAGTGGCCCTCCAGCACCTTGCCCAAACAAGAAGGTAGCCCATCAGCCCGCCAGATGCTGACTATATGTGTCGCATTTCATAGTCTATAGGTAGAGACAGCAAGAGTGAAAGGCTAAAGCCAAATAGAAGATAGCATGGTACCGGGGAAAGAGCCCTCCCTCTGGGGTCAGAAGGCCGAGGTTCAAATTTTGTCCACAATGCTACTTGTGTGATCTTGGGCAACTCATTTAACTTATCTTCACCTCGGTTTATTTAACTGTGAAATGAGAGGATTGGATTAAATTCCCTCCAAGATCTCTTCCAGCTCTAGATTTTTATTGCTTTGTTTAACAATGCTTACGTGTACATAGTGCCTTGGGAGAAAAATAATCACCATTGTTTCCTTTGAACTTATTTATTTAAAAGGTATATTTTTTAAAATTGTGATCATCTTTTCCCTTTCAGGTTCCAGTTCCTATTCTTTCTATGGAAATTTCTTCAAAAAGAGTAAGTATTTTTCACTGTGGTTTAATTCCCATGAAATGATATATGACATAATGGATTGACATCAAATATACATGTATATGATAATATAAACCTTTTTCAATGGAACAAGTTAGAGTTTTATTTTATTTCTAAAAAGATATATAATTTAATTTTTAATAGATTTCTTTGTCTGGCATGTCCAGCAGAGGAATCTCTTCACTTGGAGTTCTCTAGATTAATGAAATTACAGGTCAGTACAAGAAAAAGAATAAAGGACAATGATAGTCAGCTTGCTGTCTACAATGATTGCATTGCTTTGTTCCCTCGAGATCTTTAAAAGGACATTTGTAATTTTCTTAGATCATAGCAGAATCCTGTCTAGACATAGGATGATAAAAGGATCATTTATTGCATTTTCATCTACTTTTTCTGATTCTTAATAGTTTTGATTCCCCTATCTTTAAGTCTACGGAACCATGTTATAACTTTGTGAAGTGAAATGTTGCCATCCTTCATGTTTTCCTGAAGTAAGCACTAATGTCTCTTCCTACTCTGTTTAGAATTAGGAGGTCAATATCCATTTCAAATTAAAAGGCTTAGGAGGGGAGAGGGAGTGCGGTATCATTAGTGGTTAGAAACTGTTCCAGTGGAAATCCATTCTCAGTCAGGGATATTTAGACTTGGGTCTTTATATTGTAGGTTAGTGGAAAATTGTTCATTTTTGTCATTGTAAGTCCTTCCCTTTGATTTCTACAGCAACAGTTGTACATTGGATCCGAATCTGCTGTGGCCCAAATCCGATTCCATCAGTGCGACATGTATGGTACAGCTTGTGCTGATTGCTGCCTCGCAAGAGACCCATACTGTGCATGGGATGGTATATCCTGTTCCCGCTATTACCCAACAGGAACACATGCAAAAAGGTAAGAACGGTGGCTTCTCCATGACATATTTTGACATATGCCATAATTATTCGATATGCATAACTTTCCTTCTCTAGAGGCTTGTTTTCTGAAGTGAAATGATATAAAAATCGATCAATTTAAAGGAAGGTCAATGAAACATCTAGAGCTATGCAGACCAAAAAAAAAAACTTCAGTGATTTTCATTAATTCACCTTTTAATGTGTTGACTTATGTCCATTTAAATATTGTCATTGAGAGGTTGAGACCCTATATATATGCTAAAACATATATATATATATACACACATATGTGTGTACATATATACAAATATACATACACATAGACACACATACATATGTAGGCATGCATATATAGGTATGTATATATGTGTATCTGTGTATATATGCATGTGTGTGTGTGTGTGCGCATATAGTCCCTGAAACCCTGGATTTGGAGTTTGTGGTTTTGAATTCCACCTGTATCACTAACTGCTTGTGTGATTTGGTCATGTAAAGCTGGACACTACTGAACAATGACAATAATAACGACAGCGACAGTGACATTACCTAGTTTATACACCACTAGCCTCTTGAAGCCTCTTCTTTCAGGTTTCCTCACTAACACTAAATAGTTGTGTGATCGTGGGAGTAACACATCCTCTCAGTGCCTCCAGCAACTTTCTAGGAGTTAACTACTAAGTCATGAAAGAATTGGGATATACACATACAATGAGAGAACTTCATGTTGATGAAATCAGAACTTCTTCTCTAAAGTGATAAAAATGTGAAAAGATAAATTACTTAAGAAACGACCCTACCATAAGGACCAGAAAGAATGACTATCTGTTGCTACCTCCAGAGTCGTATTCACATATTAAAATCACAAAATGAGTTTGCAAGGTTTGCATTATTGGAAGAATATGTTTCTCCTATTCTAAACAGCATGTGGAAAGCAACAATGATCATTAATTTTATATAGATAAATTTATATATGTCTCTAGATAGAGCTAGATAATTATATATGTATCTATATACATTAATTATGCATAAGTTCATGAACTCTCAGTACCCATCACTGCATTTAAAAAAAAGATATCATTCATCTCCATTCCATCCCCACCCCCAACCTTTCCTCTTGCTATTTATTCCGATCTTCTTGTATCAGTAGAAGCTGGAGAGCCTCAAACTAAGTCAGTTCTAATTGCATCCAGAAGAAATTAATTCTTTAATTTATGAGATGACATTGGGGAGGCAAAGAAATGTAAAAGCCTTTTAGATAAGACATGAAGTGAAGGTTATTCACAAGCAGGATAATAAATGATTTTTAGGGGGGAAAATCCTTAAAGATTCTAGGAGGACAGTTTATACTTGGGGGGAAAAATCAAGATAAACTCTGTTGAGAAGTCAGGAAACCAATTTATGGATGATGTCTCTCAAAGGTAATGGTGCGGGCCTGGTGATACCAGCAGAGTTTGCCTGCCAATTAAATTATATGTGTAATCTGTGAAAATAATAAAGTTATATCAAAGTAATGGATAGCTATAGTTATATGTTCATAGGATACATATTAAGCCAACCACTTCCTAAATTACTCAATACCTGAGAGAGGCATTTCGTCAATGAGTAAACAAAACAAGCTAGATAAGAAATTATGAAGATTCTGTATATAAGCAGACGTATATGAGTGTATTTGGAAAAAATTGGTGTCAGGGGACCTAGTATCATATTGGAATCTCCAGCACTTAATAGATATGCAACCATGAGCAAGCCATTGTCACACATCCACTAAGTGCCAGAGGTTCAGATGTGAGACTACGTGTTCCTGATTCCAGGCCACGCTGCCTTTCTCAGTGCTGAGCGAGCAATATGCTGAACGAGTAAAGAAGTCTGACATTGATTATTTAAACCTTCACAGGATAGCCTTATGTGGAAAGGTGCTGCAAAACAATTTAATCAAATGTGCTGTGTTTGCGAAAGTTTTCAAATTTACCCTTTACCTGGAAATCAATAGCACTAAATGGCCTATACAGAAATTTCAACTGAAACAGATGTATCCACTTTTTCCACCCTGCCTTAGATCAACTGCTGCTTGTCTTAGAAATCCATGCCCGGAAGGCATGAAAAGTGTTTAGATAAACATGAAATAGGGAAATGGCAAGCTACTACACGTGAGGGATTCAGAGGTTTAAGAGAAAAAAAAAATAAATTCTAAAATAAATCCTGTATTTGCCCCACGTCCTCTGTGCCAGCTGCTTCTAATCTGTTTCATTTGAAAGTGAATATTTTAACTCCTAGGCAAATGCATGACCTATGTAATTAATGAAACGTGTGACTTAATTCAGTACACATGAAAGACAGAGAGAAATCCCTTCCCTACCCCCACCCAAACTCCAATGACTACAGTTCTGCATAGATCATTGCCATTTTGGTAACTGAAGAAGAATCCTTAGGTTCCTTTAACAGGAATACATTTGAACTCTGGGGTTTCTCAAGGAGCCAAGGTATTTCTTTACTTAATTCCTATGAAGTTATGTGAATTAAAAAAATATGGAAAAGTATTTGTGTTCTAGATAAAATGACCAAAAACAAGA
Source organism: Phalanger gymnotis (assembly GCA_028646595.1). Taxonomy (NCBI): domain Eukaryota; kingdom Metazoa; phylum Chordata; class Mammalia; order Diprotodontia; family Phalangeridae; genus Phalanger; species Phalanger gymnotis. The sequence continues at coordinate 131,050,936 of CM053623.1, read as the reverse complement.
TAAAGTAAAGGTATAAAGTGAGAAACAATGGGCCCTGGGTTTACTTTTCTTGTTTCTCCTTTTTACTAAATAGTTATTAATGTCTTTTACTTTTCCATTGCCTACATTTCTTCTGTGGTCCTCTTGTCATTCCCTCCCAGAGAGCCTTCCCATATAACAAAGTGATGTTTTGTTCTGTTTTAAAGAAAAAATAAGCAAAATCAATAAATGCATTAAAACATCTGATGATATGTGTAATATTAAATAATGTTGGACCCCCTAACTCTGCAAATTCAGGTAGACTTGAAGATCATAGGTTAAGAGCCAGAAGGAACTTCAAAGGCCATCTGTTCCCTCTCCCTTATTTTATGGGTGAAGAATCTGATGCTAAAAATGGTAAAAATGACTAAATTACTTGCCATGCTCATATAGGTAGTAATCATTAGAAGTGGGAAAGTAAACACAGGTCCTCTAGTTCTAGGACCAGGCAGTGCTTTATTCACTCTGCAACACTACCTACCTTCCCCCAAGTGATCTCAATTATCACTGCTTGATTGTAGGATAGTAATATGTAGTGTATATTTATACCCACCCACCCCACACACAGTGTAAATTGCAGTATATTCATTTAGTATGCCTGTGAGAATTGGTGATAGTATTTATCTGCTTTGATGGAACAGTTAGGTTGAATAATTGATTAGTTCAAGGAAATAGTTTTTGGGATATGGTCCAACATAGAAAAAAGTACAGAAAAAGACTAAGAGAAAGGAACAAAGAGGTCAGTGAAGATTTGCTTAGAGAAAATTAAGTGGGTAGGATGAGGAATATGATGGAATGTGAGAAATAAAGGGATGTGGGTGGAAATCTTACTAACTTTACCAATTTTAATTCCATAAGGTAGTAATGGAGATCTGTCAAATGACTTCAGATTTTGTGAACTACCCCTAGAGGGAACTTTATAGATAAGTCCCAACATTTGAAGGGAAAATTATTTGCCGTTATAACTGATCATTTTTACTAAAGACCTGGCTAGAAGTAGAAGTTGGAAACTGGCTATTAAAATAAGTGGTTCTCTGTTCTCAGAGTGAAAATGACCCAACAGGAGAAAAATTAATATGCAACAAAAATCACTACATTCTTTTAAAATATAGTAAACTCCTCCTTTTCTTGCTTTTATATTTCATCTATCCTTAGGCCCTCTTCGATAATGTTTCTAAATGGGAACATGTTTAAAATACTATACCAAAGCATTATTTAAAATTGTAGTAATGAATTATTGTTTATGAAATTACATAATTCATTACAACTCTGTGAGAGATATCTTTATTGTATTCTCCCCATTGTATTGAAACAAAATATGCATGCTTGTTATTCATTATTTGGTCCTCATTATGCATCTTTAGAGTTATCAATTCCTTGACCATAATTTGTTTCCCCCCTCCAATTCTTGCCTCATACTATCTTTTTTTTGTTTTTTAGGGATCTATAATTTGATTGCTATGGGCCCTCTCTCCCACAATATGTATTTTCATTTTTGCAAATCCCCTATAATTTAATTGCTGATCTCCTCCAGTCGCTATGGCTGATCTAGTCATCACCCTATGTGTCACGTGGCAATTTTATCAGACATATAGTCCATCAAATGGCCTATACTCAAAACCTTTTCCGCTTGGTAGAACCTACCAGAACTTAGGTTTGAATAACATAGCCTTTGAGAATTGAGTCATTTCCATGTCTCAGTGAAGCTTAAAAGTAACACATTACTGGAGGTTCTCATCTCTTGTCTTAACAAATTTTACACACGACCATCCCCTGTAATGCCAATTTCTTTGACTTTTTCCATTTCTCTCAGTATTTCTTTCAGGAGGACTTTGTCTTGATACATTAAACAACAAATAGTGAAGGGGAAAAACGCTGAATTAGAACTCCCTCATAGTGCTTTATATTTATTTGATGATATCTTAGTACTAGAACACTTTTATAGTATATGTGGACACAAAATAATATGAAAGGGGTAGAATTTCTCTTTTTCTTTAAGTTCTAAATCTTCAGGCCACTATAATGTTACTTTTCTATTCTTCCTTGTGCCAAGATTCCAACTGAGTTTATTATAAACTGAGTCTTTTAGTGAAGTTTCCCTAGATAACAATTGAGAAGTGAGGCCATCCAGCAATCATATGTAAACATAAATACTCTAGCTTCACATAGTATGGAATAGTATTGACTGAAATAAGATTTGAACCTATCCTTGAAGAATAATTTATTAGATTTGCTGTAATTCTTATGATTTCCCAACTATGGTATATATTTTTCATTCAATTCAACAACATATTTTGTCTACCTTCTATATGCAAAGAAAACCCTGTGTGCCATGCATAAATAAACATGAATGCAGCCCTTGCTCTCAAGGTACTTACATTTAAAAGGAGATATAAAATTTATACCCTGATATTTCAAAATGAACCCAGTTTTCAGAAACATTATCATAGCTGCTCACTACTATTTTTAATTTTAGAATTTTAAATTTATAGTATCCTTCAACTTAACCAGTTTTTTAATGACTATCTTCCTGAATTTTTCTTTGTTGAACAATTTTTCACTTACTTTATAGGAGCAAACTTTAATTCTTTGTAGATTACGGTATGGTGACTCCTTAACTTACAATATCTTGAGAAAAATAGTCTGAACCTCCAATTCTCTAATGGATCTGTGACCCAATTTGAGCACTCCCTTTAATGATACAGAATGCAACTCATCCATACCTGCCAATCTCATGTGACCTTTGTTCATGCTTTCAATGAAGGAATCACCAGAAAAATTATTGTTATTATAATTATGGTCCTTTCTTTCAACAAGATCTTAGGTTCATTAAAAACAATTCATTCATTTTTCATCATTTCCAAAAGGCAACCCAGAGCTCTGTCTTCCTCCCATTCAGTTCTGGGCCCCACTCAGAATTCTTCTGTTGTCTCTCTAAAATCCATTTGGATGGCCAACATTCAATTATAAGATATTAAACACTTCACAAATCTTAACATCGTATATAAATGTGAGGTTAATTGTAATTATTGTTTGAGAAATAGGTAATCTTCATCCATTTGATACTTTAAATTTAGGCTATACTCTTTTAAAGAATTAAGGTTAAGTCTCACTAGAAGGGCATTGGAAAGGTGGGTGTGAATAGGGTAAAACACAGTATTAATAAAAATTGTGTAGTCAACATTAAAGGATAGAATCAGAGAGGGATAGGATCAAAAGAAGAGATGGACTTGTCATTTAGAAAGAGCAAGAAATAACCAATATACAGTAGTCTGCATGCTCTATTGGTATTCATACTTTGTCAGCATATAAAAGATTCCCAGAACACTGTAGAGGATTTGTAGATGACATGGAGCAGACAGAGTAAGGACATTGCTACCTGCACTGATGGAGGGAGAGCCTATATAAATGAGATCACAGATCCATCAAAGTATTAAAGTTGCATAGGAAATCTGTTGCCCTTCTGCATTTTTATTCTAGTCTATATCATTGTCTGTGAAAATATTTAATTAAATAGCTTTGACATAAATGATGATGATTTGCCAAAAGGTGTGGTACTTCAAAAAGGTATGGCATCTCAGTCCAGGCCTTTGAGTCCACCACTGCCAATGTATAAAATCCTTCCACAAATACAGAATAGCAATAAATTTGTAACTTTTCTTAGAGAGCTGATTATGGCACTAAGAGGTTAAGAGTCTTACTCAGAGCCATATAGTTAATTTATCAGCAGTAGGTCTTAATCCCATCTTACTGACTCCAAGGATGGCCCCCTAACCACTACACACTGCCTATCATGTCAGAAGAGTTTGTATGAAAGAAAATGTTGGTTAATACTTTTTTTTAAAAAATTACCATCTAATACAATTTTTATATTTTTTCAGTGAAGATAATATGCCTCTGATAAAACCTGAAAATAAGAATTCTAAACAAAGGTATATAATTAGTTCTCAACTACTGAATATGATAAAAATAATAAGTTAATATTAATACTGTTCTTTCTTAACAACCTTATTTATGCTGATTTATCTTGGTGGAGAACAAAATGTTCAGATAAAAATACATTTTTTATGAAATGCACTTTATTATATTTAGGAACTTTATGAATGTTTTTATTTCAAATAAATATGATTCTTCCACTCCCACCATCCCAACCCACAAATATGTCTGTTATCGCTCTGTATGTTAATTTCAAACCAAAAGGCCTTTCAATAGCTCTTTGCATAATATTGTTTTTGACAAAGTGTAAGACAGTCCTTTTTACAACTTTTGCTTTGGGATTCAGATTTAACCCTATGGGGCTGTTTTGAAATATGTTTTTCTATGGTTTTTAGTCTCTGAAGAATATAATTATTCCCTTTAGTAACGTTTGACAGAAAGAAAGAAAACAACATAACTCAGATTTTCTCCTTGTTTAGTATGACTGATCAATTTTTCGGGAGCAAAATTCTCCATGAACTTGTAATGCAGGTGGTTGTTTTTTAAACTGGAAAATTGAAAACTGTATATCTTCTAAGCACTGTGTTTTTCCCCCAGACGTTTCCGAAGACAAGATGTTCGGCATGGAAATGCAGCTCAGCAGTGTTTTGGACAGCAGTTTGTTGGTAATCCGAACATAATAAATTGCTACCAGTTGCTTTGAGCTTACTTTACAGACAACTGAAACGAAAAGCATTAAACACCTAATATGGAGAACCATAGTTATCTTTGCAGTTGACCTTCACAAGAGTAATGTTTACTGAAACATTATGTTTCTTTGAGTGGTGAACAGGGACTTTAAACAGAAATTATTTTTAAATAAATAAAAGATTCTTTTTACTTGAAAGCATTAACGACTCACATCAGAGTTCTCTAGATATTTCAAACCAATATATCACCTTGCCCTTAGTGTAAATGTCTTGTTGGATACCTCCAGAACTATTTATGTCTGACATTTATATATCACATTAAAATTTGCAAAGCATTTTACATGCACTGTGTCATGTTTCTTGTAACAACATTGGTATTATTAACCCCATTTTTATAGATGAGGAAACCAAGAAATGTCAGAAGCAGTATTTTAAACCACACCTCCCTGACTCAAAACAAAGTATTCTTCCCACTATGCCACATTTTCAGTATACCTAGAAACTTCCTTATTCCACTTTATTTTCCACCTGTCAAGAACTGCCTTGTTCCCTGATCCCTCATTCCTCTCCTATGGCCAAGTATGCCTACTTTCATTTATGAAATGTGGCCTACCAGTACTCTGACACCAATTCCAGCACTAGGAATGTAGTACACAAAGTACTCTTGCTTCACAAAGTCCTAGGCTTGGTATTAAGCCACGTTTTTGCTGCTTATTCTCCATATCACCTACTTGAACTTCTTTCATAGAAGGTTACCTCTGGTTGCGTAAAAGCCTAGTTCTAAGCCTTAAGTTTCTTCCTCACCTGGGTTTTATATATTATTTATTTGAACTCCCCGGACTTGCTTCATTATCTGTAGAGACATGTGGTATGTTTGCTTACCCCCACCTTAACTCACTTCCTGACTGTGACAACTGACCCTGTGGAAGCTATCCATCCTGACTATTATCTAGCTAAATTCCCATTCCTGACTGTCTCTAAATGTCTCTATGCCTTTTCTTCTCATGTCTTGGCAAAACATCCACTTTAAGTAACTTTCTTAATAGGCCTAGACCTAACTGAGTAAACCCTGAGAAGTTGTCCAACTTTGATCTTGAAATAACATTATTTGCCCTTAAAAGACAAGAGCTTCTTAGTTTGTGACAGAGACAAATCAGGGAGAGAACAAAAAGAAGAAAAAGAGAAGCCAAATACTAACTCCAAAATTTCTTTTACAGGAGAAGTGTTAGATAAGACTGAGGAACGTTTGGCATATGGTATAGAGTATAACAGTACTTTGCTAGAATGCACTCCACGATCATTGCAAGCAAAAGTCATCTGGTTCGTACAGAAAGCACGTGAAACAAGAAAGGAAGAGGTAATTTCTCATTTCTCATTTGATTCTATATGTTTATAAAATGCTTTAAAAATTGGGTACAATAAGATATTTGCTGATCTGAATTGATGTCTTCTTCAGATTTTTATTATTTTTTAAATCAACATTTTCAATAGTTATCAATCCTCACATTCAAGTTCATTAGACTTGGCTGCTGGAAATCAAAAGTTGATCTAGAACAGGTGTGGGCCTGTTTGATTCAGCCAAAGGGCCACACTGCAGGACCTAGAGAGCCATATGTGGCCTGACAAGCCACAGGTTCCCCACCTCTGATCCAGAAGAATGATCAATCTAGCTGAATGAATTTAATGTTAGTGTGTCACAAGGCTTTTCCAAAATGGTAATGCTAATTCTCAAGTCCAACTCTGATATCTTATAATGACACGGCTATTACCCTATGTTCTCAAAGGCTGCTCTAAAAAAGGACAAGTTTTGCAGGTATTGCCAAGTGATAAAGTCTGAATCGAGGAAAGTCTGGCAATGGGTCATAAATCTCTGAAATTCAAAGACATATCTAGTTAAATATGAAGAAACATAAGGTTAATCAATGTAGGGATTTTTTCAGCCACAACAATCCACAAACCAACCAGTCAATCAGCCAGCATTTGTTAAGGACTTAAATAAACACTAGTGATACAAAAAGAAACATAAACAGTCTTGGGCTTCAAGGAACTTACATTCTAATAAACTGTATATATTACAGCAAACATAGGTGGCAATGTTTCTTGGTTAGAGGAAAAACCATGCTGATAAAATCATTGTGACTAGGTAAACAAAAGTTCTATGAAAGAATAGTATTTTTCTTAGTATCACTCCTATGTTCAATTAGATCATTTTAAATGCTTACCTTCTTGTAAACAAAATGAATAATTTGTCAATGTGGTAAATTATTTACCTAAGAAAAAGATTAGTACTATCATCATTATCAAAAGGAGTTTATTAAATGCCTGATTGGATGGCTTTGGAATAGGGACCATTACTAGTGAACCACAAAGACACAGTTCCTGCTCTCTAGCATTCTACAGGTTAATGTAGGGGATATGAAGGATATAGAATATAATAATAATAGTTGGCATTTATTTAATACTTCAACGTTTATAGGGCACATTACCTCATTTATGTCATGTGATACTTCCAACAGTCCCGTGAGGAAAGTGTGTTTTTGACTGATAAGGAAATGGATATTTAGAGAGATTAAATAATTTGACATTGGAAGAAAATTCCTGAGGTGACATTCACATCCGACTTTCTGCTGATGCCAAGTCAAGGACTATTTCCACTATACAATACTGCTTCTGTAGACATAGAGAAAGTGGAAAAAAAAGATATATTAATTTAGTGGATAAAAATACATTGTTGAAGTATAGATGTAGGCCATGGATAAGTGCATTTTAGAGGTATGAAACAAGAGATGGACAAGTAATTAGGGACATACAAGATTTCTTTGTTCACCACAGAGCAAAACCAATGCATTTCCAATTTTTCATTTCTCTGTTGTCTGCAGACATGAGACATTCTTAGGTTTCCTCAGTCCTATAAGTTTTTACTTGCTCCTTCTACTCTTACGCCAATTCTGTCTTCCTGACTCCATTCCCTACATTACCTAATGTCGTCAAGACATCGGTTATATCTAAGCATGCATGTCTCACTTTGCATCACCTTTCAGATGAGCTGTTTGAGATATGTTTAGCATTGGTCTTTTGAAGCCACTACTAGTTACTATTTTCATTAGTTCCAAGGTCTTCAATTTTTTTTGCATATTGTTGCTATAATTTAAATTCTTCTCCTGGTCATGCTTATTTAACTTTGCATCAGTTCATCCAAGTTTTTCATGCTTCTCTGAATTGGTCATATTCTTCATTTCTATGGCACAAGAATGCTCCATTACACACATTCTTTCCAATTCGTTCAGCCTTTACTCTACTTAGTGAGCATGCATCTTGCTTCTAGTTCCTTGCTGTTTCAGAAGGTTCTCCTAGCAATATTCTTGCACATATGGGTCCTTTGCATCTAAACTTGATATCCTTTGCATATATACCAAATAATACTATTGCAAGATCATAGAGTATTTACAGATAAGCATCATAGAATAATTCCAAATCGTTTTTCAGAATGGTTGAATGTACATATCCACCAACAATACATTAACGTGCCTGTTCTAGAACTCTTCAAACAATTATTAATTTTCTGATCCTTTTTGCGCATCTGATGGGTATGAAAAGGAACCTCAGAATGTTTTAAATTTTTGTTTCCTTAATTAATATTGATTTGGAGTGTTTTTCATACAATAGTGTATCGTAAGTAAATAATAATTAGAGAAATCAGAAAAAGAAGGAATGTTGATGTAAAATATTAAATAAAATGTTACTGAGAGGCTATAGAAACATCTTCAAACTAGACTATATTACTATGCAAAACAATTAAAATCACATGATTATATTAATAGATACATAAAAAGTTTTGAAAAATACAACACCCATTTATGTTAAAACATTAAAACCATAGTAATAAGTAGGTCTTTTCTTAATAAAATAAACCAAGAACAATTATTATCTATAAATTAGAACCATTAACAGACTTTCCAATGAGATTCAAATAAAGTAAGGATGTCCATTTTCATCATTATTCTTTAACATAAATTTAGGATTCCTAGCAATAGTAATGAAAATAAAAATAAATTAAGAGAATAAACAAGGGAAAATAGGCCATCAGCACATCAGGAGATATGATAGAGATTCAATTACAAGTTAATTGAAATAATTAATTACTTCAATAAAGTGTCAAGATATAAAATAAATCCACAAAATTATAAATATTTCTGTGTATGACTAAGAAAATCTAGTAGGAAAGAGAAGAAAGTCTATTCAAAATATCATAAGAATATATACAATATTTGAAAGTCAGTCTCCCAAGATATACTTAGAATTTGTAGAAATATTATTTGTAAAAGACTCTTTACAGAAATAAAGACAATAAAAATATTAATTACTCATGATCAGTTTATGCAAATATAGTAAAAATAATGTATAGTCTAATACTATACCTATCAAAACACTTTGCTTACCTTATAGAACTAGAATAAATAATAACAATATTCATCTGGAAAAGCAAAAGGTCAAAAATCTCAAGAAAAATGATGGGGAAAAAAGGTGAAAATGAAGGGGGAAATTTAGCAGTCTCACATGTTAAACTATACCACAACTCAATTATTATCAAAACCATTTTTTAGTGATTAAAAAGTTGAGCAGTGTAATATATTAGGTAAACAATCCCAATAAATAATCAAACTTAGTAGAATTTTGTAGAATAAATCAAAGATTCTAACTCCTAACATAAGGACTTCCTGTGATCTGCTAAAAAAAAATAAAATAAAATCTGGAAGGCAATCTGGCAGAAATTAGGCTTAAACTAACAACTTAGGCACCACCAACATACTGTAATAAACTCTAAATGGATATATGACCTGAAGATTTTGTTACTAATAGAGGAGAGGGGAAAGAGATATCTTTTACTACTTCATATGGGAAAAGAAATCCCAATCTATAAAAAGGATAGAGATGATCATAAAAGATAAATCGGAAAGTTTCGATTACATAAAATTGTAAAGTTTTTGTATAATCAAAATAAATATGGTTAGAGTTAGAAGGGAAAAAAGTAATTGGGCAGCATATTATTTTCCTCCTTTTTTAAAGCTCCATATCTACCTCCTTCATCTTAGATGATCTCACCTCCTCCAGTATTGAAACTACCTAATATAAATTCTCTCACTCTGCTGTTCTTCAGTTTTATATGACCCTTCTTCACCCCACTTGGGAATTTCTTAGCTAAGATCCTGAAGTGGTTTGAAATTTCCTTCTTCAGTTCATTTTACAGATGAGGAAACTGAAACAAACAGGGTTAAGTGACTTGCCCAGGGTCACACAGCTAGTAAATGCCTGAGGCCAGATATGAATTCAGGAAGAAGAATCTTCTTGGCTCCAGGCTGCACATTCTATCCACTGTGGAAATTTGCCTCTAGTCCTTTGGACATCTATAGCTTCACCTATCTTCATCTCTCATGTCTTAGAGCAAAAGGTAGGCCTTGCCCTTGATCCTACTCCTTATCTCCTTTTGTACCATTTTCTGTTAGTTAGTTCTCTCTCCTGTAGTCCTCAGTCATTTTATTTCACTTGCTACTTTTACTCTGCTTATAAACATGATCATTTTTCTCTTAACTAGGTAATTAAAAAATCCTTTAATCCTATAAGTCTTTTGTGGAACTATTCTAATTCTTACCCTAAACAAACTTTTTAAAAGATAGTCCACACTCAATGCCTAAACATTCTCTTCAAGTGGTGTTCACATGGTACTACTTGTCTTTGCAACTGTTTTGTACAATTCTGCTTCATTACATACTTCAGTGGATTTGCCTTCTCATCGATGTGAGTCCTTCCTCTAACAGTGTAGTTGATGACTCATCTTTGTTTTCTCTTCCTGTTCAGTGCCTCTCTATGTCATTCCATAAATCCTCCAGTGAGGTATTACCCAACATGCTGGGGCTCTTTCTCTGGGTCTTTAAAAATTTTAAGATTACCAATGCAGGGTCCAAGCTGTTCATCCCTTATTCTTCTCGTGAGATGGGTTTCTTTTCTGGCCACATATACCCAAAATGATGTCTTTTACACCACTTTTTTGAGCCAGTTGTCATTGATAGTGTGCTGCAGCATCCTGAAACTCACTATTCACTGTAATTGTTCATCATCCAATACTATATGTTATAGTTATCTGCAATAGTGCTTTATCAACACCATAGAGTCTGTGGTCAGTGAGGGCAGGGACTAAGACTTGTCTACATTTTGTACTGACTACAGGGCCTACCACTGTACTCTGCACACAGTTGGTATTTAATTAATGTTTCCTGAATAAATACAGATTAATTTCCTCAGTCTTAAAGTCGAACTGTGTGTGCTGTGTTTGTATAGATAGATATCACTCCCGCCAAAACTTCATGTGCCCAGCCCATTCACTGCTAAATACACTTCTAACCCCTTTTTATTTTAAGAGCCATCAGTTTAGTTCAAATGCACCTTTACTGAATTATCATATTCTGCTCTCTTTTGTATATTTTTTGTTCAAAAACAAAATAAAACTCACCGCCTCTCTTTCATATTCCATATTTTCCAATCTTTACTACGTTTTGATATTCCTCTCTCTCTCCCATTTCTGTCTCTTCCTGGTCAAAGCATATCCCTTATTAGGATTTTGTTCAAGTAGTATCTTCTCCATGAAGTTTTCACTGATACCCTGCTGCTAGAAATGATAGTTCCCTCTTTGGAATCCTCATAGGACTTATTTTATATTTTTCCCCATGCTCTAATTATGTTTCTCTTTATTTTACAATTATGTATGCGTGTGTATTATCTCACCTAATAAATTTTAAGCTCCTTAAGTGTAGAGACTACACTTATATATATCACGTATGTATGTTATTTATTTTACTAATTATTACTTATTACTTATATCTCCCAGTCTGCCTAGAATATTTTTCACAGAGTAAATACTTAATATATATTTGTGAATGAGAATGGAAATCCTAACGCTCTGAGATAGAAGCATATAGATCTCTTAATTTACCCCCAAACTATTAAGGTTTATGTATTACAAACTAGAAACAAAAATTCTCCAAGGAATTACAGTTTAATAATAATACAAAAATGATCTGGAAGTCTGCTGATAAGGGAGACTGAATTAAGTATACCTAATAGGTATGACCCATTATAGTGCTGAAATTTTTCTCAGTTTTATTTTGTCAGAAGTGGATGAGAGCTTCTTTTGAGCCAATCATCACTAATTTAGCAGTGTGTAAGAATGCCTGATATTCTGAATTGACTATCTCCAGTAGAAGAGTCATTGTGTTATTAATGGCTTTCTTCACTCCATCTGGCCTGTTTCAGATTAGAATGTCATTCTAATCTTGTCTTGGGTGGAAAAATTTTACCTCGTCAGTCTTTCTGACATACTGCATCCATCAACATTTAGCTGCAGCATTCATTCTCCTTTCTGCTGGAATTTTCTGGCTCCTCTCATATTGCCTTATTAAAACTTCTGTCTTTCCTAGTTTTATCTTTTCATCTTTGTATACAGTTCTCTTAATTGGTACATGGGGATAGGACTTGGATTAGGGACTAAACCTTTGATTTCATTGATGTAGATAACTCCCAGATGAGGAAGCTCTCTCTAACAGTGCAGATAATTATCTTTTCCCCAACTTAATATCTTGGAAAGGTTTCTATCACTAACTCAATCAATATTTATTATTTATTAAGTGCCTGTTACATGCCAGACATTGTGCTAAACCCTAGCAATACAAAAAGAGGCAAAAAACTGTCCTTGTCTTCATGGAGCTTACAGTCTAACTAATGACAAAAACAACAACAAGAAAGAAGAGAAGAAGAAGGAGAAGAAAGAGGAGAGGGTGAAGAAAAAGGAGAAAGGGAAGAAGAGGAAAGGAAAAGCAAAGGAAAAGGAGGCTTAGAGGAAGAAGATGAAAAGAAGGAGAAGAAGAAAGAGGAGGAGGAGGAGGAGGACAATGACAACATCAACAGTAGATTAAGGGAGTCTCTGAATGTCAGGCAGCTAGTGTGTATGAGAGGCAGAACTGGATCCTAGGTCTTTTTACCTCTCAGATCTGCTCTATATCCATTACAATGCACTATCTCTATAGAATTAATGCTTTCATAAATATAAGTGATTCTGTGTAATGGGTGGTTTATATGTTCTGTCATTGCTTTTATTGCTACACATTGGGATTCAAAACTTTGCTTTCAGTCAAATATCCAAAGAAATTTGTTAACTTCATTGCATTCATTTTATATGTACTCTGTAGGCAAAGCATAGTACATTAAGGATTGGTATAGGAAACAATTCTTACAAAAGAGATTTCATGAGAAAGTTACCGACATTATCTGAATCGGTTCTAACATACAGTCATTTTATTATATATGGGACTTTCCATCTCTTTATAAAATGCTGTTTTAATTGTTGTTTTGCATAGAGCTCCATTAAATAGCAAAATTACAGAGGCCTTGGAGGAAATGGCTTAATGCAATTTCTTCAAAAAATGCTGAGGTATTAAAATGTAATTGCTTATTGCTGCCTTGCCCCTTATTCCCCTATTTCTCCATAGACACATGATCTAATTAATCCAAATTCCACATATCTGTAGGATCTGTTAAGGCCCAGGTGAGAATATCACCTTACAGACTTCAGGCTGTTGTCACCAGTTAGTGTTTATTTTCCCCGAATTGGGCCTTTTCTCTTTTGTGTATTAAAGTTCCTGCTGCTCATTTTTTTTGATCACTGCCATCAACATTATTGCCATTTCTTTTCATTTCAACTACTCTCTTTCCCTCTTTTGGCTCCATTTTTCTTTGTATCTTCTGTCTCCTGTAATTTGCTCCCATTTGTGGACAAAAAGTTTGTTAGTGATATATAGAAAATGTTAGGTGGAGCCCTAATTCTTAGACAATCACGCAACTTTAGAATCAACAGGTTACAGAGGTGGTCATCAAGCTCCACCTATACCTAAACAGGAATTCCTGCTATAGAACCCGGGACAAATTGTCATCTAACCTCTGCTTGAAGGCTCATTTCTTCCATAGGTAGTGCATTTCCAATGGGGTAGGTAAAAGGGTAAGGGAAAAATTCTTGCTTATATCAAATCATAATTGTCTTGCAAAACTTAAAGTGTTATGCAAGTGTAAGCTACTTGTCATCATCATTATCATGATTACCATTGTCATCGTGGTGACAACCCTCATCATCATCATCATCATCATTTGCAACTTTCATGCTCTAAGGTATTTTCTATCTAAAACTGTGCACATTATTCCATATGTGGTCTTATAGTAGCCAAGTACGTTAGCACCATCTGTGTTCTGTGTGCTGGGCATCTCATAGCAATATAAAGTTAACTTTGTTGTCATTTATTTACCCATAATGAGCTTTCCATCTAACTATATGATAATGTAGCCATGTATGTCCATCTTGTCTGTAAGGAAACCTTGAGAGAGATTGTAAAATGCTTTGCTGAAATTTTGGCATACTATGTTGATAACATTCCCATGATCTACCATTTGTAATGTTTATTTTTAAAAAAAGAAAAGGGAGACTTTTATGGAATTACTTGTCTAGGTGAGGTTCCCCTGGCCTTACTGATAACCACTTGTCTTCTGAAGTATTCACAGAAATAACTTTTTTTTTTGAGATACTCAAGGGTTGGCTAACATTGTCTGAACACTTCCCATGCTATCTCTCCTTTTGCTCATGAGCTCATCATATTACTCTTCGATGTCCAAACACTACATTTTGTTAAATTGGAGAAATTTGGAAAAAACATTAAATATGCATTTTTCCTTCAGATTCAAAAATCCATTATTGGTTTGAAGAATGTGCTTTCTATTTAATATGCCAAATAAGGAAAGGATAAAGTAGAAATATATTTTATTCAGGAAGTCTTTCAAAATATTGGGCAATAATATTACATGTTCAAAAGCAGGGCATCATAAATAGGAAGTATGAATTTTTAAGGAGACATTTCTCATACAGACACCAGTGAATCAATTTTGATACTCTTGTCCTGGAAATAATGAAATACTGCAAGCTTCCCATATTTTAAAGGGTCAAGTCAAAATCCCATTAAATGAGTTCCATCTTAATGGAAGTCTCCATATAATAAAAACATTCCTAAGCTCCAACTGCCAGCAATGCTTAATAGAGTGAAGGTAGTAATATCGAAGACTTGTCCATGCCCATTCAAAGGTCATTTTATTGACATTTGTCCCTCAGTGACATTTCATTCATTAAACCAGAATAAGTATCTCAATGAGCTTGAAATCCTGATTCTCAGTCCAAGGCATCCTTGTTAAGTTACCCCTTGAAATAGGGTGTCTCTTGGGGGAGCCTCAGGATATTGTTTGTTTTCCATATCTGTACCAGGATTATTCAAAGGCTAGAAGGAGCAACATTTATACAACTAAATATTGATATGCATCTTCTGCACATAGAATATCGTACAAGACACTAGAAGAGATACAAACTTTAGTTAAGTCATGGCCATTTTATCCATAAATAATGGAGACATGTAAAGAAATAAATATAATACTGAATTGCATATAATAAGCATATAAGTGAGATGCAAGTAGAAATATGTTACTAACTGGAGGGTTTAAGGAAGTTCTCAAAAATAATTTGGGCCTTCAAATGTATGTAGAAATTGAATAGGAAAAGAGAGAGAGGGACAGACAAAGACACAGAGAGAGAGATGGAGGGGGTCATTCTAGGCTTAGGGAATAGCATGAAGAAAAAATTGGAGAGAAAAATCAAATGATACAAACAACAAATCCATTTTGGCATGTACTCAGAACAAGTGGGAGGAAACAATGCAAAATCTACTATGCTGTGGAGAAAAGAACACTGGATAGGGTCTGAGAAAAGGGATTTCAAACTTGACTCTGTTTCCTACATCATGGATACTCTAGAATGAATAATTTTTACTGTCTATGGTTCTCAGTGTCTTTATCCATAAGTAGAGGAATGGTACTATATTAACTCTAAAGTTATTTCCAGATTACATCTTAAATTACAAGGTTATTTAAGATTGTAAAGGTAGGATGCTCCAAATTATAGATAGCAAAGAACGGAAGGCAGAGAAATATTTTTTGGTTGATATTAGGGATCTACTGAAGCTTTTTGAAGAAATGTAAAAAAAGCATGAGTCTTGAACCATTGTGTAATAAATAGAATGATGAAATCTTAACTCTGCTTTATTATGATAAAGTAGTAAACCAAGGAAAGTCATTTCAACCTCTGGACTTCATTTTCCTCTTTTGTGAAACCAAGGAGTTGGATTCCATGGCCTCTGACATTCCTTGCAACTCTAGCTCTGTGATCCTAGAATGTATTATTAATATGTGTGGCACAGTGTGAATGAGAACTTATAAGAGATCCAGTGGATCCAGAAAGACTTGTCAGGCTAGGTAGCTTGATGTATATTTCAGTTCACTTAAATAGTACTGTATGACTATTGCACAAGTCCAAGAAGCCAGTGAAGATGTTAATAGAATTGTTGCGGTGAAGTAGAGAGGAAGAAACTGATGCAAAAATGGGAGGGGGGTAGAGAATCCATAGGACTTGGTCGCTAATTGAGAATTTAAAGTAATTACAGGGGATAGAGTCAATGATAACACTAAGGTTTTGATTGTGAGGATTTGGTTTGTGCCACTCTTAGAAACACTAAAGTTAAGAGGAAGTACAAGTTTGGATGGGGGTCATATTAGAGAGAGGCACAGAAGTTCAGGGGAAGTATAGGTTAAGGGTACAAGTATATTTGGAAATGGATGCAATAACTTGGTGTTCTTCACCGCCCCCCCCCCCAATCCATCCATCCGTCTATCCATTTAGCGTATTTACTGAGAGCATCTACAATAAAGACTCTACGATGATTCCTATTAGTAATGCAAAAAAGAATACTGAGTCTTTTTCCTCATTGAACTTTCAGTATAGTGGGAGAAAACCCTAGCCAGTAAACAGATTCCCATATCATTGGCTTCATGGTCTTTCTCTTCCCATATTTAGTAATCCTCGTAATGCTTTTTGGCAAGTAGATTGAACTAAGAGTTCCTCAGTTCTGGATCCCTCTCAACCTACTTATGCTTGGATGTTATTAGGAGAAAATATGTGGATGTATTATTCAAAATAATTAATATTAGACCTATAAGTAACATTGTTGTTGAGTTGTTTAGGTTGTGTCCAATTCTTCTTGACCCTTTTTGGGGGCTTTCTTGGCAAAGATCCAAGAGTGGTTTGCTGTTTCTTTCTCTAGCTCATTTTACAGATGAGAAACTGAGGCCAACAAGATTAAGTTAAGACTTGTCCAGGGTCACACAGGTAGTAAGCGTCTGAGGCTGGATTTGAACTTGAAGATGAGTCTTTCTAATTTCAGGCCCAGTACTCTAACCACTGTACCACTTAGCTGTCCATATTGGCATAAGTTATCAGACTCCTCCTCTGATGCCTCATTGTTATTTAGAGGTAACTTTATATCCTCAGAGGCTATCCCTAGCGTCGTGGAGGGGTTCGAGTATGGACCTAGAAACAGACTGTGCATCTGTCTTCCAAAGACAAGTCTAGGGAAGTAAAGACAGGCTTTTTAAGAGAAAGTTTACCACCAGCTGATTGATTTGGGGGCAAAACATTTTTTAAACCATTTACCAGGTCCATAGAGGTTTCAATCAGTGTCTATTTAGGACTAATCACAGATGTAAAATAAAATCATAGAACTTTTTAAGATGACGTGTTGAACATTATTTAAAAGAGAAGAACAATGTTCTCTATCATGAGTCACAAATATGTTTCACTGCTCCATCAATATTCTCTATTCTCTCTCTTGTTATCCAATAAAATTGTTACGTTCCATCCCTTTTGGACATCAAGAGTAGTAATAGGCAAATTAGTTGGTGGAGGACAGTTTATGGCTGCGAAGAAAAGAAGTTAAGGTGTCACTAACTTCCTTCTATGTAACTTTTGATGCCATTCACCCTTAATTTGTGTTAAGTGTCAGTGGTAAATTAACTATAGATACCGTGCTTTCTTAAGATAGCTTCCCTTATTATCACCATGGAAAATTAAATATTATCAAATACATGAAAGGTACATGAGTCCATATTGCACTAGTGGAATTCAGGGAAGTGAAACCCTATCTTTAGTTTTACCCTCTCATTTTCTATGACTCACTGTTCAAAGACTTCCACCAATACCAAGCTCAACAGGGCGCTTAAAGGATCAAATGACAGTCATGGCTTTCTGTCTTCTTGTGTCCATGGATTGAAATCAGAAGCTTTTGTTCTTGTATTCTTTTTTCTTTGTTGTGTTTTCATAACATTAAGTACAGCATGTGAACTCCTAGAATCATTTGAAACAGCTGCTTCACAGTTCTGAACTTTTAAACTCCTTTCAAGCCTTTTCCAGAACAAAAACACCCATCTTTACTAAACGAGAAATGACTGTTTACAGCTCCAATTATGGATGTTCTGAGTTTGCATGTGTGGCTTTGATCAGCCTCACTAAATGTTCTTATGCTCCCAATTGCCCTTTTTTTTAAGTACGATTCACCAACGCTCATTTACCTTCCTTTCTAGCTATAAGAATTTATTCCTATTTTACAGACAGAAAAAAGAAGGCACAGAGAGAGGTCATAGGAATAGAAATGTGAATAAAAAATGGACATGGAACCCAAGTCTTTCCATGTTTTTCTAGAACTCCATATGATAATATGCTGTATCACCTTGCTTATTAAATTATTTCACAAAGCGTTTATTAAATGCCAATTCATTTCAACCCAATAAACATTTATTAAGCACCTTCTCTGTGCCACACACTACTAAGTGCTAGAGATCAATAAAAAGATAGTTCCTGTGCCCAAGGAGCTTGCAATCTAGAGGAGGAAGATATTGCATAAAAAAGAAGCTGGAAAGTAGGGATAGATAGAGGTGAATGGGACATTTCCATTCCATGGAGTTGAAGGCAAGCAGAGCTACAGTAGAAAATGGAATGAAAGTCCAACTCTTGGTGTCTATAAAGGAAAGCTTTTGGAGGAATTAAGTGCTCTACCACTCCATCCCTTCATTCAGAAGAGAGAGGAGGTTCAGAGTGGTGGGAAAGTGTCCAAGTCTAAGTTAGAATGGTGATGAGATTAGAAATGATTATCTTGGAAGTTTTTCTCCATGCATTAGTTTTCCCTCTTCCTTCTCGAAACTTTCAGACTATTCCTCAGTCTTTTTTTTTGGCTAGATCTTTATCTAGGTCATGCCCTCTAACTGTGGTGTCCCTCAGTTTCCATCTTCTTTTTCTTCTTTATAGTCACTCACTTGGTGATTCCTGTCCCTATGAGTCTGTCATCTCAGTGTTAATTTCCAGATCTATATATCCAGCCGTAGTCTTTCTTCCGAGTTCCAGTCTTACATCACCAACTTCCTCTTAGACATTTCCAATTGAATGTTCTGTAAGCATCTCAAGCTCAACATACCCCAAATACAGGATATTCCTAAAGTGTGGACACATAGGCAAAAAAGCATATTTTCAAGAAATTAAATGAATGAAATTTTCAACATTTTATTTAATTGGTATATTAACAGATAACATCTTCAATATGATTTCCATCATTTGTGATGCAAAGGTTGACATCCTTTGCAAGATTCACATGAACTCGATGCAATAACTTCACATTTCCTATGTGTCCAGACATTAGGAACACCCTATAGAACTTATCTTTTCCTCCAGACCTGTCCCTATTCAAAAATTTCCTGTTTCTCCTAAAGGTACCATTATCTTTTCAGTCACCCAAGTTCATAATCTTAATGTCATCTTCAATTTCCTTACTCTCACTCACCTAATATAACCAAACAGTTGCCCAATCTTTCTACTTCCACATAATATGAAAATGTATCTGTATGTATGTCTGTGTGTATGGACACAGTTGACTTGAACTAGATAAATAGATATATACATATGGATATATTTACATATGTGGAGATATATTTAGATAGATATATCTATGTCTATATATAGATATATAAAGGGAGAGAACTATACAGATCTTTAAACATATTATATAGATAGGTAGATAGATTGACATATAGACAGGTAGATGTACCCCCTGCCTTCCATTGTCACATCCACCTTCCTAGTTTAGTTCTTCATGTCCTTTTATCTGTACTATTTCAGTAGTTTTCTAATTGGTCTCCCTGCTTCAATTCTTTCCCCTTTCCAATTCATCTTCCACAAAAGCGCTAATGTGATTTTCTTTTTTTTTTTTAATTTTTTTTGGTGGGGAGAAGGCAGGGCAATTGGGGTTAAGTGACTTGCCCAAGGTCACACAGCTAGTAGGTATGTCATGTGTCTGAGGCTAGATTTGAACTCAGGTCCTCCTGACTCCAGGGCCAGAGCTCTACTCACTGAGCCACCTTACTGCCACAACAATGTGATTTTCTTAAAAGCTAGTCTGATCATATCACCACCTCAACCCTCCCACCCTATCACCTCTCCCTCAAACTTGAGTGGTTCCCATTTACCTCTGGGATAAAAGTCTTTGGCTTTTAAGACTTTTTATGATATAACTTTTCTGGTCTTCTCCTGTGTTACTCCCCTCCACACACTCTACCACCAGCCATAAGGCTTATTTGTTCATCACACATGGCACTACATTGAATATCTCTATGCCTATTCACTGGCTGCCTCCACCTCCCACTCCCATGTCTGGAATGTTCTCCCTCCTTACTTCTGACTTCCTTCAGCTCCAATGGGAATCTTCTGTAGAATGTCTTTTGAGGTTCTCTGCTACCCATACCCTAGCCCCTGCCTCAGCTAATACGGATGTCCTCTCTAAGATTTCCTTCTGTCTTCTTTGTTTACATCTGGCTTGTAGCTATTTATATTTATATTTTCTCCTCTATTAGAATATAAAATTCTTGAGGTCAGGGACTGTTTTTGTTTTTTTTCCCCTTGTATCTTCAGTCTTTAATACAGTGCCTGACACGTATTAAGCATTTGATAAAAGATTGTTGTTTGATTTCCCATAAGTACTAAGTACACATGGGATTAACATAAATATATACTTCTAATTGAGAACACCATGTTTAAGTGTAAATTGGTGCTTGGTTTTTTTTTTCTTCCCACATAATTTCATTGCTTTTCAATGTCATGGTTAAGTACCTTGACTGCCTCTTTCCTATGAAAAAATGCTGGACCAGTTGTTTGCAGCATATGGAAATCACTCTGTCCTCCTGAGGAGCAAGGCAACCAGATGTGCAGAATTCTTTGTTCAATTGTTCAAGTCTGTTTCTTTGACAATGTAAGCATACTGAATCGATTTTTTGGTATCCTAGAATGTTGAAGACATTTTCTAGAAAAAAAATGTACTTATGAAGAGTGAATATAGAAACACTTGGTAGAAATAATGTAAAAATTATGTTTTATGTATTATATTAACTTCTTTCCCAAAGAAAGCTGGCATACAGATATTGAAAAACCACAGTAATACACACAATGTGAAAACAATTGTGTAACCATGAATTGCTAGAGTTACCCATGTTAACTGAAGTGAAAAGACTAAATCACATATAGACTTGAAATACCAATTTCCATGTCTTTTTCTTATAGGCATTTATGGTTCATAAGAGATACATTTAATTTTCAAAGTGATTTAATATATAGTACTGCTCCAGACTGAGATAAAACAGAGTTCTATTTCCAGCCTTGCAACTTATATATAACAACCAAAAGAGAGACAAAGGATTGAGAAAGCCATGATCCCTCTCCCTACCTCGGTGGTACAGAACAATTTGTGCTATTGTGCTCATACTAAGTATATATTATTTCTCTCTGTGTTATTTATAGAATGCTACTGTAGCAGGTGTAGAAAAATAGGCTCATTTCTATGTCAGTGGCAGAGAAGTAAAACAAATAGGTCAAGGATTATATGAGCTAGGAATATATGCATTTTCTTTCAAGCTATGTCTGGAACTTCTTTACCCTTATTACCAAGCACTTTCCATATCATCAGTCATACAGTTAGATTTGTTGGTGCCCACTAAAGCACTCTCCTTTGGGAAAGGAAGCCCAAAGACAAGATCAGTTGGTGATCAGTGGTGCCCACAATTAAAATAAATCTGGATTTGACAGCTATCTTATGGCTGTAATCATTGCCTTTTCTTCACTGCTACAAGTGGTTGGAAGAGGGGCAAAGGGGTACCAGAAAACAAACCACAATATTTACTTGAATCCAACAACCATATATATATCCACGAACTATATAATGATAAGTGCTCAGGGGATGGAGGTGAAAGTATGCAGGAGATTATTGCTGTCATCAACATGAATGACTTTCTTGTTGTGTTGAAGTACTCTCAGTACACTGGCTAGCTTCCATCTACAATGATGCCACAGAAACTAGAATTTAGACTACTTTTTAGTCCTCATAAAAAGACACTCTTCATCTACCAAGTTCCTTTTTTTCCTGATTTTTCCTGATTTGACCTGAGTTCAAGTCCCTCTTCTGAGACTTACTGAGTGTGTGATCCTGGGCATGTGACTTCACTAACTAGTTCTCCAGGCAACTCCTCATAAGTTGGAAAAATTTACAAACTTTTTCATAAACAAAGCCAATACGACCAAGAGTAGAAAGAAAGCAGAAAGCTAGAATACATTTTTTACAGCAAGTGTCTCTGACAAAGCCTTCATTTCTCAGATATCTAGAAAACTGAGTCACAGTTACAAGAATACAAGTCATTACCCAATTGATAAATGTTCAGAGGATATGAACAAGCAGTTTTAAGATGAAGAAAGCTATCTATAGTCATGTGAAAAATGCTCTAAATCAGTATTAACTAGAGAAATACAAATTAAAACAACTCTGAGGTACCAACTCACACCAATCAGATTGGCTCATACGACAGAAAAGGAAAATGTTGAATGTGGGAAAATTGGGACACTAATACATTGTTGGTGTAGTTGTGAACTGATCCAACCATTCTGGAGAGCAATTTGGAACTATGCCCAAAGGGCTATAAACCTGTGCGTACCCTTTGATCCAGCAATATCACTGTAAGGTCTATATCCCAAAGAGATTTTTTTTTTCAAAAAGGGAAAAGGACCCTATTTGTACAAAAATATTTATAGCAGCCTTTTTTGTGGTGGCAAAGGTTTGGAAATTGAGGGGATGCCCATCAATTAGGGAATGGATGAACAAGTTGTGGTATATGAATGTAATAGAATACTATTGTGCTATAAGAAATGAGGAGCAGGATGATTTCAGAAAAAAACTGGAAAGATTTACATGAACTGATGCAAAGCGAAGTGAGCAGAACCAAGAGGACATTGTAGAAAGTAACACCAATATTGTACAGTGATCAGCTGTGAATCACTTACCTATTCTTAGCAATCCAATGATACAAGACAATCCCAGAGGACTCCTGCTGAAAAATGCTGTCCACATCCCAAGAAAGGACTGATGGAATCCGAATGCATATTGAAACATGCCATTGTTCACTTTATTATTTTTGTTTTTTGGTCTGTGTCTTTCGCAAGACTAATATGGAAACATGTTTGGTGTGATCACACATATATAACCTATATTAAATTGCTTACTCTCTCAGGGAGGGGCATAAGGAAGGAGGAAGGGAGAGAGTGTGGAACTTAAAATTTAAAAATTGAATGTTAAAACTGTTTTCACATGTAATTGGGAAAAACAACAAAATATTTTTTTAAATAGCCTGTAATTTGCAGAGAAACTGTTGACCAGCATTGCTGGAATGAATTTTCTCACCTTGGAGTACCTTATACCAATGAAATTTTCACCATCCTCATGTATCTTCTTTAGGATCAGTGTTTCAGGGCTCGATGAAATCAAAACAATATCCACTGAAAACAGAAACATCAGAAAGATCTTTATTTGTTGTTGTTATTGTTGGGCGTGTGTGTGTGTTTAATGGACAAAAAAGTAAGCCCAGATTGTTCTTGTATCCTCCGCCCCACTTCTGTTAATTATTACTATAAAAAGATTTGGTCTGATGTAGATTTTTAAAAATAAAAGCCTATTTATTTCTGTCTCATTCCTTCCTAAAGGAGGCCCTCACTATTCGTGTAGTTTTCATCTCTTAAAGATTCTGTAAGATAGGGAAAGTAAGCATATAGGGGAATGGCTAGTAATATTTTCTTGGTTGCTGTCTTGAATAGTAATAACAGCCATGATTTTTTCATCCAAACGTTTGGTACCCTATCCTTTTTCAGGTATCTGGAGAATCAGCATCTCAGAAATTATGTCATCCTAGTCACGGGCTTCTATGGGTGCTCTCATTCTAGCTCATCATCTTTTAAAATCTTTCTTTACTTTAGTATCATTTCTATTATTTTACAAGGTATATTGGAAACTATAGTGTTAGCGCGCTAAACTATTGTGTTAAATATACTGTCACGGAGGGAAAAAGATATAAAATAAAAATAATACAAATACTGAATTTGTGCAAACTAGAATTTCTATAAGAAATAAAGGGGAAATCAAATTAATAAAATGAAGTATAATCTCCTTCAAAATACAGATTTATTTCTGCTGTAACATTATATCTGTTCTATTATTCAACAGATTTCTTTAGAGACTAAGATCCCAGGGTTAAAGTGGGCAAAATAGGCCATATCTGGCTGGGTTCCTCTGTAGAAAGGAGTCCTCACAAAAAAAAAACAAATTTGATAATGTTTATAGGTACCCCAATGCTTATTTTTTAACAAATACATTTGAAGTAGATGATTAGTGAGACTAATTAAGGGAGGTAGAAAATGTGAAGTTCAGAACGTACCACTGATGTCACCACTGATTTTAAATGGCACAAGAGTTGAAGTTACATGAACTAGGAATGCAACTATATTCTTGTTCAATACTTCCATGCTCTGCAATTTCATTTTAATGAATGCTTCCTCAACACATAAAATTATAATGTTGTTGTTTGGTCATTTCAGTTATGCCTGAATCTTTGTGACCCCATTTGGGGCTTTCTTAACAAAGATAGTGGAGTGGTTTGCCATTTTCTTCTCCAGCTCATTTTATAGGTGAATAACTGAGGCCAATAAACTTGCTATAGCAGCAACCACACTGGCACACCCAGGATAGCTGATAGCATAGGTTGTTTGGTTAACAATCCTACTTTTAATCACATTTACTAGTTCAGGGGAAAAGTCAGGACCCTGAATGTCAGAGAAAATACAAGCAGAAAAAAAACAGAGAAAAGGCACAAGCAGAGAAATTAGTGCAGACCAACAGACAGGGCCCCTAATTGCATGAATGAAAGCAGTATTGCTATATACTTTAAATACACCACTGGATTGAGAGAGACCTTACATCTGAGCATTTGGGGAGTTCTGAACATATGGCTACTCAGTCTTGACAAGAGAATCACAAGATTCTTCTAATAGGTGAATTCCCAAAGCAAATGCTAACTTCAGAATACACACGCATATGCACACACACACTCTCATTCTCTCTCTCTCTCTCTCTCTCTCTCTCTCTCTCTCTCTCTCTCTCTCTCTCTCTCTCTCTCTCTCTCCCTCTCTCTCTCCCTCTCCCCTAATAGACTCAGAGCCAGAAAGCACCACAACCTACCTCACTTAGTGCCTGATTAGCTGAGTACCAAAAGGTGTGGAAGCCTTCCTACAAGCCCCACCTAAGTAAGCTTCACTTAATGGGCTCCATGTGAGACCTATTAATGGGGCAGGGAAGATCTTCATATCACATTAACATTACACTTGCCCAGGATCACACAGGTAGTGAATGTCTAAATCTCAAGTTCAGATCAGGTAGATGAGTCTTCCTGACTCCAGGCCTGGCACTCTATCCACTGCACCACCTAGCTGCCCCTCTACCCTTCAATAGTCTTCTTGAAACATTGCAGCTTTTAAAAATAAGCCATGTGATCTAGAGATAGTCAACCTCTCTAATCATAACTAGGTTGCTTTCAAAAATACAAATCTATATAGTCTGTTATCATAGTCTTTCCAGCTTTCAGTAGAGGTACTGAAGCAGTTTGGAGAAACCATAGGAAACTGGAGGATATAGCTAAGGGAAGTGATAACGAATTTCAAGGTAGTTTAATTACTTAGTGCATCCATATGATTAATAAGTATGTGTATGTATCATGCAGGATTACATAAAGAAATATTAAAAGGAATCCTTAAATTATATACTTTTAAAGGTTACAGTGATGACTTTTTTAAAATTTGTTATCCCTTATGATATTATTTACTTGTTCAATCTTTTAGGTGAAGACAGATGACAGAGTTGTCAAAATGGACCTTGGTTTGCTCTTCCTAAAACTACACAAAATGGATGCAGGAACCTATTTTTGTCAGACAGTGGAGCACAGTTTTGTCCATACAGTCCGCAAAATCACCTTGGAGGTGGTAGAAGAGGAGCGGGTAGAAGAGATGTTTAACAAAGACTATGAGGAAGAGGTTGCCCATAAAATGCCTTGTCCTGTCCAGAGCAGCATTCCGCAAGGGTCAAAGCCATGGTACAAAGAGTTCCTGCAATTGATTGGCTATAGCAACTTCCAGCGAGTGGAAGAGTACTGCGAAAAAGTGTGGTGCACAGATAAGAAGAGGAAAAAGCTTAAAATGTCTCCCTCCAAATGGAAGTATTCCACCCCACAGGAAAAGAAGCTTCGGGCCAAATCTGAGCACTATCGCCTACCCAGGCATGCACTGGACTTCTGATGGGGTGAAACCATCAGCTGACTTTTTGAAGAATTTTTATTTGGACTTCTGAGATTTAAAAGACTAGAGCTGACTTCTTTGTGGCAGTGGAAATAAGTACTATAAGAAAGAAGTGACTGAAAAAAGTATTATGGTAAATTATACTTAATTCTTTTTGACTGGTTAGAGGTTACATAAAGCTAACTAGTTGTTTCTAAATGTCATTATATTGCTTACATGGTTTTCAACTATATTTATCAAAAGTTACCTTGTTGTAATCTTTGTAGTTGTTTGGCTGATTATTCATGCCAGCCACTCTTTGCTCCTCGTGTATTATTAGAATATTTAAGGAAATACAAAGGAATTATCAATTAAGAGGCAGGAGATGGGAAGACAGCATAGTTAATCCCTCTGCTTTTTCAGACTTCTGCTTTGCTTTTACAACTGACAAATGATCAAGAGGCATTCATTTTTTCATGTGGACAGTTGGTAATTTTTGTTGTGATAGTTTAAGCCATGAGTTTGCTCTGAGGACCACTGTGATTTTTGTAAATGAGAAGAGAAATGTATTTAGCCCCAGGGATACTCTCCTTTATAAAACATTTATGGGACCAGCTTCATATTTCTGTTATTACAGCTGACACTCTCCCTTCCAGTTACACTCAGGTGTGGAAAGAACGAGGCTAATAGAACTTCCCTGTTAGATGCTGAAGCAAAAGAGTTAGGTTGGACTATGAATTATGGTTGGAACAAATGTTTGCTTTAACAGTTGGAAGATTTATATGCCTGACTTCTTAAGGTAAAAAACAAAAACAAAACAGCATATGCATATAGCAGCATATGTGTGTCCATGTGTATCTATACATGCATATGTGTATATATATGTTCGTTCATATGTATGTATGTGTTTCTGTGTGTATACACATGTATATTTTCAACTCTGTGTGTGTGTATGTGTGTGCGTGTGTGTGTGTGTGTGTGCACATTTTTTTTCCTGAAGAAATCTTTGGGCTATAACTGACTAAAGAAAGTTTGGTCAGTTGATGTGTATTATATTTGTCATCAAAATTAATTAATTCGAAAGAATCTTTTATAAAACCCCAACTCATAGTTTCATGTGTGGATAATTCAAATGAAAGTAGTTTATTTCTCCACTAAATAAGAAAAGACAAAAGGTATGCAGAAACAAAAACTTACTAAATTTACACTCTTTTAAAGCTTCTAATGAAAAAGAAGTTATTTCAGCAACACAAAAACTTATTTACAAAGAAAATCATTATACTACACCTGAACAAAATTTGCTATAAAGAGGCAGAGAGAAAATTACTTTTAGAACATTTTTTTTATTTTTCTTTCATAAAACACATCAGAAGCTTTTATTTTTGGTAATATTTATATTTGGTAATATTCAATTTGCTTTCTGCATTTTGCATTTTATAATCCTGTATTTTTTTTTCTTGGAGTGTCCTCTATTCTAAATTTCAAAATTTTAATCTGAGGTAATTAATGAAAATATTTTAAATAAAATATAAAGCAAGTCAGTAACGATAAAGCAGAGAAAGTCAAAACACTGAAAAAGAAACATCATGATTTTTTTTTCATTTTAACTTTACCTAATAACCATCTAATAGAACCACAAAGGTGTAGTAGATAGGAAGCTGGGGTGGAATACAAGAAGACCTGAGTTTGAGTCCTACCTTGGATATATCATGGCTGCGAGATCATAGGCAAATCATTTAATCTCTCTGTGCCCCAAGCAACTGCTAAGACTGAATTGCAGAAGAGATAGTGTTGTGCATTGGTAAAGTGAAGTTCCTTACCAGAAACTTCCTAAATTGGTGAAATCTAAAGTCACATACAAAAACAATAGCAACACCCCTACACACACCACCACCTTGTATTACTCCTCAAATATAGTTAACATGCTAGAGAAGTTGAATTACAGATTACCCACAGTAGTTAAATATTCACAGGAGTTTAAATTACAGTCTGTAGTTAAAATAAAACATACAGTTAGCCTTATTATTGTTCATATCCATGGTAGTCTTATTATTGTTAATATCCATGGTAGTATGTCTTTTCCTCCAGCATTGAAATAATAAAAAGGACCTCATGTAAATGAAATTAATGTTTTCTAAAATTAAGCTTGTTATTTACCCAAGAATCCACTGGAGGTCATTGCTGCCCACTAGGATGCAACTGAAAGCACTATGGTTCAGAAATTATGAAAAAACAGACTTTCTCAAAGAGAGAGAGAGAGAGAGAGAGAGAGAGAGAGAGAGAGAGAGAGAGAGAGAGAAAGAAAAAAAAGCTGCTCAACTAGGAAAAATAGAGTAAGGCACTCAAATTAGTGGGAGTTCAGTGAAGACAATATTTTTAGCACACTTGTGGTCAAAATATAAAACATAGGAAAGGATAAATCAGTTCAAAAGAATATTGCTCCAAAAAATCAAAAGAGAAAATAGACATTTTTCTTGTATTGCTACAAATTAATGATGAAAATCACATAACTAATTTTTCATTATTTGAATTTCAGAAGTATGCATCATCAGCTCTGGAAACCCTTGCTTATAATAAGTCTCCTAACAATGTCGTTTTGAACTATTACCATTTTTACGTAACTACAGTGAGAACATTGAGAAAAATACATGCTTCCGTGTTTGAGGTATGGGTGCTAACAGTTTTAAAGACATCACCTCAAATATTGATGGTAGCAGTATGCTGGCTAATTATCTAGACAAGCTCCAAAATAGATTTTTTTTTAAAAAATGCTGAAATATAGTCATCAAATTCACTAGATGAATTTCCCCCAGGACCTGAGGGAATTAATATATTCCATTTTGGAACTCCTTCCTTCTGCAGAACTGCCTTGATTGGTGAATGAGTGAGATGCAAACACAACTAGCCCCTTTTATATAGCTAGTCCCAGATCCTTGGACCAGATCATGCTTCATATCTCTTCCAGTTGTCCTCTCTAGCTGTTTTGATAGGTGTCCTCCATTCTTGCACCTGATCTTCCTCTCCCTTTTCATCCATAGCTCTGGGACCAAAAACCAAATCAACTCTATCATAGTTATTAGAAAGAGTATCTTAGTGGAATACCCTATGCATGAAGTTAATATCCCTTGTAATTCCTCATACACTGTCTTTCCAGATGACCACCCACCAATATGTATTGTCTCCCTCCCCTCAGTAGAATGGAAGCTCCTTGAGGGCAGGGACTATTTCATTTTTGTATTTTATCCTCAGTGATTAGTACAGTGTCTAGTATAGTGTTAAATGCTTATTAAACACTTTCATTCATTAATTTCACTATAAATGCCAAATCTCACCTTCTGTTTTGTAGTCAGAATCAGAAGAAAAAAAGAAGAAAGAAAATAGTCAATGTTAAGAATATTTTAACTGGCAGGTACAGAAAAATGTAGGATTAATCAGAAAATAATTTTATATAAAATCATAAAATATATTCAGAATAATTTAGTGTGACAAAATTAAACACATTAATGGTAAGAATGCCAACAGGAAACAACTGGAAGAGGAAATCTGAGGCCTCAACTGCAGAGCTAGGGTGATAGTAATAGGTACACTTTGGTTTCATTGATGTAAGATATGCCTCAAAGGCATAACTCCCCTATCAATTTAGGTCAGCACCATCTCTTAAAGTCTCAGAACTTTGTCTAGCAAGGACACTGAGTGGTTAAGAGATTTACCCAATTCCCCACAGCTATTATGTATCAGAGGGAAGATTTGCATTAAGATCTACCTGGCTCTGACACCATGTCTCCATCCACCATCCTACATTGCCCCTCTAAAGAAGGATACTTATAAATTCATGTGTATATAGAAAACCTTCTCTTTTTCTCACTATAGAATAGTAACTCCAAAACCAGTACGGAATAGATTGGTCACACGAGAACATTATGGAATACATTGGCCATCTAAATAAAAAACAGTATGGAAGGGTAGCCTGCTAATAACCCAAACAAAACCTCTGTAACTATATTGGTGGGCTCTTGTAGAATGTATATTCTAATATTTGCAAATGGGTAGTGTGTAGTAATTGGGGAATGTAGGAACATATGGTTAAATGAAGCAAGTCCTTGGATGGTGATTCTCTAAGAGACAAATAAGTATGTGTGTGCTATACAAAAAAAATCTGTTTTCCTGTAGTTCATCTTCTAGGATCACAAATATAAGAGTTGGTCAATGTTCTCTGAATCGACAGTTCAGAAAATCACCTGTGAAATGCTAAAGCTAGGAAAAGTAGAAATGACTTCAGATCAGTTATGTCCTTGTGCTCAGGGGAATGCCTGATACCTTACAGATTTGGAGCAGATAAGATCCCTCTCCTCTGTGGTTTCCTTGGACATAGGTTTGATGAAAGGAAGACTGTGCTCCACAGACATAGACAGCCAGAGCAACTGCTGAGAAAGAGTTGCTTCAAAGCCAGCATAACCATAGCCTTCCTAGAAGGACATCTGTATGACTCCTCTGTATACCTGGGCTATGTATCTTCCAGGTAGAGGATGGCTGGGTGGAATGTAAGAGCAGAACGAGTGTCTACACAAAACTCCAAGAGAATGAGACCATCCTCCATCATCAGCTTGACAAAAAGAAGAAAAAAATTCCCAGGGGACAATCAACATTGTTACTTAGTTCTTCAGTGTTGTAGAATGAACACTGACCTGGAGACTTAAGAGACCCCTTACTCTTAGCCCTACCATTAATTTCCTTTATGACCTTAAGAGAATCACTTAAAAGTTCCTTCATCTGGAAAACATGGGGATTGGACAACATACTCTCTCCTAGCTCTAGTTTTCCAATAGGAATTCCTCTTTGGATATCGGGTGGCTTACTGATAAATGCTTCCTACTTTGGGGAAACAGGATTGTACAACACATAGGTCTAAGTATTAATAAATTCCTTTTAAAATGAAGAATCTTCTTTATTGGCTTATTTGTAAGAATTGCATATATATGTATACATACACATTTATATCTGTGTATATTTACATATTATGTGAGATTTTTCTATTAATTTCAGCTAAAAGTCAGGGATTATACTTCTGAGTGTTCAGTGTTTGTTATATCAGTGTGTGGGTGTGTAAATCTTGGTGGTTATTATGCATATTTGTAAAACCTGTAAAAACAACAACCCAATAACTTGTTTGAATGTCAGTGTTAGGCATGAAACAAATACAGGAACACAGTTGTTGTCTGAAAAAAAATGAATTAAATTGTCTCAGCTCCGTATGTGGCATGGTAAATAAATCAGAAAACATGTACTTAATTGTTCTCAGTTACTAATGTTTCCCAGAAGAAAATGCTATAATTAAGATAGCAATAAAAATTCAGTTCTTTTCCTCTTTCCTACAGTGGGAACTACATGATGTGTTATGTAGAAAAAAAATTAGTACTTCATTTTTCAGGTCAACAGCTGTTTCATTTGAGTCAGCAATGAATAATAGACTTTCTACACTGACGCTTTTGTTGTAGTATTATTTAAAATGTTTTGTTTTGATTTGTTTTTCCCTTGGGTGCATAGGTTTATATTTTTATTAACATGACTTGGATTCTTATATTTGTGCTTCAAGTGGCCTAGTTATGTGACAGATTACTTCATTGGTATATTTTATTCTGTATAGCATCTTTTTATTTGCTTGGCTGGATCTGTAACAGCATGTGCCCTAGTATTTATTTTTCCTGATTAGGAAAAGCCATGAGGCTTATTATCATCTGGTGACAAGATGCAGAGATCACTGATATGAGTCATTTCATAGATTAAATATAACATAGATCTATCATTAGATTCTACATACTTTGTCCATAGCATTGAAGTGCCATGTTTTAATTTAGCTCACATTAGATGAAAAAAGAAATAAATGTTTGCCGAACCCTGACTTGTCATGTGCAAATTTAATATTTGAAAAGGTCTTCATATTGCCAGTTGAACTCACTTTTAGTGTAACCTGTGGACTGAATATCAACATGTGACACTGGACTGGAGCTAATTTTCTGTCAAGATGTTGGGAGAGAAAGAAAAATTGTGAGGTAACTTCCCTTGGAAAAAAAATCCATTAATCTCCTCACTCTACCTGAGAGTAATGAAGTTGGAGTTATTTATGCCACATCATGACTCTAGGCCCAGCAGTTACAGATGCTTGTAAAAGCTGCAACATCCAGATAAGAAATGATGAAAATGAGCTTGGAAACAAATGATAACCTTGTCGTATATTTTTAATTCCTCTCGGCCTTGTTTATGTACATCAATATGCCTGAAATGGCCTTTTTCTTTTTTTTTAATTTTACAAGGTCACAAAGAGAACTTGTAGTCATTTAACACAAGTTTCTTGCCCTTAGGGAATACTATTTTCAAACTAATTCCTATTTTTGGTCCCTACCTGTTATTTCACTCGTAGAGAACTGATATGGATACCCTCACCACTGTTGAAGAATGATACCTCTCTATTAACTTTAAGGTTTGAAGAGTTGACTGGGACACAAAAGAGTTAAATAATATGATTTCTTCATAGTTACATAACTAGTATATGCTGGAGGCAGAGCTTGAATGTAAATCTTTCTGGTTCAGAGGCCACTTGGCTAGGTGATTGCACAGTGGGCCTGGAATCAGGAGGACCTGCATTCGAATTGGGCCTCAGATGCTTACTAGCTGTGTGATCCTGGAAAAGTTACTTGACCTCTATTTGCCTCAATGTCCCTAGCTGTAAAATGGGGTAATAGTACCATCTACTTCCCAGGCTTGTTGTAAAGATTAAATTATTTTAAAGGGGAAGTTGGCTGAAACCCCCTGTGAGATAGTGTAGTCCAAAGGTTTTTGGAGTGTTAAGACCTTTTGGTATTGCTATTTTAGAATAAGGAGTTCACATAGGCTTTTTACTTCCAGGAATTTGGAAGGCAATGCCCTGAGCACTGGGTGAATTGATCAAAAAGAGCGATATAAGTAAATATTCAGCCCTGTCAATCATGATAGAAGAAAATACTAAGCGTAAGAAAATGAGTGGCCCCCCAGTGACAATCAACAGATCTAGAAAAGATGCTGGTAGAGTGAATGCATCCATGCTGCATAAAGTATTAATGGTGTAATTTTACAGCTAATTTTCTGGATAACTCAAACTCCAAAGGAGATGTTTCTCCTACAATTTTGTCTACAAAACTAAGAGTATCTTACATGATACTATCTATGACATTGGTAGTAGTCCCTATGATGGTTACATCAATGATGCTAAACTAAAGTTTTTGTGGTCAGAAATAAAGTTTAGTTATTTAATTTGGGGAATAGAATATAAAGGTCTAATACATGTATGACTCCTTCCTTAAAATATTGTGTTAATGTAGGGCTAGTCAGGTTTGGAAAGCAGCAAGGTACATGGAGCATATAATAAAGCACTACAGCAAGGCAGCTTTATTGAGGAAACATACTTAAACTAGAGAAGGACACTCAGGAAGGTCAGAAGTAAGTGAAGTCTGCTGGAGCAGATTTGGAGTTGGAATCAGGCATCCAAATCTAGTAAAACTTGGTGATTTTTTTAGAGTTCTTATATGTGTTGAGCAGAAAGGGAAGGAACAAAGAATCTGCACCTGGGGACTGGTGCTGATCCATACCAGTTGGGTAGAGGAAGAGGAGAGGAGAATGACTCTTCGGACACTGGCCGCTAATTGATATTCGAAATCCTTACCAACTGGACAGGGATGTTCAGCCATTACTGGTAGTCTTATTTTGACAGAGTGACTCAAGAGATTGGAGATTAACAGGGAGGGGAGGCTATCTAAGGTCTTTACA
Organism: Phalanger gymnotis; assembly: GCA_028646595.1. Taxonomy (NCBI): domain Eukaryota; kingdom Metazoa; phylum Chordata; class Mammalia; order Diprotodontia; family Phalangeridae; genus Phalanger; species Phalanger gymnotis. Next base: position 131,016,844 of record CM053623.1, on the reverse strand, counting down.
AATAGCTACCTCTGAAAGATACTCCAAAACATTGGATGCCTGCCCTGTAGACTAGAAGGCATTTTCACCACTGTTCCTTCTAGATGAAGATTTTAAAAGAGTGAGAGGGAAGAAATGAAGTGGTTGACACTCATCCTTGACCACATCTTCTAAGCCAAACCATATGCATCTAATATAGCATAAAAAGTAAGAGTAAAGGAAAAAGAAAAGGGGGATGAAGGCAAGAAGTTTAGAAAGAACATTCCATTACCCCAAATTCCTGCTCAGAAGTGAGGAAATAGAACTAAAGAAGGTAACCAGGGCAACATTTTGATTCACTCTTTTTTTTACCTCAAACATTGGTTCTATGTTAGAATCAAGCATATCCCTCCTCCCCTCCAAAGTCCCACCCCCTACAAACCTGTGGCTTTTTCTGACTATTTATGTCTGTATCACTACTATTCACATAATCTCCCAAGTTCAAAACCTTATTGTTGTCTTGAATTCTTTTCTCTTCCTTACATTTCCTACCCATTCTGTTAGCAAAACTTAATGAGTCTAACCTCATAACCTCTCTTGCATTCATCTCCTTTTCTTTGTGCTTACTGCCACCATCTTGGTATGGACCTTCTTTGTCACTCACCTTGAGTGACAAAATAGTCCAATAATAAGACATCTAGCCTCCATTCTTATCCTCCAGTTCATACTGTATATTTATGCCAGAATAATCTTCCTTATGTATAGATATGGTCTGGTCACTCTTATGTTAGGAAACAATAATCATTCCATAAGTGTTTATTGAATGCCTGTTATGTTTCTCTCAAAGCCACGTGAAGCAATATTTCCCTTAAGGATTTCATTGACCCAAAGGAGTTTGTGGCATCTTTCTTCTACTACCATTGGCTCAAGTCCTTACCAAGTGAGTTCCCCTCCTTTGTTACAATCCAGTGACTTGTACTCTAGTTCCATTTAAGTGGCTGAATTGTTTCAACAAAGGAATATTTACTTAAAAGATATATAAAGAACAAATGTACAAGCACTTTCTCTGGTTCTCTCACTCCTACAAGACTTCAGTTTCTTGTGGAATAGGTTCAAAAGCTGGCTCAACTCCTACACCATCTTAGTCTCACCAAGTCCAAGTCCAGATGCATCATGACTGCAAGATGAGATTTTTCTGCTGGACTCGGATCCTGAAACTCACTTTCGACCTTCAGTGAAGCAATGCTAGGCTGGTTTCAAACTCTACCTAGATTCCAACTCCCAGAAACCTGTGACTCACTTTCAGGTTTTGAAACTCCCCAACTCTAGAAACTGCATTATCATCACATAAAAGAGAAAAAAGAACAAACAATATGGTCAGGTCTAACTCTGTTTCTTATGGGTTACATGGCCTTAGAGTAGGAAGAAAAACTTAAGGTTAGCCCCCTTATCACATGGTTTATTACCAGATGCCATGAGTGTAAGAATTACAGAGTTCTCCTAGACAAAAATGAAGCCAAAAGTCAGCCAAAGCTAACTGAAGCCATTTTGAAAATGCTAGTAGTTTTGGCTATGTATCCCATTAAAAAAGAAGATTCCTCCCAACCACCCAGTGAGACGAGCAGAATCAGTTATATAATGTCCACACGTTCTACATGAACTCTCTAAGGTACTCCTCTAAATGTCATGATAATTCTCCCAGACCAAAAGCAATTTCCCAGCATATTCCTTGTGGACATTGTACCAGTCAATCAAGCTGATGAGGTCTAGGTATTCAGAAGACCCTCTTTTCATATGCAAGAGGGAAACACTAGAAGCTTTCCCAGTAAATACAAGAGTCAATCTATCTTTACCTCCTGCTATTTGACACAGTTATCAAAAAGCTAACAATAGTAATAAGAAAAGAGAAAAAAATTAAAGACATGAAAATAAGTAGAGACAAAATTATCCCTTTTGTCTAATGACATAATTCATTATTTACAAAATCTTAGATAATCAGCAAGAAACCAATTAGATGATATTTACCAGGATAGCAGGACACAAAATAAATCCGCAAAATCAATACCATGAGCAACACCAAAATCTAGAAGGAAATAATGGGGGAGTCACATTGGGAAAAAGTACAAAATGCATAAAATATCTTAGAGTCAAATTGTCAAACCATACTCAAGTAATACATTAATATAATTATAAAACCGTCCTTTAAAAATGAATTAGTCAGGCCTGGTAGCACATACTTATAATCTTATTTTTAAGGGAGGTAGAGACTAGTAAATCACTTGAGCTCAAAAGTCCTGAGTTTCAGTGGGTTAAGCTAATCAAATGCCCTAGCACCAATATAATGAATCTCTAAAGAGCAGGCTCCCCCCAAGTATGCCTAAAGAATAAGTGAATTGGCTCATGGCTCATGGCTCAAGGCAAAAGTGACTGGATGTCCATGGCAGTTAGAACTGGGATTGTGCCCATGAGTGACTGGAGCACTTCTAGCCTAGGTGTGACAGGGAGACCCAGTGTCAAAGCAAAAACAAACAGCAACAAAGGAAGAATAATTAGAAGGCTATGCAATGCTTATGGCTAGGCAAGAACAATATTATACACACATACATATATGTATGTATGTATACATATATGTATATGAACATATATTACCTTAATTTATATTTTTAATCCTACATGAATAAAACTATCAAGAGATTATTTTCTAGAGCTAAGCAAAAGTAACAAAACCTATATGGAGGGGGGAAAAGATCTAGAATCCCAAAGGAAATAATAGATAATGCATTTATTAAGTACTTACTACATGCCAAACACTGTGGGAAACAAAAAAAGTAATAATAAAGAGGGAATAGCATTTACAGGGTTCAAAATATACTATAAAATAGTAATCATTAAAACAATCTATACAGGTTGAAAAATGGAAAAAAGTAAATCAATGGAACAGACTAGATAAGGAAAAATCATAAATAATTGAATTCAGTAATCCAGTGTTCAAAAAACTCCAAACATAATTTACTTGGGGACAATCTCCTTATTTGACTGAATTAGGGAAACTGGAAAGCAGGTTGGAAGAAATTAGGTTAGACTAACATTTTATATGCTACACCATAAGCTCAAAATGTACATGTGAGCTGAGTATTAAATGTCATAGCATTAAAAAACAGAGGAGAAGATAACCATATCAAATACCATAGAAATGGGGGATAAAATCTTAACCTAATTAGAAATAAAGACACTTAGATAAATACCATGATAGCTTTAATTACATGAAATTAAAAAGCTTCTGCAAAAACAAAACACAGCTACTATAAGTAAGAAAGTGGTCAAAAGAGAAAAGTAATATCTTTTCATCATAACCTCTTTGCCTTTTTGATTAGATTTATAACACTGAGTATATGTTATTATGAGTCTTGTTGGAAACACTCCAATGCTGTGGTCCAGAAATCCAAATCCCATTCTCAGAAACCAACTGTTCGCTTTTCAAATCAGCTTTTCTCCCCCTGCATCCTTTGCCTTTGATGGGCAGCAATCATTACCCATATGACCTCTGCTCCTATGACCTTATGTTTCTTGCTCAGGTCTTCTTCTTTTTTTAAAGATTTATTTTATTTTTTTCGGATGGGGAAGGCAGGGCAATTGGAGTTAAGTGACTTGCCCAAGGTCACACAGCTAGTAATTGTGTCAAGTGTCTGAGTCTGGATTTGAACTCAGGTCCTCCTGACTCCAGGGCTGGTGCTCTACTCACTGCGCCACCTAGCTGCCCCTCAGGTCTTCGTAATGTTTGGCCATGCCATCCAGTTTCTTTTTGGCAATATTATTTGGGCCCAGGTGTATTATCAGAAACAAATAGTAGTCATTTATTTTTGATAATCTTGACAAATTCTCTGTCATGTTTCGAATTTATGCCTGGGAAGATAACAAAACTCTCTGTTTTTGCTATCGCTTTGACAAATAATGGCCTCAGTGTCTCCCAAATGGTAGTCACCAATTACCATCACTCTTCTCTTCTTCCTCTGACTCTTACTTGTGGATCTTTCCCTTCACAGTCCCTGCAGATCTACTTTATGAATCTGTAGAGGAATGAGCAACAGTTTTCTCCTCAGAGCATCTAGCTTCCTTCTTTTCAAAAGACCCTCAATTTTGTGTGTTCATTTCTTCCACCCTTCCTCCAATTCTTCTACCCTTCCTCTGCCATCTAAAATCTGTTCCACTCTCCAAAATCTTGAAAAAGGTCATAATGTATGGACATATTTAGGACCTTTTTTTTCCTTTCCAGGTTTAACCCCCACTTCTCATTTTTGTTTTATTTATTTATTTTTTGGAAGGGGAGAAGGCAGGGCAATTGGGGTTAAGTGACTTGCCCAAGGTCACACAGCTAGTAAGTGTGTCCAGTGTCTGAGGCTGGATTTGAACTCAGGTCCTCCTTACTCCAGGGCTGGTGCTCTACTCACTGCACCACCCAGCTGTCTCTTTTTTGTTTTGTTTTAATGGAATTTTTCATTGCCTCAACACTGGAACAACTTATGTTTCTTCACCTTCTTGTTGCATTATTTGACCTGTACATCGAAGAAAATGCGTTATTCCTTGAGGCAGAAGTGAAGCGGGAGCATATTGTATGTAAAGGGTATTGCTAGGTCGAATTCAGATTATGTCAAATAGTAGATGACAAAGAGAAAGTCAGTTTGTCTAGACAGTTGAGTGAAGAAGAGTAAGGTGTAATGGAGCTGGAAAGATAGGTGGCAAGCAGGTTTCTGAAAAGCTTTCAAAGCTAAACAGAAAACATTTTATGTTTTATCCTAGAGGTGATAAGAAGCCACTAGAATTTATGACATAGAGGAGTAAATGGTCAGGTCTGTATTTAAGGAAAGTCATGTTAGGAGTCAAATTGATAAATGAGTTTAAGCAGGAAGAAACTTGATTCAAGGAGATGAATTAGTTCATTACAATAATCCAAGGCAGTGATAATCAGAGTTTCAATTAAGAGTGTGAGTAGAGAGAAGGTCCTGATTCGGTAGATATTATGAATATAGCAAGGTAAAATGTGGCAACTAATGGGAAACGCAGGGTGAGTAAGAATCGAGAATAAAGCATGACTCTGAGTTTGAAAACCCGGGAAAAGGGGAAGATGATGTGATAAGAATAGGGGAATTTGTTAGAATAGTAAGTTTCAGGAGAAAGAATATAGTTCTCTTTCAGACATTTACAATTTCAGATGACTCTGGGATATCTGATTTTAATGTCAAATAAGTAGTTGATAAAACTGGACTGGGCTTCAAGAGGGAGATTGGGGCTGAATACATAGATCTGAGGACTGTCTGCATAGACATTACAATTAAAGCTGAATTTTTTTTTAATTTTTATTTTTAATATGTTTAGTTTTCAGCATTGATTTTCACAGGCGTTTGAATTACAGATTTTCTCCCCATTTCCACCCCCCCCCC
>CM053623.1:130994027-131010948 GCA_028646595.1 Phalanger gymnotis | reverse complement strand
GTTCCTGCTCGCACTCGGGTAAGCCCTGCTTCTGCAGCTTCCTGCCTCCGCAGCTTCTGGCTTCCACAGCTTCTGGCTTCTGCAGCTTCTGGCTTCCACACCTTCCGCCACCGCCCCCGCCGCCGCCACGTGCTGAAGTTGTCTCCCGGCTCACCCCTCCTCGCAGCCGAGCTTCTGGCATTCTCAAGCCCCGCCTCAATGACCAGAGACCATTGGTTCCCGAGCTGGCCCATCCTAAGTCACCAATCCACACCCACACAGGTTTCACACCTGACAGGGCCCTGGGCCTGGGGCTTAGCACTTAACAGCTGAAAGTACTTCCACTCAAAAGAAACAAAAGCCATGCTAATGAGACAATTTTTCTTAACAACACACTTCCCCTCCCCTTCCCACACTAGAGAAGGTCACCGTTTGACACAGATTAATAAATATATGTAAAACCATACTATGCATACTTCTTTTTTTATCAGTTCTTTATTGGGAGGTGTATAGCAACTTCCTTCATAGGTCCTGTGCCATTTATTTGAGTATTTTTAATACTTGGAAAAACTTAGATGTTCACAATTATTCTTTGAACCTTATTACTGTTATTGTATACAATGTTCATTTCACTTTTCATTATTTCATCCAAGGTTTTCCATGTTTTTCTAAAATCAATCAGCTCACCGTTTGTTATAGTACAGTAGTGTTCCATCACAATCATATACCACCACTTGTTCAACCATTCCCCAATTGATGGGCATCCCCATAGTTTCCAATTGTTTGCCACTAAAAAGAGAGTTGTTGTGAATATTTTAGAACATATAGGTTCTTTTCCTTTTGTCCCTAATCATAACAGACCTAATGGTGGTATTACTGGGTCAAAGGCAAGTTTAATAACTCTCTGGGCATAATTCCATATTGCTCTCCAAAATGGTTGGATCAGTTCACAGTTCCACCAATAATAATTAGTGTAACAATTTTCCTACCTCCCCTCTAATATTTGTCACTTTCCCCTTCAATCATTTTTGCCAATATGATTGTTATGAAATGATATCAAAGTTGTTTTCATTTCATTTCCCTAATCAATAATACTCTAGAGTATTTTTTTGTGTAATTATGTATAGTTTTGATTTCTTCATTGAAAAACTGTCTATTCATATCCTTTGACTGTTTATCAATTGGGAAATGACATATCCTTAAAAATTTGTAAAAATTCCCTAAATATTTAAAATATGAGACCTTTATCTGAGAAAGTGTCTATAAATTTTCCCCCTCAATTTTCAGCTTTCCTTTTAATTTTGGCTACATACATCATTCAATGATTTTATGGGTTTTTTTGTTTTCATTTGTTTTTCACAAACAAGCAAAATCCCAGGGCGCTGAAGGGCTCATCCAATTAATCAGGAAATGTGCAGAGTTCTTGCATAGAAACAACCTTGCCTAGATATAAAGAGATTGCAATACACTAATGATATTCTTTCTATAAACATTTCATCCAAAGTAGGAGGCTAAGTATAAAAATGGTTTCTGAGTTACTAGAGATATGAATGTTGAGGATTTCCTCAGATGGTCTCCCATTCCATTATTAACCAAAACTAAAGCTGCTAATCTAATGAGATCAAACAACAGTTTCTCTAGATAAGAGGCACATGTGGTAGGACAAATTGTGCACCATCTGACAATCTTACTTAATTTTAAATGAGCTACAATTTTTCAGATCTTACAACTTGAAATAGCAAGTAATCATTATCCCAGGAAACAGGATCACATCTGTCTAAGAACCACAAAACATCCATAAATACAATAAAGCAAGTGCATTATTTAAGTTCCGTTTAATGAAATGTTTATACAATAAACATGTCACTACGAAAACATAGTCAACTTTAATGTAAGTGTGGGTAGATCATGATAATTAGAGATGAAAAACATCTTAGAGCTCACTAGCAAAGCGGTCTGTGGAGGATGAAGATTGCTACACAATCTATTGTAAGGAACAGTTGATTAAATTGAAGCTACATTTTAACTCATATCTACCGAGATTTATTTAGATTGTGATACATTATAACAGAACCGTGCAACTTAATTGAAAGTTTTCAAATCAAACATGTTTTTTTTTTTTTCATTATTGGAAAATCTTTTCTTCCAAATGCAGTTAAAGGCAGACTTAGGAAGCATATGGTGAACGGTCAGTTGAACTAGAGACATCAGATGATGTCCTTAAATGTCTCCATCCCAAGTTCTCCTGATTGTACTTTAACAATTCACAAACACGTGGCCATCCAAAGTTTATTAAAGGTTTCTTTAAAAGAAAGTGGAGTCATGTTCAACTTATCTAAACCCTTGCACCAATACAATGTTCTAAATTTTCAGATAACTGGTTTTAGTGTTTACATGTGCATTAAACTTCAATGAGATAGACACAAGAAGGAAAATAAACTTTTACCAAGGATTTTTATTTATTTATGCAAACTGGCATGGCCGGTCTTTGAGTCTAAGAGCTGCCTTTCTCTCTCTCTCTCTCTCTCTCTCTCTCTCTCTCTCTCTCTCTCTCTCTCTCTCTCTCTCTCTCTCTCCCTCTCTCACACACACACACATACACACTCACTATATATGTTTGTGTGTTCCCGTGTAGATTGCTTAAATCTGTCTCTCCACACCTTGACCCCTTAAGACTAGATACAGCATCTCGAATTGAAAATATCCAACACTAAGCTTCAATTTCCCTTAAATCTTTCTCTCGAGCTGTTACTGTATCTGTAACTCATTCATGTTTGAAAGCTTTATATAATGTCTGGCACACTCCTCTTCTTCACGTTTCTTATTAGTCAGTCCCCAAATGGTATTGATTCTACAGACTCAATGTGTATCTCATCTGCTGCTTCCTTCCTACTCCTCTTGCCATCACTCTAATCCAGTTTTTCTTTACCTCTTCTCTCAATTATTTACAGTAGCTTCATATCTTACTATATTCGCTGTCTTCCCTCTTCTTTCTATACTTTACATTGCTACCTGATTATTATTATTATTACAAAATGTTCAGGTACTTTCCAATGGGTTGTACAGCCCCCACCCCCACCCCTTGCCAATCACACAATAACTGGAACCCTTCATTATTGTAAAGAAGTATAGCTAAATGCAACAAAGCTACACATTAACCATGTCTGACAACATATGCCTCATCCTACACATAACCAACCAACTCTATGCTGGAAGGATGTATGTTTTGCTGTCATTCCACTGAAATCACGATTAGTCACTGCACTGATCAAAGTTATGAAGGTTTTCCATTTTTTTCCTTACATTATTGGATCGCTGTGTGAATCATTGTTTTGGTCCTTTTACTTCACTTTGTATCATTTCATACAGGACTTTCCAGTTTTCCCAAATTCTTTATATTTTACTTTTCTTACTACGTAATGATATTCCATTATATTTTGTTCAGCCATTTCAGAATTGGTGAGCACCCACTTTGCTTTTGCTCCCACAAAAATGCTGCTCTAAATATTTTTGTAATATCTATAACATATGGGAACAAATCATAGTACCACCAACAGTGCATTAATGTGTTTATCTTCCTTTAGTCATCTGAACACTTGGCATTTTTGTCTTTTACCATGCTAATTTTCTTATTCATAGATCTGGGTCATTCTCCAGCTCAAAAATCTCTAGTGGCTCCTTATTTCTTCCTGGGTAAAGTTCAGTTTTGTTCAAGATCCTCCACAATTTTACAGCAGTCTCACTTGTCTCATACTAGATCTGCAATGTATTCTGTGCTGCAACCAAACAAGACTAGTCTTTGTTCCCTTTATTTTCCTTTTTTCTGTGTCTTTGCTTACACTGCTCTATAATGACCCTTTCCTCTTTGAAACTCCTATTTTACTGGATTTTCCATTTCTACAATACACTTATTTCATATTTTTATATGAATCTGGATATGAGTGACCTCTCTGTATTTGACTGTAAATAGATGAAGAGCAGGAAGGAGTAGATGGAACCAAGCCCTCAAAAGGCTTGCTCTTGGTGGGAAGGAGAAAGAGAATCTTTTCTCTCCTCCCCACCCTCCTCTGCCTCTTCTCTGTCTCTTTGTCTGTCTCCCTTTGCCTTTCCCTCTCAAGTGTACTTTGTATATCACCTAAAACCCAGTTCCCTGCTCTAGACAGATTGCATCCTTAGTACTTACTGAGTTGAATTATTTAAAATAGTCACTCACACAGGAAAAGAATGTGTTTGGACAGAGGGACTTCTTTTTAATGCTTAGGTGAATGAATGAAGCATTTATTTAGCACTGATTGTGTGCAAAGCATTGTGCTGAGAGCTGGGGCACAAATAGCAAAGTAAGGTAGTCCCTGATCTCAAGGAGCTCACGTTATCTTACCTCCTTTAGGGCATTCCCACCAACAGACACTGGCACTTTGGGGTCCCAGAGGGCTGACTATTACTCCCTCCCCCTTGGTAATGCATAAGGAGATAGGTGTCTAATACTGCCAAGGCCTTCATCAATGTATGTGCTATTGATTATCATCTAGGCACCTGGATTAGCTTTCAAAAAAGGAATCAGATGGAATGGCAAGAATTGTTATTACAAAATACCCTCCCCCTGGATTCTGGGGCACATTCTCCGATGAATAAGTACAGAATCCATGACGAGAGTGAGCACAACGTTAAGTATTGTTGCAGTGATGTGAATGAATAGAGAGCGCATGTGACATAAAGTAATCCACAATGCCTGGTCACCAAAAGTCTTTTTCTTCCTCCACAGAGTGGTCTCGAAGTTCTTTTTAGGTATAGCTCTCTGATAGGCTCGTAGAGACAGTGCCTTCATAGTGTCCATAGCCAAATCTTTTCTCCAGCACAAGGGGTCACTCTCTCTGAAGCTACGTTTCCTAGAGTGACGATTGTTCCCACTTGAATGCATCAACTCTTATTGATCCACTCTCTTTGATCTAATCCAGTCTCTCAAATAACATTATCATTTGGGAAATAGGGAGAATAGGAGAATATGGGAATAGGAGAGAGGCAGACACAGACAGAAACTGAGAGGGAGAATAGGAAGGGAGGGAGGCTGACAGGAGAAGAAAGAGAGATAGAAGAAGAGAGGGAGAAAGAGGGAAGAGAGTAAGAAAGAGACAGAGGGAGAAGAGGGAGAGGATGAGAGAAAAAGAGGGAAAGGCAAAGGGAGACAGACAAAGAGACAGAGAAGAGACAGAGGAGGGTGGGGAGGAGAGAAAACCTCTTCCCACCAAGAGCAAGCCTTTTGAGGGCTTGGTTCCATCTCTGAAATGGAACTCTTCCACCTTTAGAAGAGTTAACCATGAAACTGAGCTCACCACTTGACTGATTATTATTGGACACACAGGCCCGGTGAGAATGAATGGTGCCTCAGACATAATACTTTCTTTCTTGACCCTTTCAGAGGTACACACCTCTTGAAGGGATCATAGTAACCTATCTTAATTATACATGTAGAACTTCACTGACTGATTAATTCAATTGAGTTATTTGAGCCTTCTGCTCCCTTCATATTCTCCCTGTGCATATATTGAGAGATAAAAGCATAATTAATTGTATTCATAACTGGCTGAATGAAAAGATCCAAAGAGTAGTCATTAATGCGTTGATGTCTACTTGGACAGAAGATCCTAGTGGAGTAGCCATGTGATCTATATTTGACACTAGGGTTTTTGTTTGTTTGTTTATCCATGGCTTAAGTAAATCAATAGATTAGGGATTTGTAACCAAGGGTCCCTCAAATTCTTTTAATATTTCTATAACTGTGTTTCAATGTAATTGGTTTCCTTTGCAGTCCTATATATCTTATTTAAAAATATGATTCTGAAAGTAGTCTATAGGTTTCACAAGATAGCCAATGAGGTCCATTATACACACACACACACACACACACACACACACACACACACAATGGTAAGAAACCCTACCATAGTTGATATCAAAGTCATTAAAATACTGAACAAATCCAAATCCCAAAAGGCTAGAACAATTGTCCTGGGTAAAAAAAATATAAATGTTAGTACTGCATAAGTTTCCACAAAGACAGGTAGTATGACTAGAGGAGAATTTGTATAAAAGGGTCAGGATTTTAGTGGTCTAGGGGCTCGGTGTGAGTCAACACTGACAGAGCAGCCAGAAAAAAAATAATGCTGTCTTGGGCTGCATCAAGTAAGCTATCCAGAAGGATGGAAGTAATAGCCTTCCTATACCTTTGTTCTATTCCCTGGAGTTCTGTGCTCAGTTCTGAGCACCAGCCACGTTTTACAAAAAGTTAGAGATCTGCAGATAGAAGTAACCTCAAAGGTCATTATGTCCTACATATTCATTGGATGTTGAGGAAACTGAAGCCTATGGAGATTAGATGATTTATCCAGGGTCACATGGACAGTAAGTATATAAGGAAAATTGGCCTCTGACTTAAGAGGCAGTGCTCTTTCCATTGAGACTAGAACAGCTTGTGAAATTGGCAACCAAGATGGTAAGGTTGGAAGCTAGGCCATGTGATGAGTAGTTTTAAAAGATGGCTTGGAGTACATGATAACAATCTTCTTCTATTAAAGAGACTATCATGAAGAAGAGAGAGTAAACTTCTCCCCACCCCTCACCAGAAAACAGAAATAGGAACAATAAATGGAGGCTTTGTAGAAGCAAGTTTAGGCTTCATACAAAGAAAAAAAATCCTAAAAATCAGAGCTATCTAAGGTACAATGACCTTCCTCAGGAGCTAGTAGCTTCCTCCTCACTAAAGACCTTTGAGAAAAGGTTGAATGACCATTTGCTAGTAAGGTCATGGAGAAGATTCTTGTTTGGACACAAATATCTCCAAAGTTCTTTCTAACCATGAGATTCTATTATTCTATGAATATATCCTTCCCCCAAACAGGCTGGTAAACAGAAGTTTAACAGCATTTTTCAATAGTAAGAAGCATGTTGCTGATATATTCTGGGTAAAAATCTGAAATAGCTCAGATGTTATTTTAAAATATGGGAACATCTTATTTGTTTTCCAATTAATTGAATTTAAAGAAGACACACTCCTGAAATACTGCAAGTTTATTTACTTTTGCCTGTCAGGTCTCTCTGTAGGCAATCACTTAAGGAATTCCTTAATGTGGAAATTGCAAAGCTGTGTTCACTTTTGCACCTCTGTGTAACTCAGTGCATCCATGACACAGACCTTGGCCACTTTGGGGGGGGGGGAACTGATCTACGATTATGGCAATAATGCTATTAACAATAACTGACATTTATGTAGTACTTTAGAGTCTGCAAAGTGTTTTACAGACATTACCTTTGAACCACATTATAACCCTGTTAAGAAGGAATACACGTACAACATTTTGTCATATTTTGGAATCAATTTGGTTTCAATAATATTCCTTCATAAAACAATATGTGTAGAGCATCCACTGTGTGCTTACCACTTTCCTGGGGTCTTTTGGAAATAAAGGTAGATTAAACATATTTACTACTTTCTAGGTACTTTCAATCTAGCTGAGATTAAACATATCCGAATAAGTAAATGAATAGTGTGGTTTGGCAGAAAGAGTGCTACATTTAGAGTCAAAAGACATTGGTTCAGAAAGATGAATAAAAAGAGAGATTAAACTATAGACCAATTCTTGAATGTATAATGATGTAAAAATTTTAAATAAAATACTAAAAAAGATATCACAGTAATATACCATTTAGATCACACACAATGACAAGGTAGAATTTATACCAGGGATCAAAGGCTGGTTAAATATTAGAAAAAACTATAAGCATAATTGACCACACCAATAAAAAAGCAACAAAATTCACGATTATCTCAATAGAGGCAGAGAAAGCATATAACTATTCCTGCTAAAATATAAGAAAGCGTAGAAACAAATGGAGCTTTCTTAAAATGATGTTACATATATCTAAAACTAAAAGCAAGCACCACACACATTATATGTATATATGTGTGTATGTGTGTGTGTGTGTGTGTGTGTGTGTGTGTGTGTACACATATAATCTCATGTAGGAAGAGATTAAAAGAGAAATTAAATTTAAAATAATTGCAGACAATATAGAATACTTGGGGGTCTACCTGCCAAGACTAACCCAGGAAATATAGAAACACAATTACAAAGCACTTTGCACACTAAAAAAGACATTGGTTCAAGTCCCATTGCAACACTTACTATTTATGTGACCTTTACCTTTCAGAACTTCAGTTTCCTTATCTGTAAATTCCTGTGTAATCTATATAACGGATGTGTTGTGAGGAAAGTACTTTGAAAACTTCAAAGTGCTATAGGAATGTGAGCTAGTATAAATATCCACAACACAAAAATTTGTGTGTTAAATAATTATGAATAATATAAATTTTTCAAAGGAGTTCAGAGAAATACTAGATCACCTCCATTTGGTATTAACAAGGAAAGTTTCATGAAAGAAATGGCATGTAAGCTGCATTTTGAAGAAGCGGGAAGTAGAGAGAAGTGCTGGGCAAAAATACAAAATGCCTAACCTTTGAAAAGAATAGTATAAGTTCCTGAATCTCATGGAAGAGATCTAGTAGATTCCAAGTAAAAATGAGATTCTTTATAAGTAGAGGTTGTCCAGATGTTTTTTGCCTACAGATGACATTGTGTTGGCTTTATTAAAACTCAGAGCTTGGTAGTGTGTCTTGTATGAGAACCATAATCATTTAAAAATGTTTGGTCTAACCATCCATAGAGGAAAAACAAGGTGGATGAATGATGAATTAGCTCTATAATGAAGTTAGCTCTATAATAACCTATAGAGCTTGTCAATCTGTGTGTATAAATTTACAAAATAGTCATGCATGTCTATACTTTTGAATATGTAGATATGTATGCATGTATGTATCTTGGACAAATACTCAAAAGAGACCAAAAACATGGCCCAGAGTTGAAAAGGAATGGGAGAGTGGTCTAGAATGCATTTGGAAAATTGGAAAGTTCCTTGGGTAGACTTGAGGTCTATTACCCAAACTTTTCATTGAAATAAAGTCCCACTTTTAAGTTCCATTGTCCTGGTGATGTTGTATGGCTGCATGCTATAGCCCATTTGTCTCTGAAATATTTAAGTTAAGGATGTAAAGAGAAATGGAGCAGTACATTATATGTGAGCAGGCCACACTATATGTTATAAGCAGGAACTACTACAAAGAAGCAATGCAAAGGATGCCACCAGAGAGAAATATGAGAAAAAATAAAGATGAGATGTTCCTCAGTGACATGAGTGAGGAAAGAAAAGCAGACTGCATGATATTCATTTGGAATCTCCTTCATTTCTTTTCATGGAGAGGATGAGGAAACTTTCAGCATACTAAGTAAAGTCCCTGTTGCAATGCAGTGGAAGATGTGTCCAAGAATCCTATAGGATGTGCAAGCATGATTGGATTGCAATCTCTATCACAGGAAATGTTACCTATATTGATGTGATCATAAGTTCATTGAAATTGTAGTTGGTGATTGATCTGACATGGCTGAAGTGGTAGAAAAGTGCAAAATCTAGCCGGGAAGATAGGTTGGGAAGAGTTGCTAAAAACCATATGTCCCCACCCTATATGACCCCCATCCATCTTATCTCTTAAATTCATTACAGGGTTGTACCTGTCAAGGCCTGGGGGCCTTCCTTACATTATCTTTAGTTGGTGAGGGAAAGCTGGGTGCAGGTGCCAAGATAATTCATCGATGTAATTTATGAAAGATGGGTTCAAAATGAATCCTTTCTGAGACCATCTTATCATTTTATTTATTGACTATAAATCATGCCAAAGTTTCATAATGAAAAGCCAAACAGGCATAAATTCAACTTAGAATCATGATCTTCTTTCTTTTGAGCCTGCAGGCAATTTTTACTTTCAGGGAGATAAAACACTAAAAGTAATTTCAGTTGAAACCATGTGTGAATTGTGAGACCATTTAAACTCTAAAGCCAAAAACATCAACCTCAAAATAGGAAACCCACACTGACCTCAGTAATGGAACCAACACATTACTTGACGCACTATGATTTAATTGGTAGTTCTGGTTGCAATGTTTTTTTCAAGTGAGAGAGCTTCGTAATGAGCTGTAGTTTTCAGCTTATTTTCCTGGTTTACATGGTATAAAAGGATATGAGCTAGAAACTAGTTCCAGAATCAGTTTTGCATAAGGGTAACATAAGAAAAGGGTTTGGAGAGAGGCTTGTTGGTCTGCTCAAATAAAATATGTCAGAACCTGTCTAGCTGATAAAGGCTATGCTAGAACAAGACATATCTCTGAAAGACTACTGATGAAGGTGGAAGATGTGGGATCTGAACCCTTGAAAGCATCCTAAGTGCTGGTATGGATAAGGACATATTCACATTGTTTTTTTTTTTTTAATTTAGTCTTTCCATGAGAAACAACAGACTTTGAAATAGAGCTTCTCTAACTCCCAATTCTTCTATTTTCCTCTTTAGTATTCTGAAAAATATCTATACTGATATATTAGGTTTTTTCCCCTAGACCATTTTCTTAGGAAGTGGGAGTTTTTTTAGCAATTATACATCAGGTAAATAAATGAACCTGTCATATTTTGACCAGAAATTAATTTTAGGGACTTTTCTTAAAGCATTGTAAACTATTTTAAAAGATCTCACGATTTGTACTTTAGGAATGAGGCCACTACTGTATGAATTTGAGGTAATTCTGTAGGCCTCACGCACCAAGCACAACTGATTCCAGATTTACATAAGAAGGAATGGATGGATGGAGGGAGGGATGGAGGGATGGGTGAAAAATAATTTATTAAGTTTTTATTATGTGTCAAGCATTGTACTAAACACTGAGCAAAATAATAATTAATAATAATAACTATAAAAATAGAAAAGTAAGTCAGTCCTTGCTCTTAAGCAGGGCACACTTTAAATCGAGGAGACAAGTACAAAAGGTTTAATCTTCAAAGCAAATGAAAATGTCCAGAAGCCATAGAGTATCTTTACAAGGTGGAGAAATGCCTGAAAGTTCTTTATCTTAAGTCCTTAAGATCTATATAGGCATGTCAGATGGCAGTGCCCAGGGGATTAGAGGATATATCAGAAGAAGAGATGCTAAGGACAAAAGGTTTTTAGTATAAATTGGCCAGGCAGATGATGAGGCCTGACTGAATATTCTCCATTTTACCAGTGTTTGGCAGGGAAACACTTAATAATTGCGGGGGTTTCATTCATTCATTCATTAAATCAGTCATTCATTCATTTGTTCATTCATTCATTCTTTCCTTCTTTGACCTTCTTACTTATCCTCACACTCTACCTCCTGTCTCCATGACTTTGCAGAAGCCTCCAACTGCGATGCACTCCTTCCTAAATGCTACCTCTTAGAATCCCTGATTTCCTTTGAAGTTCATCTCCAGTGCCGCCCCCTGCTTGAGGCCTATGACCCCCAAAATCATCTTGTATTTATTAATTACATATTTCACAAATACATATATTTATACATGTTGTCTCCTCCTATGGAATGGAAGTTCCCTGCAGGAAGAGTCTGTTTTGTTTTTGTCTCCTCATCCCCGGTGCCTTCCATGTACTAAGTGCTTCATAAGTGTTTTTTTACTGATAGTTTGAAAAAAAGGGGAGGGTGTGCATAAAGATGAGCAAAGGAATAAGGCAGCAAATACGATAAGTTGTGTCGATAAACACTAACCAACATTTACATCAGTAAAAAATCCTTCTAGATTTCTAAGCCAGAACTGTATGAATAGACCAAAGACTAATTGTAAGTATGACTTCATTGTTAAGATTGCCTATTGCCTATTGCCAATTAAGAATATTTTCTAAATGCTCCCATCCATTTCTCATCAACTAGACTGGGTTTAAAATTCCAATTCAACCCAGTTTGCTATTCAGAACTAGCAAAAGGGACCACTCAAGTATGTATTGAAATCAAGTTAGATGCTATTAATATTTTGATGTGTCTGTCTGAGAACCAAAGTGCTATGATAATAGACTCGATCAGAATGGATTATCCATTCACAGTCAGAAAAATAATCATAGGCTTCCTAACATGGAATCTTGGGTACGCATTTCAGAAAATAAAGCATCCTTAACACCCACAGTTAGGACTAACACATGTAGTTCTAAAATTATGACATGCTATGTTGGTTAAAGTCTGCTTCATTTTCTATTTTCGACTATCTGAATCATTGAAACGTCTATTTTTTAGATACAAGTAGCTTTGCTCTCTTCTTTTTTAAGACACTGTGCTTTGAATTACCTCAAAGGATCAGTGATTCCATCATTATGGATACCTTTCTCATAGGATCATGTGCCTAGAGCTGAAAGGGACCCCATATGCCATTTAGACCAACCGCTTCATTGAATAGGTGAGAAAAATGGGGCTGAGGGAGAATGACTTATCCATAGTTTCACAGGCAGCATGGATGAGAAGTGGGATTTGAACCCAGGTTCTCTTTGTGTATTAGGACTCAGTGTGCAGTCACTGTGCCATGTTGCCTCAATAAAGCATAATGCAGGTATGGGGGTTTGAAATTGGGCCTTCCACAATGTAATTGCAATCTTTTCACACATTGTAAAATAGGTATTTACAAGTTGCTAGGGTGAAAGGCCTGGATGAATTTCTGATTATTAATTTCTCTAGTGTTTGCTGAGCTACTTTTTAGACAGTAGATAAGTAAAACTATAGTAAGGACAATGGAAAAATATGGGGGTTGGAACTAGAAGGACTTGAGTTGGAATCCTCTCTCAAACACTTCCTAACTGTGTGAACCTGGACAAGTCATAGCCTCTCTCAGCCTCAGTTTACTCATCTATAAAATGGGGATACTAATAGCACCAACCTCAGAGGACTGTTGTTGTCAAAGGAAATATTACATATAAAGTTCTTTGCAAAATTTAGTGTTAAAATAGCTAGGTATAAATGCTCACCATTATTATTAAGTGCTGCCAGAAACCATGCTACCTAATAGTACAAAAATCGCTAATATTTTTCCTACTTTTATCAATTTTTAAAAATATTCACTAAATATTTTGGTTCTTCCCAGAACCTCTAATTGAAGAAAGAGGCCCAGGCCAAAGACGTCTTCATCCCTCTCCAGGCTGCACTGCTGATTTGTCTCCACAGGACTTTCATGCCTCTTCACTCTAGGAGCTTACCACCCCCGGACTACTCACAAAGAAATTGGTCTCTGCTCCTGAGTTCCATTAGAACATAAGCTCCTTGAGGGCAGAGATGATCTTTCTGATTGTGTTTGATATCCTAGAACTTAGCACAGAGCCTGGCACATAGTAAACTCTTAATATTTTGACTGAAGTAACCAATATACATGAATTAACTTGAAAGGTATCTAAGATCCCACTATACAAGAAAACCATATGTTTCCAACATGGTATTTTTATGTAACATGGTTATCCTCTAAATTTTAATGAAAGCGTTTTTTTAAAAGATCACACACATCATGCTAAGTAAGCTGATCTGATGTGGATCTCTCTATTGTTTCTATGCTGATAGATATCAGATCCACCCACTCAGGCCTAGTCTTTCTTCTGAGATGAAGTCCTTTCACCTACTGGCTTTTGCAAAGGTGTCAAACTTTAAGCTCCATCAGCTACCCTGAGCCTTCAGTAGAAATTAGCTCCCCCAGAGTTCCCCAAGAATATTTTCCAGTTCTCATAGCTTGTATTACCCGGTTGTCTAAGCTATATTTTAGGTGTACAGAGCGCGTAGTGGCCAAACAATTTGCAAATATGTTTCCAATCTAAAAGCCCTTTCCTCTTCTAGAACTACTTGTCCACACATAACCTTAACTAGGATGAAGGTAATGGAGAGAGCCTTGGCATGGTGTCATTTGAGAATAGCATCATTCTACTTCTAGGAATGGATGTTGTTAAAAAGAAATTTCTTCATGTGTCCCCCATCCATCACTTTTAGTGGGAATAGAACCTCTCTTAAAAGACTTTCAAGTCTTCCACCAGGCTAAGAGTTGTGATCCAGAAAACTCCATTGGAGATAAAAATTAGGTCAATATTTGGTGCCTCTAGCAGCAGCAGTAACTAGGGAAAGGTATTTCTGCTATCTGCTGGAGTAAAACCTTACACTGTTTAGAGTTACTCCAGTATTCCAATGTTGGTGACTATAAAAGGGCTAGATGTGGACAGAATAAAAAGTGGTGGAAAGAATAGGGTTGTATCTCAAATCAAGACAAATTTTAACCTTATAGGAAAAAAAATCTGGGAGGCATCCTGGTTTTGGAGAAACAGCACAATGCCTTGAGTTGAGACTTGAGTTCCAGTTTTGATTCCAATGACTGTGTTACCTTGGACAAGTCATGATCTCTCTGAGCCCATTTTCTTCCTTTTAAATAGACATCATAACATTTTCATTACCTATTGCTGAGGATTATTAAGTAAAAACACTTTAAGAACATAAAATTATACACAGAATGCAAAATCTTAAGCTTCTAAGAGGACTTCAGTAGCCTCCCCTGACCCCTAAAGGAAGAAGCTGCAAGGGAGATTCAAATCCCAAGTCACCCAGTCAAAGTAAGTCCTACTATAAAAATGGCAATTGGTAACTTGACTCTGGAGTTGCCTTAGGCTCCTGTCAGAAGCACAGGCAGGACAAGAGTGAAATTGCTTGTATCGATAATCAGAAGCAATTATCAGAATCTGATAGTTTTACTGATAGTTTGAAAAAAATGGGAGGGTGTGCATGAAAGCCTGTCTTGAAAGGCAGAATTAGCAAATGGAAAAGGAGGTCCAAAAGACCACTGAGGAAAATACCACCTTAAAAATTAGTTTGGAGCAAGCGGAAGCTAGTGACTTTATGAAAAATCAAGATATTATAAAAAGGAACCAAAGGAATGAAAAAGTGGAAGACAATGTGAAATATCTCATTGGAAAAACCACTGACCTGGAGAATAGATCCAGGAGAGATAATTTAAAAATTATTGGACTACCTGAAAGCCATGATCAAAAAAAGAGCCTAGACATCATCTTTCAAGAAATTATCAAGGAAAACTACCATGATATTCTAGAACCAATGGGTAAAATAGAAATTGAAAGAGTCCACTGACCACCTCTTGAAAAAGATATCAAAAAGAAAACTCCTAGGAATATTGTCACCAAATTTCAGAGTTTTCAAGTCAAGGAGAAAATATTGCAAGCAGCCAGAAAGAAAGAATTTGAATATTGTGGAAACACAATCAGGATAACACAAGATCTAGCAGCTTCTACACTAAGTGATCAGAGGGCTTGGAACATGATGTTCCAGAGGGCAAAGGACATATGATTAAAACCAAGAATCACCTGCCCAGCAAAACTGATTATAATGCTCCAAGGCAAAATATGGATTTTCAATAAAATGGAGGCCTTTCAAGCTTTCTCAATAAAAAGACCAGAGCTGAATAGAAAATTTGACTTTCAAATACAAGAATCAAGAGAAGCATGAAAAAGTAAACAAGAAAGAGAATTCATAAGGAACTTACTAAAGTTGAACTGTTATGTTTACATTCCTACATGGAAAAATGATGTGTATAATTCGTGAGACCTTTCTCAGTATTAGGTGAGATGAAGGTAATATAGACAGAGGGCACAAGATGAGTTGAATGTGAAGGGATGATATCTAAAAAATGGAATAAATTTAAGGGGTGAGAGAGGAATATATTGAGAGAGGGGGAAAGGGAAAGATAGAATGGGGTAAATTATCTCACATAAAAGTGGCAAGAAAAAGCAGTTCTGTTGGAAGAGAAGAGGGGGCAGGTGAGGGGGAATGAGCAAATCTTACTCTTATCAGATTCAACTTGAGGCAGGAATAACATACACACTCAATTGGGTATCTTATTCCACAGGAAAGCAAGGGGAAGGGGATAAAAATGGGGGGGTGTGATAGAAGGGAGGGCAGATGGGGGAGGAAGTAATCAAAAGCAAAAACATTTGAAAAGGTACAGGCTCAAGGGAAAAATTGAATAAAAGGGTACAGGATAGGATGGAAGGAAATACAGTTAGCCTTTCACAACATGAGCATTGTGGAAGTGTTTTACGTAATGATACATGTGTGATCTATGTTGAATTGCTTGCCTTCCTAGAGAGGGTAGGTGGGAAGGGAAGAGGGGAGAGAATTTAGAACTCAAAGTTTTAAAAGCAGATGCTTAAAAAATTAATTTTTTGCATGCATCTGGGAAACAAGGTATATAGCAAATGGGGCATAGAAATCTATCCTCCCCTACCAGAAAGCAAGGGAAAAGGGGATGGGGATGGGGAATGGGGTGAAAGAGGTGAGGGTTGACTGGGGAAAGAGGCAATCAGAATATGCCATCTTGGAATGGGAATGAGGGTAGAAATGGGAAGAATATTTGTAATACAAAATATTGTGGAAATCAATGTTCGAAACTAAAATATTAAGTAAAATATATGCAGGGAAAAATATAAAAAAACAATAAAATGAAAACTTAATCTAAACTAATTTATATATTCAATGCCATACCAATAAATTGCCAAAAATTATTTTACTGAATTAGAAAAACTAATAATAACAAAATTCATCTGGAAGAACAAAAAACAAGGCATATCAAAGGAAAACAGTGAAAAAATTTAACAGAGGTTTAGCAGCACCAGATCTTAAACTGTATTACGAGGAAGTAATTATCAAAACTATCTGGAACTGGCTAAGAAATAGAAAAGCAGGTCATTGGAGCAGAGTAGATATAAAATTTACAGCAGCAAATGAATATAGCAAACTTGTATTTGACAGGTGTAAGGACTTTGGGGATAAGAAATCATTGTTTCATAAAAATTATTGGTAAACTTGCAAAGGAGTCTAGCAGAAATTGGGTATAGACCAATATCTTTTTTTTTTTTTTTACTTTTGGACATCTATTTTTTTTAAAAGTTCCAAATTCTCTCCCCTCTTCCCTTCCCATCCACCCTCCCTAAGAAGTCAAGCAATTCAACATG
>CM053623.1:130949923-130993527 GCA_028646595.1 Phalanger gymnotis | reverse complement strand
GGCTGTCCTGGGCTGGAGCCCTGCTTCCCTCTGCCACTTTGTGGGTTCTGCAGCTCTAGAATTGGTTCAGAGCCATTTTTATAGGTTTTTGGAGGGACTTGGTGGGGAGCTCATGCCATTCACTGCTTCCCAGCCACCATCTTGGCTCCACCCCCCCAACATGCTGTGAAAATTTTAAAATCCTTTGTTTAACATACAAATAACTTTGAACTTCTAGAGACTTTGGTGAATAAATATTTCATGAATTGGACCTCATATATATTTGTGTTCTTTTTATGTATAATCTCCTTACTATCCTCTATGGTCTAGCCATGGATTTATTGCTGTTGCTCTTTGTTCTTTTTCAAAGGCTATTTCTCCATGTGTGGATTGCATGCCCTCTTTATTTCTGCTTCTTAGCAACTCTGCTTTCCTTCCAGCTTACCTCATTGGAATAAGTTTCTTAAGGGCAGAGACCGTTATACTTCACTCTAAAGGGTAAGGGGATGGAATAAGCATTTATTAATTACCTAATATATGCCAGGCTCTGTGCTATCTCATTTAATCTTCACAACATCCCTATGAGGTATGTGCTATCATTATTCTCATTTTTCAATTAAAGAAACTGAGATAAAGTGACTTGTTCAGGGTCACATAGTAAATCTCTAAGGCTGGATATGAACTCATGTTTTCTATATTCCAGGTCTAGTACTCTCTATCCACTTCCTTTGGCTAGCTGCCTATCCACAGTACTTGGCACATGGCAAGTGTTTAGTAAATGTTTGTTGATTAAGTGATCACTTAAACTGGACAGTGATTGTATAAATTTTTAATTTTACTGATAAGGAAACTAAGACTCAGTTATCCTACCAATACAATTCATTCTGTGGATTTCATTGAAATGCTTAGTAGTTATTAGTTTTTATGTTAGAATAAGGCTCATCACTGAGGGTGAATAGAAAAGAACTGTATTTTAAAAGTAGAATGGTGCTGTAATTCAAAAGATTTGTTAATATTTACCTATGTAAGGGGTTCTCATAGGTTGAGGTATCATCTGTCACAAAGCTATGAAGCAGAGAAATTCAGGAAGAGGTAATAATGCTGCCTAAGTAATACAAGATCCTCTTTTCAAAAGAAGGAATCTGCATTCATATCATCTTTCTTATTTTTTGTCTTTCTAGCTTAAATGGAGCTTTTTAATTCAGAAAAACAGAATTTGTGCTTATCCTAGTATTTAACATAGTTTGCTTGTAAGCAATTTCTTGCATGTAGCAGAAGAAAGAAAGAGTTGAGGGGGAAAAAGATGCATAGTGCCAGATAAACACATTATCTGTGCAGCTGTGTTTTAAACTTATATTTCTGTACCAGTTGCTGAAACCACTGAGGAAGTAATGATAATAGACAATCTGAACTAGACTTTGGAATTGATTCTGTCAGACTCTCTTAATAGATGATGTTAATATTTACATTTATTAAAAAAACAGAAGAGGTATCATGAATTTCTCTGTAAGATCAAGGAAGCTTCCAAGGTGGCTATTCAGAAATAAAGTTTGTAAGACTTCCATCAAAGAATCTTTTAAAATGAAAAGTTTAATCAAAAGTGTCTAATGAAAAACATACTTTCTTGTCCAATCCTTGCAAAGAGTATAAATACCCTTGCTTTTCCGATGACAGAGATTTTCTCGAAGTCTAGCAATACATATTGGAGTGAAAATTTTGCTAACAACCTATAGTTTTGTTAAAATAGGTTTGAAAATGTCAACTGATGGGATGGAATAGCTTGGAAACTATCTGGTGTCTTGACCACTGCTAAGAAAAAAAATGTCTTAAGAATAAATCACTTGCATTTCAAGTTATTAAAATAATGTGGTCTAAGGAAGCAGATTTTAATTTCATACACCTAAAAATTCCTATTTGTACTATAAGCACTATGTGTACATATTGCCTTTTTGTTTGTTCCTTGTATTGTTGTAGCCAAAGAAACCAACACTTCCACTTTGTTGGTCTTCTTACAGCAGCTAAAATCCATCAACAGAACATATCTTGTTCATTCATTCATCCTTTATTGGATTCAACAAGGATTTTCATGTTTCTGCTGTGGTGAAGTTACTGTGTTAGGACAAACAACAATAACCACAGGGGTGGAGCCGAGACGGCGGCTGTAAAGCAGGGACTTGCTTAAGCTCTCTCCCAGGTCCCTCCAAACACCTGTAAAAAACTGCTCTGAACAAATTCTAGAGCTGTAGAGCACACAAAATAGCAGAAGGAAGGAAGGCTTTATCCCAGGAAAGCCTGGATAGTCAATGGGAAGGGTCTATTGCATGGAGCTGGGAGCAGAACAGAGCACAGCCCAGCATGGGGCCATACCAGGAGCAATCAGACTGGGAGCTAGGCAGAACAGGTGGTAGGACCCTGAATCGTTGAGCTGTGGCAGTGATCAGACTTCTCAACCCACAAACGCCAAAGACAACAGAGAAGGTTAGTGGAAAAACTGGTAAATCGGAGTGAGAATAGTGCATGGTTGGCATAGCCCCAGGGGTGGGGGCGGTGGTGCAGCTCTGGGACTGCCTCCAGAGCTCCAGCTGCTGTAGCTTCCAGCCCCAGGCCCACATGGTGGGAGGACTTAAGTGGTGTATCAGAGCAGGAGTGCAGAGCCTGTTTGGATCAGGGTTGCAGTCCACGTTGGTAGTTATTGGGGGAGGAGGAAGGCTGGGGTGGCAGAGTTTGCTGTGTGGAAGTAGCTCTGAAAACAGCAGCACAGCCCCTAAAGCTTGGGACAAAGTACTCTCTACTCTAAAAGCAGTCATACACTGACAAAAAGCTCAAGGGTTGAGTAGTTGGGCTGGAAACATGAACAGGCAGCAAAAACGGACTCAGATTGAGATTCAGACTTTGGAATCTTTTTTGGTGACAAGGAAGAGCAAGACATACAGCCAAAAGTCAACAAAGTCAAAGAGCCTACAACAAAAGCCTCCAAGAGAAATATGAATTGGTCTCAGGCCATGGAAGAGCACCAAAAGGATATGGCAAAGCAAGTAAGAGAAGTAGAAGAAAAATTGTGAAGAGAAATGAGAGTGATGCAAGAAAATCACAAAAAAGTCAATGACTTGCTAAAGGAGACCCAAAAATACTGAAGAAATAACACTTTAAAAAATAGACTACTTCAAATGGCAAAAGAGCTCCAAAAAGCCATTGAGGAGAAGAATGCCTTGAAAGGCAGAATTAGCCAAATGGAAAAGGAGATCCAAAAGACCACTGAAGAAAATACTATCTTAAAAATTAGATTGGAGCAAGTAGAAGCAAGTGACTTTGTGAGAAATCAAGATATTATAAAACAGAAACAAAGGAATGAAAAAGTGGAAGACAATGTGAAATATCTCATTGGAAAAACCACTGACCTGGAAAATAGATCCAGGAGAGAGAATTTAAAAATTATTGGACTACTCGAAAGCCATGATCAAAAAGAGCCTAGATATCATCTTTCAAGAAGTTACCAAGGAAAATTGCCCTGATATTCTAGAGCAAGAGGATAAAATAGAAATTGAAAGAATCCACAGATCACCTCCTGAAAAAGATCCCCAAAACAAAACTCCTAGCAATATTGTCACCAAATTCCAGAGCTCCCAGATCAAAGAGAAAACACTGCAAGCAGGCAGAGAGAAATAATTTGAGTATTGTGGAAACACAATCAGAATAACACAAGATCTAACAGCTTCCACATTAAGGAACTGAAAGGCTTGGAGTATGATATTCTGGAGGTCAAAGGAGTTAGATTAAAACCAAGAATCACCTACCCAGCAAAACTGAGTATCATGCTCCAAGGCAAAATATGAATTTTCAATAAAATAGAGGACTTTCAAGCTTTCTCAGTGAAAAGACCAGAGCTGAATAGAAAATATGACTTTCAAACACAAGAATCAAGAGAAGCATGAAAAGTTAAACAAGAAAGAAATCATAAGGGACTTACTAAAGTGGAATTGTTTTGCTTACATTCCTACATGAAAAGATGATGTGTGTAATTTATGAGACCTTCCTCAGTATTAGGGTAGTTGAAAGGAATATATATATATATATATATATATATATATATATATATATATATATATATATATATATATATATATATATGTATGTATGTATATATATATATACATATATGTAAACAGAAGGCTCAGGGTAAGTTGAATATGAAGGGATGATATCTAAAAAAAATTAAGGGATGAGAGAGGAATATATTGAGAGAAGGAGAAAGGGAGAGATAGAATGGGGTAAATTATCTTGCATGAGTGGCAAGAAAAAGCACTTCATTGGAAGGGAAGAGGGGGCAGTTGAGAGGGAATGAGTTAATCTTACTTTCATTGGATTTGACCTGAGGAGGGAATAACATATACACTCAATTGTGTATCTTACTCCACAAGAAAGTAGGGAGAAGAAGATAAGAAAGGGGTGATGATAGAAGGGAGGGCAGATAGGGGGAAGAAGTAATCAAAAGCAAACACTTTTGAAAAGGGTCAGGGTCAAGGGAAAAAAATTGAATAAAGGGGGACAGGATAGGATGAATTGAAATATAGTTAGTCTTTCACAACATGACTATTTATGGGAATGTTTAGCATAATGATACATGCATGGCCTGTGTTGAATTGCTTGAATTCTTAGGGCGAGTGAGTGGGGAGGGAAGAGGGGACAGAATTTCGAACTCAAAGTTTTAAAAGCAGATGCTCAAAAAAAAGTTGTTTTTGCATGCAACCTGGAAATAAAATATACAGGCAATGGGGCATAGAAATCTATCTTGCCCTACAAGAAAGTAAGGGGGAAAGGGATGCGGGTGGGAGGGGGAGTAATGTGACAGAAGGGAGGGCTGACTGGGGAATGAGGCAATCAGTATATATGCTATCTTGGAGTGGGGGGAGGGTAGAAATGGGGAGAAAATTTGTAACTCAAAATCTTGTGGAAATAAATGTGGAAAACTAAGAAATATTAAATAATAAAGTATGGAATTCAAAAATAAACAATAACAACTACAATATATCCTTCCATCACAAGGATTTTACTTCTTATGCGAGTATTTTAAGCCTTTCAGTATTGGTAAAAATAATGTTTCACACTATATCTTGTGGATTAGATGGGGAAATGACCTAGCATTAAAATTAAATGGTTAAATGATTAATGACTCAAACTCAATATGGCTGGTCTCCAATGGAATTCCTCAGGGAACTGTGTTTGGCTGTTTAATATTTGTATCAATGACTCGGGTGAAGAAAAGGATGCCATGTTTATCATATTTGTAGATGACACAAACGACATTTAGATGACAGAATCTGGGTCCAAAAGATCCTCACTAGCCAGGGCAGAGGTTCTTAAGTGGACATCCATGTTGTCTGGATGGATTTCAAAAGGGTTGTTAATTAAGAAAAGAAAAAAATACATCTTTATTTTCGCTAACCTTTAACTGAAATCAAGCATTTCCTTTAATTATAATGTAGATGACAAGCTATTATTCTGGCAAAGGGTCTTCATCATACTTCCAGAAAGCATAACATGACACAAAAAGATTAAGAACTCCTGGGCCAGACCATTTGGTCTACTCTAATAAGTTGAAATTCAACAGGTAAAATTATAAAGTATCATACTTTGTTACAAAAAGAAATCAGCTTCACAGGTACAGACTAGGAAAGGAATGGTTAGACAACATGTTTTCCGTAAAAGATCTGAGCACATTAATGAACTCAACATGATTGAGCAGGTAGAGCTTCTAGGAATTATCAGATCGGAGCCCCACTGACTTCTAATCTCATGACACCTCATCTGAAACCTTGTGTACATGTCTGGAAGTCACAGTTGAAGAAGGATATTGAAATAATGAAATATGTCCAGAGAAGGTGAAGCACCTTGAATATGTCATATAAGGATTGCTGAAGGAAATGAAATTCATGGGTGACATGGTAGCAGTTTTCAAGTAATTGAAGGAATGTCAAGTAAAGTAGATATTAGATATATTCTGTTTTATCCCAGCAGATAAAGTCAGGAACACAGCTAAGATTACAATGAGGCAAATTACAATGAGGCTATATCTCAGGAAAAACTTCTTATAAATTAGATCTGCCCCAAAATGGAATTAACTGCCTTAAATTCATAGTGTAAATAGAGCAATAGGTAAGGCTAGACATGGGGGAATCAGAAACAAAAGAACTCAGGTGGTCAGTGTTTGACAAAGTAAAAAATAAATTACCTAGAAAAAGCATATTTGATTAAAAATTACTAGGAAAACTGGAAATCAGTCTAGCAGAAATTGGTTTAGACTAACACTTATACCATATTTTGCAATGCGTTCTAAATGATTACATGGATATAATAAGGATAACTATTAAAAAAACTAGAATAGAAACAGATCATATATATCTCATAGCTGTGGGTAGGAGTTAGAGTCTTAATTAAACAAGAGGTAGAGGGAATTATAATAGACAAAATATATAACTTTGATTACTTGCTACTGAAAACTTGAAAATTTCTGAAAAGGCAAAAATAATGCACTTAGGATAAGAAAGGTGGTGGTTGAATGAGGAAAAAAATCCTTGCATCATATTTCTCTGATAAGGGTTTGGTGTCAAATACATACATACATGCATATATACACATATATGCACACACACACTATATACATACATAGACATGAAAGTTATATATTATAGACATTCATATTCCATATTGGGAAAGAACAATAGCCATTCTACAGTAGATAAGTGGTCAAAGAATATGAACAAACTGTTTTTAAAAGAATTGTAAGTATTCACACACACATGAAAGAATGCTCCAAGTTACTAATAATAAGGGAAATGTAAAATGCACCAATCCTGCAGTTTCACCTTACACCCTACCAATTGGCAGAAATGACCAAAAAATGTTAATATATAATGTCATGGAGACTGTGGAATGTTAGGCAGGTTAATGCATTGTTGGTGGAACTGTGAATTAGTAAGTCCATTTTGGAAAGCAATTTGGAATTGTGCAAATAAAGTGAAAAAGATACCAATTCTATCTGAATCAGAGATTCTACTGATGGGGCTAATAACTTAAGTAAATTATAAATAAGAAAAGGGCTGTCATGTACACCAAAAGATTTATAGGAACATTTTTTTCTGATAGCAAAAAAAAATTGGAAACAAAGCATCACAATTGGGGACAGAAATTGTCTAAAGGCTAAACAAATTATGGTATGTAAATGTAATATTACTATGCTGTAAGAAATAATGTATGTGATGAATACAAAGAAACGTGGCAAATGTAGACTGATGTAAGACTTGATGTAGACTGATGTAAACAGTCAAGAAACCAATATACACAATAACTATAAGAATGCAAATGGCAAGAACCATACAACAACGACAAAGTGAATGTAAATCATAATCATAAATATAAAATATTACTCAAATGAAGAGATATGAGAAGACTGCCCCAATCCACCCCTTCGTGGAGGTGGGAGGTTGACAGGTGCTACATCACATGTTTTTAAACTTTTTCAATGTATCAATCGTGTTGATTTCCACCTCCCCTCCCCTGCCTTTTAAAAATGCTCTTTGTTATAAGGGAAGACTCTCTGGAAGGGAGAGTAAGAAGGATACTTAGGATTAGAATGATGATTGTGAAAAACCAAGACATCAATAAAAAGCTTTTTTAAAAAAGTTATAATCTAATACATCATATCGACATGAAAACGACTGACTTCTCAAAGACTATGGCCAGGAGCATATAAATTCTGGCAGTCCTAGTTCATATAGCCACATAAATAGAAGATAATGATTTTTTTAATGAAAATTCATGAAGAACTAGCCCCTAAATCACAGATTGATTGCAACCTTGTGGTTGGAGGAAGGATCCGTACTAATGAAATAATAGATCTTTTGAAGCTCTGAAGTAGATTGTAGTTAATGTTATGGTTGCTGAAAACAATCTCTATGACATGTTACATTTTAAGGAAAGGGACATCTGTTTGGGGAAATATTGTGATCGGCACAACTTTCCAGTGGCTCCCTAGCCAGATTTTATTGCTTATAACCTGTATAAATTGCTTTGGCAACCAGATTGGGGAATAGAGAGTTCTCTTTTAAAATTAGGATTCATAATTTCTCCCCTTTCACTTTTGCCATGTCCTTCTCTATGAGGTAAAAGTACAGACGATGCAGTCAGTAGTTTTAAGATTGCAAAACTATTTCAAGTATAGTAAAAATTGATTATAGGGCAGAAAGTATACAAAATAAATAAATATGTTCTCTGCTTAAATTGTCTAATAGTCAATTCCCAAAGATTTAACTTGAGCATTTAGTGGTTAAGCAGTTAGGTGGTACAGTGGATAGAGTGCCAGGTCTACAGTGAGGAAAGATCCGAGTCCAAATGCGGCCTCAGACACTAGCTGTGTGACCCTGGGCAAGTCACTTAACCCTGTTTACCTAATCTGTTTCCTCATCTGTAAAATGGGCTAGAGAAGGAAATGGCAAAGCACTCCAATATCTTTGCCAAGAAAACTCCAAACAGGGTCACAAAAAGTTGGAAATGGCTGAAATGATTGAACAATAAAATCAGTGGATAAGCACTGAAAATAACTGTAAATGGTCAAGTCATTTTCATCTTAAGAATAGAATTTAATTAACCTTATGGAAAATGGATCGATTAATCTATTATCAATATGAATCAACATAAAAAATAAATTCCACTATATTGTAGTTTCTGTTCTAACATCGAATGTTATGTATAACATGTCTTTGTACCATACTTGAGCCACTTTTCAAAGAAATACTATATTACAGTGAGTCCCAAAACTAATTCATGAAAGAAATGATACTGCAATTATCCTTGGAAAGATTACCAAAACTCCAGTCTCTAAATTTGCATAATTAAATTAAATCTAATTTTCTCAACATGAAACCTTATATGCTGCGTGGTTCTAATGGATTTAGTCTTACTCAAATTTATTATCATTTGGGAAAAACACAGCCAAAGGAAAACAGGCTCTTGATTTAGGAACATCTTGTATAAAGAAGGGGAAAAGGCAACAAAAGAATAAGAAGGCAGGTAATACAACACTTCCTGAACTAATTTCACCATGGTATACTTTGGGGTTTGAAAAATATTGACAAGATTTGTAAACACCAGGCCAGGAGGCCTGGTCTAATGGAATTTCCACTGGGTGATAGAAAGTCAGTGACTCATTAGAGCCAAACAAATTAAATTGACTATTTTCCTATCTCTATTATCACTTAACTATTGTTTTAGATATCTAATTTTATTTCTCTTATTTTCTAGAGGAAATAATATTAAATAGAAATTCTCACAGAACCCCAATCTTAATTTTGTATAACATCTTAGTTCCATAGAAAATACTTTGACAAATATTGGCCTTGTGGATCTTTCTAGAACGAGAGTAAGGTAAAGCTGTGGATAGAGCACTGGGCCTGGAGTCAGGAAGACCTGGTCTTAAATCCAGCCTCAGACACTTACTAACTATGTCAGCCTGGAAAATACTCTACTTATGTTTATGCCTTTTCATATATGTTCCATAGAGGTGTGGGCACAGCAAACATGCTGAAGGCCTCCTACTTATTCTTTTGATACTAGATGGATACTAATGGAACACATGGGATGATCACTTTTTTTCCCTGGCAGTTTCCCATGGCTGAAATGTTCTTCCATGCCATCTTCATCTATTGATTTCCCTGGCTCCCTTTAAGTCCTAACTAAAATCTTGTCTTCTACAGGAAACATTCCCCACACTCTCTTTATCCTTGCGCCTTCTTTTTTAAATGCATGTCCTATTTATCCTGCATATAGCTGGTTTGTACTTATTTGTTTGTTATCTCCCAAATTAAATTGTGAGCTTCTCCAGGGCAAGGAATGTCTTTTGCTTCTTTCAGTACTTCTAGCACTTAGCACAGTACCTGGTACATAGTAGACATTGAATAAACATTTACTCAATGGCTGACCATCAGTTATCTTTTGTGTTTTTTAATAGCATTTTTTTCCCCAATTATAGGTCAGGACAATTTTTAGCATTTGTTTTTACAAGGTTTTGAGTTCCAATTTTTTCTCTATACCTCCTTTCCCTTTCTTCTTCTGAAAAGGGTAGGTAAGTTGATATAGGCTATACATGTGCTAGCATGTAAAACTTATTTCCGTATTAGTCACAGTTGTGAAACAAACAGATGAAAAGGAAAAAAAAATGCAAAAAAAAGAATCAAGTAAGTGAAAAAATATTCTTCAATCTGCATTCAGAGTGCACCCACTCTTTATCTAGATATCGATAGCATTTTCCTTTGTGATTACTTTGTACTTGTTTTGGATCTTTGTGCTGCTGAAAAGAGCTGAGTCATTCATAGTGAATCATGTTGCTGATGATGTGTACAATGTTTTCCTGGTTCTGCTCATTTCACTTTGCATCAGTTTATACAAGTCTTTCCAGCTTATTTTCTGAAATCTGCCTGTTCATCATTTCTTATTACATATTAGTATTTCATTACATTTATATACCACAGCTTGTTCAGCCGTTCCCCAACTGATGGGTATTCCCTCATTTTCCAATATTTTGCCACCACAAAGAAGACTGCTATAAAAATTTTTGCACATGTAAGTCCTTTTCAATTTTTTTATGATCTCTTTGGGATAGAGAACCAGTAGTGATATTGCTGGATCAAAGGGTATGCACAGTTTGGTCGCCCTTTGTACATAATTCCAAATTGCTCCCTATAATGGTTGGATCAGTTCACAACTCTACCAACAGTCCATTAGTGTCCTGATTTTCCCACATCCTCTCCAACGTTTATCATTTTCCTTTTTTGTCTTATTAGCCAATCTGATAGGTATGAGGTGTTACCTCTGAGTTGTTTTAATCTGCATTTCTCTAATCAAAAGTGATTTAGAACACTTCTTCACATGCCTATAAATAGCTTTGATTTCTTCATCTATTCAAACTGCCTGTTCATATCCTTTGACCACTTATCAACTGGGGAATGACTTGTATTCTTACAAAGTTGACTTGGATCTTTATATAGTTGATAAATATGAAGATTGTTTCCCAGCTTTCTGATTTCCTTCTAATCTTGGTTTCATTGGTTTTGTTTATAAAAAAACCCTTTTAATATAATCAAAGCTATCTATTTTACATTTTATAATGCTATCTCTTATTTGTTCATGAATTCTTTCTCTCCGCATAGACTATTCTTTGCTCTTCTAATTTGCTTTATGTCTAAATAATGCCATAGTTCTGTAATATATAACTTTTCTAATATTCTGTTTACCTCCTTAGTTTCTTTCTTGTTTATTTTTGGTTGGATTTCTTGAGTTCTGATGTGGGGTACAGTTGAGGTCCCCCACTAGTACAGTTTACTGTCTATTTCTTCCTATAATTTGCTTAACTTCTCCTTTAAGAATCTGGATGCTATACCACATAGTGCACATATGTTTAGTATTGATATTGCTTCCTTTGTATCCACTCTGCTATTTGCTTGCATTTTAAGAGAGAGTTCATTCCATTCACATTCACAGTTATGGTTACTACCTGTGTATTTCCCTCCATCCTAGTCTTCCTCTTGTTTGTCCTCTCTCTTGTCTCAGCCTTTCCCTTCTCATTAGTGTTTTGCTTCTGTCTACAGCCTCACCTCATCTGCCTTCCCTTCTGACAGTCTCTCACCCTCACTCCTCCCCTCCCATTTCCCTGTCAGGTAAGAGAGATTTCTTTAGTTAACTTACCGTGAATGTGATTCCTTCTTTGAGCCAATACCAATGATAGTAAGGTTCAAGCAATGTTCTTTGGCCACCGTCTCATCTTCCCCTTCATTGCAATAGGTTTTTCATGCCTCTTCTTGTGAAATACTTTATCCTATTGTACCTTTCTCTTCTTTCTGCACACATTATACTCCTCTTCTTTCTCATCCCTTAATTATTTTTATATCATTCCTTCAAATTCACCAGTCAAAACTGCTATATCTAATGCTTAAAAACATGAATTGGTCTCAGGCCCAAAAAGAATTCCTGGAAGAGCTCAAAAAGAATTTTAGAAACCAAATAAGACAAGGAGAGGAAAAATAGGAAGGGAAATGACAATAATGCATGAAAGTCATAATAAAGTCAACAACTTGGTTAAGGATGCACAAAAATACTGAAGAAAATAAACCTTAAAAAACAGAATAGGCAAATGGTAAAAGACACACAAAAATCCAATGAGGAGAAGACTGCCTTAAAAAGAATTGGCCAAATGGAAAAAATGTACAAAAATTCACTGAAGAAAATAATTCCTTAAAAAGTGGAATTGGACAAATGGAAAAGGAAATATAAAAGCTGAATGAAGAAAATAATGGTTTTTTTTTAAATTAGAATTTGGCAAGTGGAAGCCAATGACTGCTTGAGGCATCAAGAAGCAATAAGACAAAATCAAAAGAATGGAAAAAAGCAGAAGAAAATGCGAAATATATCACTGCAAAAGCAACTGACTTGGAAAATAGATCCAGAAGAGATAATTTAAGTATTATTGGACTCCCTCAAAAGAAACAGCTTAGACATCATCTTTCAAGAAATTATTAAGGAAAGTTGCCCTGATATCCTAGAAGAGGGTAAAACAGAAATTGAAAGAATCCACTGATGACCTGCTGAAAGAGATCCCAAAATGAAAATTCCCAGGAATATTCTAGCCAAACTGCAGAGCTTCCAGGTCAAGGAGAAAATGTTGCAAGCAGGCTAAATGAAATGATTGAAATATCATGGAGCCACAGTCAGGATATCATAAAATTTAGCTGCTTTTTCATTGAAGGATCAGAGGGCTTGGAAGACGATATTCTGGAGGGCAAAGGAGTTAGAATTACAACCAGAATCACCTACCCTTTAAAACTGAGTATAATCCTTTAGGGTGAAAAGGAATATTCAATGAAACAGATGACTTTCAAGTATTCCTGATGAAAAGAACAGAACTAAATAGAAAAATTAGACTTTTAAATACAAGTCTCAAGAGAAGCATAAACAGGAAGGAAAATCATAAGAAATTCAACAAAGTTAAACTGTTTACATTACTACATGGGAAGATGACACTTGCAACTCTTAAGTACCCAATCATTATTAGGGTCATTAGTTAGGGATATACATAGACAGAAGGTACAAGTGTGAGTCGAATATGATGGGATGATATCTAAAAAAAATTAAGGGTGAGAAACAAAAAAAGCATTGGGAGAAGGAAGAAGGGAGAACTAGAATGGGGTAAATTATTAAGAGGTACAAAAGTTTTCCAGTGAACAGGAAGATGGAGGAAGCAGGATGGAGCATGTGAATCTTACTCTCATCAGAAGTGGCTCAGAGAGGGAATAACATACACAGTCAGCTGGGCATAGAAAACTACCTAACCCTCCAGGAGAGTAGGAAGTGAAAGGCCTCAAGGAAAGGGGGAGGGGCTGACAAAAGGGAGGACAGATTGGGGTAAGTGGTAGTAAGAAGCAAAACACTTTTGTGGAAGGGCAAGGTAAAAGCAAAGACAGAGTAAGATAAAGAGGGGAAAAACAGGATGGAGGGAAATACACAGTAAACACAACTGAAAAAAATTTACAGCTCTTTTCTCCAATAAAGGCCTCATTTCTCAAATATATAGAGAACTGAGTCAAATTTACTAAAAAATAAGAGGCATTCTCCAATTGATAAATATTCAAAGGATATGAATAGGCAGTTTCCAGACAAAGTTATCAAACTTATCTATCGTAATGGGAAAGAAAATGCTCTAAATCACTATTGATCAGAGAAATGCAAATTAAAATAACTCTAAAGTAACACCCTACACCTATCAGTTGATTAATATGACAGAAAAGAAAAATGATAAATGTTGAAGGGGATGTGGGACAATTGAGGCACCAATGAACTATTGGCAGAGCTATGAACTGATTCAACCATTCTGGAGAGCAATTTGGAACTATGCCCAAAGGGCTATAAAACTATGCATACCTTTTGACCCAGCAATAGTACTACTAGGTGTGTATCCCAAAGAGATAATAAAGGAAAAGAACCTATATATACAAAAATATTTAGAGCAGATCTCTTACTGGCAGCAAAGGATTGGAAATTGGAAATTGAGAGGATGGCCATTAATTGAAGAATGGCTGAGCAAGCTATAATATGTGATTGTGATGAAATAATATTGTGTTATAAGAAATGATGAGCAGAGTGCTCTCAGAAAAAGCTGGAAAGACTTACATTAGGTGATGAAAATGGAATGACCAGAAGTAGAAGAGTATACACAGTAATGGCAATAGTAATAGTGTACAATGATCAGCTGTGGCTGAATTAGCTATTCTCAGCAATACACTGATCCAATACAATTCCTAAGGACTTAAGATGAAAAATGCTGCCCATCTCCAGAAAAAAATAATTGATGGAGTCTCAGTGGAGATCAAGGCATACTTTATTTTTAAAGTTTTACATTTTCAAAAATTTTTTTATTCATTTATCATTTCCATATCATAGTATAATAAAGATGATTACACATGAAACTGCAAGCCTATTACGTACATCTTGTTATTCCCTTTAAATATACAATAAAGTTATCATGTAAATTTATTTTTTTCCTCTTTTCCCCATCCTCCCCATCCTAGAGATGGCTACCATTAGACAAAAATATGTGTGTGAGAATGTGTGTATGTGTATATATGTATATATACACACATATATAATTTTATATATGTATGCATATGTAAAATCATTTTATACATTCTTCTATTTATCAGTTCTTTTTTGTTTCCTTTTTTCTTTTATTTATTTAGTATTTGATTTTTCCCCAGTTACATATAAAAACAATTTTTAACATTTGTTTTTAAAACTTTGAGTTCCAAATTCTCACCCTTTCGCCCTACCAACCCCCCTCATCGAGAGAGCAAGCAATTCCATGTAGGTTATATATGTGTAGTCATGCAATACATATCCATAATAGTCATGTTACAAAAGAAAGCAAAGACAAAAAAAACTCAAGAAAAATAAAGAAAGTGAAAAAAAAAACAACAAAAGTTGCTTCAATCTGTATTCAGACACCATCAGTTCTTTCTCTGGGGATGCATAGCATTTTTCATGTCTTTTAGACTTGTCATGGATCATTGTGTTGCTGAGAATAGCTAAGTCATTCACAGCTGACTATCTTACAATATTGCTGATACTTTGTACCCAGTACATTTCACTTTGTATCAACCTCTGTAAGTCTTTTTTTTTAATTTTTATTTTTAGTTTGCAACACACAATTCTACATAATTTTGAGTTCTAGATTTTCTTCACTCTCCCCCCTTCCCTCCCCAAGACGGCATGGAATTCCATATAACTTCCATGTATAACTTGGCATTGAATTAATTTACACACTAGTCAAGTTGTGGAGAAGAATTATGACCAACGGAATGAATCATGTGAAAGAAGAAACTGTGTTCATTTTGCCTTTGAGTCTCCTTTTCCAATTGGTTGATTTTACCTCTCAGGGTGTCATTTTCACTATTTAGATTCTGAATCTCTGAATTTAGATTCTGAATCTGAAAAAGCCATTTCCCCAATCTTATTCTTTAGGGACTTGATTTCTTTTTCTGGATGCAGAGAGCATCTTTCTTTATATGTTATTTGTAGTTAATTTGGCTATTTATAGTAGTCAAAATGACTTATTTGCTCAAAGTTGTTCTTAAGACAATATTGCTGTTACTGTATACAATGTTCTCTCAGTTCTGCTTATTGCACTTATTATTTCATGCAATTCTACCCAAGGCTTTCTAAGATCATTGAGTTCATCATTTCTTATAGCATAGTAGTATTCCATTGCAATCATATACAACGACTTGTTAAGCCATTCCCCAATTAATGGGCATCCCCGTAATTTCCAGTTATTTTCCACCACAAGGACAGCTGCTATAAATAAAGGCATACTTGTCAAAATTTTCTTTATTTTTCTTGTTTATTTTAGGTCTGTGTTTTCTTTCATAACATGAATAATATGGAAATATGTTTTGCATGACTGCACATGTTTAACCTATGTCAAATTATTTGCTTTCTCAATGAAGATGGAGTGGAGGGATGAAGGGAGGGAGGAAGAGAATTTGGAACTCAAAGTTTTAAGAAATGAATGTTTAAAATTATTTTTACAGGTAATTGGAGAAAAATAAAATATTAAAAATATCTTTGGTTGCCAGATACTTAGCTCCTCACAGTCACTAAGTCACTAAGATCACTAGAGGACAGATTAATAAGGAGCAAGAGGAGATATACATCTTTGGGAAAAATAGAATGTTACATAGAATACAAGGAGGAATTAAAAAAGTCATGTAGTCCAAGCCTCTCATCCTCCAAATGCTACTAGTGGCATAGTTTTGGTCCACCTTCAAGGATTCCAACTAAGGTAATCTTGTAGGAGATTGGACCAATTACAAAGATAATATGACAAGTTGAAAGAGGTTCTGAGACACTATTTTGGTGTAGAAAGAAGAATCCTAAGCAAGATCATTGGAGTTCAATAGGACTAGTTGCTCAAGTGAATCTGAAGAGTAATCTAAATACATGTATGCACTGTGTGTGACTTAAACAAGAAGAAAAAATAGGCAGTCATATCTTGAAGATCCACAAGCAATCTAAACTTGGAAGTCATTAGCATAGCTACACAGCCTGTGTACATGCAGGAAATCTCAATTGTAATCCTAATTATAATCTAAAGGAATTTGCCACAGCCCAAACACAGGAGCACTGATAAAGATGGGAAAAAATACAGTTAGACACTCAGGCAAAAATGTATGATGTACAAATATGCTTGAGATAAAGCTCAAGGAACACTAATAACTTGTTTTATTTAAAAATTTTCTTTGACATATGAAATTTCAATGGAATCTTGGAACTAGAAAATGCAAAATGGCATCTGTTAAAATCACTCCATAAGCCCTCCAAGACAAGTGATCCCTAAGTATGAATTACCTTGAATTCTATTTGACTCTTTATTAACCTTCTCTTTTTTCTTTTAAAACTCTGTACAAAGTTTTAATATCAATTTTTGGTAATCTAGGTTTTTTTTCCATTTTCAAATCCTTTTTTTATAATCCAAAGAATTTTGTTATCAACAAATACCTAAAATTTCAGGATCTCACATTCTCCTTACCTTACCATGTTTTCTGGGCTGGTAGTTTGTTTGATATAGGAATGAATTGATATATAATCATTCAACGGTTAATAAAAGGAGAGTTACTTAGGTACAACAGGAGAAGGATATGCAATAAGGGAATGGGGTGAGAATGTTCCAAGTTCATTCAATAAACAAAATGCACCATAGTTGATCACCACTTTCTTCCACACAAACTCACAGGAGCTCCTTGTGGCTCCTTTGCACTCAGGAAAGCAGGAAGTAATGTCAGCAGACAGAGCTTTTAGACCCCTAAACCAAAAAATTCTCAAGGTTGGTTTCAATTACTTTTTCAGAAAATAAACAAACAACTAGCTTAACTCTCATGAGGGTAGGTGTTAGAATACTATTCATAATGAACCACATCACTAGCAGCATCATAGTAGTTTGTTAACAATAGCATTGGTGAACTGATAATTCATTTTTCACCCCCCCCATGTCTTTTTATCTACTTTTCTCATTTATTTTACCCTCAATTTACATATTCTGCTACACTCCTAAGAAATGGATGCTTATTGCCTTCACCTACTGTAATTCTCTACTTTACTTTGTGTAGACTGAGACATGACTGTCTGTGAGCATATACCAGCATATTACAGAATCAAATTGCTAAGGGAAACTAAAGGGCTCTCTTGTCATCCAAACCTTACCTACATCATGAACTATCCTCTGTAACATCCTAAACAACTGGTCATCAAACTTTGATTTAAAAATCCCTGATGGAACAGTCATGATTTATCTAGGTTTACAGTTCTATGATTTGACAGCTTCAATTGTAATTCCTTATGTTTAAATGAAATTTGTTCTCTTCTAATTTTTATCCATCATTCCTAGCTTTAGCTTGTTCAGTCAAGTAGAACATCTCTAATCTCTTGTTCATGTAATCTTTGAGATATTTTAAGACTGCTATCACAACTCCTCTAA
The DNA here is from genome assembly GCA_028646595.1 of Phalanger gymnotis. NCBI lineage: Eukaryota > Metazoa > Chordata > Mammalia > Diprotodontia > Phalangeridae > Phalanger > Phalanger gymnotis. Next base: position 130,975,475 of record CM053623.1, on the reverse strand, counting down.
GTCTTTTCTTCTTCCTAATTTTCTCCAATTTCTTCAGCCAATTGGCATATGAAATTATTTTGAGTACCCCCCTGCCCCTACACCATGGAGTTGTGTAATGCATACCGTGTTAGGTTTGGAATGAAGAATACCTGAGTTTATATCCTTCCTCTGACACATAGCATAGGTGTGACCCTTGTCACACTTAATATCTCTGAGACTCAGTTTCTTCTTCTGTTAAAAAAGGTGTTCCTTATCCCTGCTTCAACAAGAGTTTCACAGCCAAATTCATGTATCTAGCCACGGTTCTTTCACTTTGTTTCCTTTGTCATCTTGGGTAAGTAGCTTCAGTTCTTTGGGCTTCCTTTTTCTCATCCCTCAAATGAGAGCTGTGAAATAGTGGGCAATCTTTAATGAATCTTCAAGTTCTAAATCTATAATTCAATGAGTTTATGAATAAACATGCCAGATTAAAGATTTTGTTTTACTATAGCTCAATCAGGTTGAGAACCATAGTATCACCTTTGAAGAGTGATATATCAAGACCCATTCCTGAAGATATGTTCTCACTTCTTGTCCCTGAAGTTCTTGTCATTTCTGAGATAGGAACTTGCAAGCTTCCTGAGCAGATTCCAGGTAAGGCCAACTAATCCCTGCTATACTTTCCACCTCTGATAAAAAAGACGAATCCTGTCCTGCTATCCTTTCCACTTCTCATAGAGAAGACGAATACCCTCCACTCAAACACTCCTCACTTCTTCAACAACCAACAATGCACCCCTTGTTTCCCAACTTAGGTCCCTTGTTCTAATTAGCCAAGACTCATCTATAATCATTACCTTAGTTTGGGGCTATGTTTTCAGTAGTTCTCAAGGTAAGAATGACCTCAGGTTGTTATCATTACCCTACATCAACCTAGGATGAAGGGGAGAGAAATAAGGTAACGGGACAAACTATACACTTATAGTTTGTCTCCGTGCCAGCCTCATTATCTGCATCAGAAATATTTTAACCAATTTCTTCTTCTGGTCAGGCAATCTGTAGCATAGAAAATCCCAGCAAAATATTTCTTTTGTCTCTTCTTGCATTTAGAGTCACTCATATGTTTTCTCTTCTCCATCTTGTTTTTTCTCTTCTCCTTTTCCTGCATCTTTTCATTTTAAAGGAAGATTTTGTTAAGTTAACATGAACTTTGGTAGAATTTTAGCAGAGATGTGTATGATATCTTGTTTCTTCTCTTTTCCTTTTCTCTTCCTGCATCTTTTCATTTTAAAGCGAGATTTTGTTAACTTAAAAGGAATTTGGTAGAATTTTAGCAGAAATGGGTATGGCAGGGCGAATGGAGGTAGAGAAAGAACACACAGGTTGTGTTCAGGTAAGATTAGCTTTATTCTTAAAGCTCTTCCTGTACCTACCCTATTAACACAAACCAGTGTTCTTTCAGGCTGAAGTTGCTTCAAGCACCTGCTATAACATTACTGGTGTAGCTTACATTTTGGAAGGTCTATGGTGTTGCACTTTCACTTTGACATTAACAACAAAAGATAACAACAACAATAATGATGGTACTTATACAGTGTTTTGGGTTTGAAAAGTAATTTGTATATATTTTCTCATTTGATCACAACAACCCTGGGAAGTAGGTGTTGTTATCATCCTTGTTTAGTGTTTAGGAAACTGAGATAGACAGAGGCTTAGTGACTTGATCAGAGTAACAAGATAGTAACTTGTTAAGCCTGGATTTGAATTCAGATCTTCCAGACTCCAAGTCCATCACTCTATCCACTTATGGCACTTAGCCACTGTAAGCCATGTTAGATCTTGGCTCTAAGGTAAAAAATGAAGCCAAAGTAACCCACTGATGTTGCGTCTTCACTGCTTTATAGACCCCTGTCAGAATAGTTCCCTTCTCTGAGCATCTGAATAGTGCACTATTTTTTTCATGTTTAAATTAATTGAATAGGCAATGCATAAAAGTATTTCTTAAATGTTACTTAGCATGCATATGAAATATTTTACACTTTAACTTCTTTAAACTAAATTTGAATGCAAGTATAGTTTGTCTAAGTACAAATTAAATACGGCTGTCCAGATGTCTGAGTTATCAAAAAGACTTCATAAGTAAGCAGTTCTTTAGAAAAAAATGGGCCCTTTTGTTGAATTGCTATAGCATGCATAGCCTACATTTATCTCAAGTTGGAAAATTCCAGTGATGGGAATGAACATTCTGCAGATAAAGCTAGGGCACAATTAAGTGGAAGTGTCATATACATGTATCAGTCCTTTGTCTATCTCAACAAAACTAATTAGAGAACATTGCACTTAGAGGTTTGCATTTCTCTTCTTTTTTTTTTTCTTGGAGTCAATGAGGCATATGGGGCAGGTGGTAGCACAGTGAATAGAAAACTGGACCAGGAATGAGGAAGAACTATGCTCAAATGTGGCCTTAGACACTAACTATATGACCCTAGACAAGTCATTTCATCTCCATTTACCTCAGTTTCCTCAACTGTAAAGTGGGAATGATAATACCTTATTACAAGAATCAAATGAGATATTTATAAAAAGTGTGTCTAGTGAATACAGTAGGGGCTATATAAATAACTGGGTATCTAGATGGTGCGATGGATGGAGTGCTGGGCCTGGAGTCAGGAAGAGATCTTCCTGAGTTCAAATCTGTCCTCAGGCACTTATTAGCTGTGTAATCCTGGGCAAGCCACTTAGCCCTGTTTGTCTCAGTTTCTTCATCCGTGAAATGAGCTAGAGAAGGAAGTGGTAAACCACCATAGTATCTCTGCCAAGAAAACCTCCATGGGTCACAAAGAGTCAGATACAACTGAAACTACTGAACAACAACATATAAATCATTATTCCTTTCCCCTCAATGAGTCTATTTGTGCTTGCAACTTTCCCTTAGGAGTGTTTTAAGGGGAGCTTCCTTAAATTGTTTGGGTTGTAGTGGCACCTCTTTAAACAGTTACATTTGAAGATTAAGGGATATCCATTCCTGTTTCAGTACACAGTATGCTTCCTTATTCTGAACACAGAATTTAACTCACCAAAGGATAAAAGAAGATGGAAAAATTTGCCACAGTGCTACAGCAATCTCCATGTGGAACATACTGAAGAACACTCTACTCCTCCTTCGGTCCTCTCTCTCTAGCTCAGTAGCAGTAACTCTTGACATGGAGCTACCTCCAGAAACCAAAGCTACCTAGTTTCTTTACTGTCAAAGCAATCTTGAGCCAAATAATGCAGCCTCATCTGCTGCTATTTCACATAGGAAATTCATTTTCTCCTACCCAAAAGAAAGCTATATGCTAATTTTAAGAAGAAGTATTGCCTATCCATAAAATTTGGTGGGTTTCTATCCAATGTGAAAGTGTTTTCCTCAGCTGAGAAGACAGCCCAACAATAACAATTGATTTGGAGCCATCTGTTCACAGATATGCACATAAGACAAGCCTTTAGCTCCCCTACTGCAATGTGAATATCCATCTGGGGATAACTACATAAAACCTATGAAATCTGTTTTAAAATCATGTTCCTAATTAAATTGTAATGTGTTAGCTTACTGAAGGATAAGGCTATTTTGGTTACTCAGGTGCCATTGTTTGTATGGAATAACCCTGTAAAATAGATACTTAAAGCCAGCCTGTATTCTTATTACAAATTATTTTTGAAAACAGTTAAATGTTGAATAATTTCATCTTGGAAAAATCATTTTACCTTTGTCCTAAATTAAAGTTTGAATGAAGAAGGAGAGTGCATTGATTCCCAAAGATAATTAGAATAGAATACTCTGAAAAGGGTGGTGTCATAAATTGGTGATTCAGGATATTTTATGAAAAAAAAGAAGTGATATTAGCACCCAAATATCTTGTCATTTTCTGCAGATAAATACTAAATTTTACTCACCTTTCCTTGTTTCCATGTGTTGGGGGTGGAGTGGGGGGAACCAGACTTCAGTTTGAACTATGGAGAAACAGCTGTTTTTAAAATGCAGCTGTTTCAAATTTACCAGAAGCAGTTTCTACCTTTTGCCACAAGATGGTGCTGCGCACAGGTCTAAATGTCACACAGCCTACTGAATAGAAATTGAGTCAAAACTGCCTCCTGAACACACATCTTTAGGATTTGTCTTGTGCTTTCAATTTTTCAGAAAGTGGCATAGAAATCATAGAAGGTGGTATACTGGTTTCTATTAGAGTCATAATGTCTTACCACAAGAAAACTTTCCTCATTATTCAGACCTGACCGTGGTGGGCCTGCAGGAAGTTTAGAACAAACGTACCCATTTCCCTAATTCAGGTACATTGGGATTAACTATCAACTCCTCTGAATAAAAGAATAGCAGGAAGGAGAAAAGAAGAGGGTGAAAGTGATGCTGTAGAAAAAGTGGAAATGAGTGAGGGAAATTGAAGTTGTCAAAAGAACTGGATCCCCAATTCCTTACTCTTCATCCCAAATCAACTCAACCTAAAGCACAGATTCAGAGTCATCATTTTAAAGTAAATTATCATAGAAAGTTAGGCCCAGGCACCATTTACTTGTAGCCCCTTATTTGATAGACGAAATCAAGGCCTAAAGAGGATGTGTCTTTCTCAGAGTCACATATCTATTTAGTGTCAAAGCCAGGACTCATACCTTTTTTCTTCATGGTTTCAATGTGATTAACAATAAATTTATTTCCACCACAGTGATAGGGTTTACTCTAATAATAATCCCTTTCATTTTCTTTGTCTTTTGAATTTCAATTCTTCTTAGGTCTATTTTTGAAAGCGCTGTAGGCCTTTTTCATCATATAGCCTTTTTCTAGTTTATTCTAGAGAAGAAAAAAATTCTGAAACAGTGCCTAAGGCTAAATCTTTGGATAGCTGTGGAAAGGTGGAAGTAATATTGTTAATGGAAGAGTAGATTTTTTTTCCTGATCTCACTTCTCCCCCGACTTTTTAGTTGCAAGATATGTGTACATGAGAAGAGAAAAAAAATGGCATATATTTCTTATTATTTCTTGGTTCAATTCAGTTTACCTCAACAAATACATGTAAACCATGGCTCAGGAGCTGGGAATATAAAGCCAAAAACAAACAGTCCATGCTCTTAAAGAGTTTGCCTTCAATCAGAAGTGTAATGGTTATTTGCTGATTTCATTTATTAATCATTGGCAGATTATGCCAAAAATATGACCCTTGTTTTATTGGTGTCATAGCTGAGTCATGACTATATCTGAAGAAGGATTATACCATGTGAAGACAACTTTCCAGATCCATTCTTTCCAGTTATTAGGATTAGTTCTAAGAACAGTAAGTGACTGGCATAATAGAAACTAAAGATGATAAAAGGCTCATCTGATCTAAAATATCTTCCCCCTCCGAGCCTGCCATAATGGCCTGAAATTCCCAGCATTTTAAATATCCTAACACAAACTAATTAATCACATTAGGTGCCTGACTGGCTAATCGGTTAAAGGAATTCGTAGTAATTCTTTCAGGGAAGGTTCATAGTGTAGGTAACTGCAATGTGAGAAAAAGGAAAAAGAAAGATCCAAGGAAAGTGTCATGCCTGATTATTGTAATGGGAATCTTTTAAGAGGAGGCCAGAGTGATACGAAAGATAAACTTTGTTGTAACCATTTTTTTTGTATGACTTTTGCTGATTAAACATTAGATAATTTATCACTTAAATCACCAACACATCAACAGATAGTGACGAGTTATCTACTGTGTGTAAGATACCACAATAGACTGAGTTGGGACTTCAGTTTATAATTTAGACAAACCTGAACATGAATACTTGAATCCTCTAGGTTAAGGAAGGATGGAAGTCCCTATCAGACCACTTAAAAGCATATTACCATATTTCACATAATAGGTACTTACTAAATATGTTTTGATTTAGAGTGAAGGTTTGAGATCGATTCTATACTCTATGAATCCATTTTATAATTCTAATTGACTGAATAAACACCATCATTAAATGCCTATCATGTTAAAAGCAACATAGTAGGGGGAGATATATAGTTAACATAGTCCCTGCCTTCTTAGACCCGGCAATATACAGGGCAAAACATTAAAATGTTTTTTTTAAAAAACAGCATTAACCTCACTGCTTGGCATAGATTGTAACCCATCTACACTCTTTCCTTATGTGATGTGTAATTCTTGTCTGTGTCTTTTTGTAAATGCTCCACAAAGGATCTATTCGATGTACTAGGAAACTTACCTTAGTTTTTCCTGTTTTTTGATTACCAGTACAACATTGAAACTATTTCTCTTAACCCTCATTCTTACTCTATGATGGGCCAACCTCATTTTCCCATCATAAAGGTTCTTGGCAATCTCTTTGGATGTCAGTGCTCTCACAAAAGGCATTGTGAGCAACATGTGCATCCCACTTATCACCATCATATATTCTTCCATTGCCCTTTGGGATACCTATGCCTGATCCTTCTGTGACCATGGAATTAATGATATCAGAATGAAACAACAATGTCAATTGGTTATATAACCTTGGGAAATTCCAACCCAAGAAAAATGTGGGATGATTTTAGTCCCAGCTGAAATCCAGTCAGCCATATGATTATGTGTGACAAATTCTTAACAAAGCACTGAGATGCTGTACAAAACAGATTAGGATGAGAAGGGAAAAGAAAGCACATTTACAGTTGAAAAGAACTGTGGGAAATTAGGTTAGGAAGGAAGCCATGGCAGCACAGATCCAGGATTTCAGAATCCCCTAGTCATACTCTCTTAGACTTGATCATCTGGCTAGCTGTACTGCAGTGCCACTTTGTAGTGAGAGAGCAGTAGCAGCTTCCTAGCAACACCCTTACAAAATGAGGCATTTTCACAGTCACTCAGGCATCCAAGCAGGGCTGCCATTTCAGAATTCTATCCTTGGTGTTGTTTACATGTGTTTAGTTAATAAAACAAAATGAATTAATATAGCAATGGCACAATAAGAATGGTAATCCAATAAATCCTCCCCTTCATAGTAAACATATGAGAATATAGATTAACAGCTGAGATGTTTTAAGAAAGGAAACAGATTATAAAATCTTTAACCTGGTACCCAAAGCAGTAAATCACATAAAATCCGTAGCCTCAAGTATGCAAAACATGAATCTGTGAAAGAGGCTGTGTCTAGTCATACATAATGATACTAATCTACAGTAGAGTTTCCAAAGGAATTGGCTGTTGGGTGTACATCCAGTACCAGCTTCACAGTGTCTGGATCATGATAATTTGGCATCCTTAAGTATATAAAGTTTAGGATTACTGAAGAGACTTTGCTTTTCCAGAAAAGGTCCCAATATTAAAGAGAAAAATGCCAGTTGCTATATGTTCAATCTATGGAAGTAGGCCCAACTAGTAACTTAGCTCATCTCATGTCGATTCTGGTAAGACATCACCAGAGTTTGACTTGGCGTCTGGTTGTTTAATAAAATAGTTACAATTACTGAGAAACCATTAAATTAAAAAATCAGAGCTGTAAGAAAACTTTGAGGTCAAGTCTAGCTATCTAATTTCAGAGATGAGGGGACACAGGTCCAAAGAGACTAAGTTATTTGCCCAGGATCATATAGTAGTAAATGGTCAAAGGCAGGATTTGAACCCAAGCCTTTCTAACTCTATCTTCTTATCTAATCAATATGTCGTAATCCCTATGGCCAAATCACGATTGTGTAGTTTTATATAGTTAATCATGTTTATATTGTTATATAATTAAGAACCAATTGGCCGTGTTCCCTTTTAGCAAAATGGGCTTTTCCAATGATTCAAGAACAGAAAACGTAAGAATGAAGAGCAACGGCTTTCTTTTGCTGGACCTGTTAGTTGGAAAAATGTGCATTATCTTTGTCATTGAGCTTCCCAACCATATGTTATCCTTCCAGGATTTTGGAATGCAATTGAAGCACAGACTATCTTCCTCTGCTCAAGATGAACGCAAAGAAAGCAATACATTTCATAGGTCATAGACAAGAGCTGAAAGGGACCTTAGTGACCACAATCCAATCCTCTTGTTTTGTGGATGAGGAAAAAAAATGATGCCAGAGAGGTAAACTGATTGACCAAAGGTCACACAGGCTGTAAGTGACATATCTAGGAATTTTTGTGAATGATTTATGATGAAGAGCTTTTTCATGGTTCCCAGTGTGCTAAGAAGAACTTTGGATCAGAGCAAACACTAAACATAAGGAGAGTTCACCTTCACCATGTTGAATGCTAAATACCTACTTGTTAATTGAGTGAGTATAAAGGATAAGCCCACCCAAATAAAACTCATAGAATGTAAGCTATTTCGCTTGTGTTCTTTGAAGGGTGTCTTTGAAGGGTACAATGCATTATGCTATTATCAACTTATAAAACCCCTAGGGGCTAAGTTATTTAAGAAGTTATACATCCTTATGAAATTTCATGACTATGACACTTCTAATCCCATTGCTTAAGTTCAAATTCTGAGGCTGTTTTTTCGCAGTGGCTATAGCAACACTGGAATTAATTCCTTATTCTCTGAACATCACAGAGGCTTCAGTGAACAGTGTTAGTATTTGTTCAAATATATTAACCGATTTCCTCAGTGAGAAAATGTGTAGGTATTATTAATATGACATTCTGTTATGCTGTTCATTCTCTTAAAGGTTCAATTAATTATACAAAATAGAAATGAAAGAAACAGTAGCTGTTAAAATGGGCTGAGGATTTTTATTTCATGTTCCAGTTACTGTATTTGTGATCCTGTAAGCCAATAGCTTTATCCATATGGCACTCTAAAATTAGTCTCATTATATGGTCACACATTTCAAAAGTGGCCTCTGAAGATAATAAATGTCCAAGAAAAGTGGCATGTCACTGTGATCTTTAGGTAGTACAAAAGTTAAGCAGGGCTACAGAAATGTGTTTGATTTCTATGTAGTTTGGCAGGGAAAATAAAGGAGGAGGTACAAAAAGGTATTTTAGGATAGGGAATGTGGTTTTATTTTATTAGAGAGGAAGAACTGAATATATATTATGTATGTGTACGTGTATGCACATATATATGCATATGTATGTATATCTATATATGCATTTGTTTGTTTAAGAAACAACACTGTTTACCAGTTCTAGTTCTGCCTGAAGAGGATTAGGAGATACACTTTAAAAAGATGAAGGAGATGGAAAAGTCTTACTTCCTCATTTGATGCCTACTCAAGCAAATTTTGAAATAAGGAAAAGTCCTCTTTAAACTTTTCTTTGCAGTATTGTTTCTACTCTCTGACCCCTTCTAGTCCTATGGGAACTTTAAGGGACAGAGGCATGATAGCTGTCTTCTCTTCAAATATTTCAAGTATTCACTTCAAGTATCATTGAGATCATAGGATAATAGATTCAGAGCTGGAAGGAACCCAAGCATCTCTTCCAAAGCACCTCATTTTATAGATAAGGAAACTCAGGCCCAGAGAGAGAGTTTATGTGCCGCATCTCTCCCTTCATCTTCCTCTTCCAATGATTAGTTTTCTCATGTTTTTTCCCTCCTTTTGCGAACCTGTCTTCTGGAAAATTATCTACTAATGACAGGCAAAATATATAGTCACTAAATACAACATAATTTCAGAAAGGAGTACTAGCATCTGGGGAACATCAGAAAAGCCTGCATGTAAGATGGAAGTAGTGTTCAAGCTGAGCTTTGAAGGAAGCTAGGGATTGATACTAAGAAACAGAGGTGAGAGGGCATAGTTTATTCCAGGTATGGTGGACAGTTTTTGCAAAAGTACTGAGACAATAGATAAAATTTAATTTGTGAGTGAAGCAGCTATGAAAAGCTCAAACGATTTATTTTTCTTTGTACTAAACTGTATTTTTAAAATTTACTTTTAATTTTCAGCATTTAGTGCCACAAGCTTTTGAGTTTTAAATTTTCTCTGCTTCCTCTCTCCCCTCCCCAAGACAGCATGCAATCTGATATAGGCTCTACATATACATTCATATTAAAAATACTAAATGGTATTTAAAAAATTAATTTAACCAAGAAGACTTTTGAGGAAGGCTTAGAAGATTAAGTCTTGAAAATATTTAGATCACTTCCTAAGACTATATATATTTGTTGTTGTTGTTCAGTCTCTTTGTGATCCCACGGATCACATGAAGGGCATGCTAGGCCCTTCTATCCTTCACTACCTCTCGAAGTCTGTCCAAATTCATGGTCATTGTTTCCATGACACTGTTTATCTATCTCATCATCTGCCATCCCCTTTTCCTTTTACCTTCAATATTTCCCAAAATCCTTTTCAATGAGTCCTGTCTTCTCATTATTTGGCCAAAGTAGTTAAGCTTCAGCTTCAGTATTTGATATTCTAGTAAACGGGCTGAATTAACATTTTTAAGTATTGACTGATTTGATCTCCTTTCTCTCCAAGGGACTTCACAGCAAATATGATACAACCTGGGTAATGCATCCTAGAAACTGGAGTTCTTATGATGGATAAGTGCAATTTAATTTTAATAATTTCCATGGTGATTACAGCACCAGCCATGTAGTCAGGAAGTCCTGTGTTCAACTCCTGCCTCTGACACATACTAACTGTGTCACCATCGCTAAGTCACTCAACCCCAATGGTAGACAGGTGGTATAGTGGATAGTGCTCTGGGCTTGTAAGGAAAAGCTGAGTTCAAATTCTGTCTCAGGTGTTTATTAGCTATGTCACCCTGAGCAAGTTGCTTACTTTTTCTTTCCTTATTTGTAAAATGGAGGCAATAATAGTACCTACTTTATAGTATTGTTGTGAGGACCAAATGAGGCAAGATATAGAAAATGTTTGGCAATTCTTGAAACATTATGTAAACATTAGCAATTTTTATTATTATACAACCTCCTAGTACACCAAGAAAACTCTAACTCTTTAAATTCCAGGTGAGTGGCTAATGCATTCCCAGCTATGCCAAGGAAATCATAGATTTGGAACCTCCCCCACTCCCCAATATCAATACAACAATTTACTTCATAATATGGAAGGATACATACTTTAGTTTACTTGAAAATAGTAATGAAGTCTTAACATGAAGAAAATCAATTACATTTGATGTTAAAACAGAATTGATCAGCCCCAGAGCTCCCTCTATCCTCTGATATTCCACAATGCTTATTTTATATCATTTACCACATTTTGCCTTTTTAAATTTTCCATCTACTTGGTAGCTATCACATTCCTCAAGAGAAGGGACCCTGATGAATGCACCTCTCTGTCAATTGGCATATTTTTGGAGGTTTTTTGACCATTGGCATATTTTGAAGAAATGAACAAAATGGCATATTAAAATTGCCCTACTTTTTAATTTCTGATTCTAGGTAGTTGCTATCCCACAATTCCTCGGCTTCTCCTCTCTTAAAATATTCACCATCATAGTATCCCATCCTCCTCCCAACCTTATTATAATCTAGAAGCTTCCAGTAAAATGTGCCAGCCCCAGTTCTTTCTGCCTCAGTTTCTCCATGATTAAGCCCATGACATAAGATGCCTTTCCTTTGCTTCAGATGGACAGTATGGACAAATAAGATGCATGTTACTATAAAGTATTTTAGACATTGTATGGGAATGACAAACTTGAACTACCTTTATTTGAGCTCTCCCACTGCTAGCTGCTCCCTCCCCAAATCACCTCTCTATATATTTTATAAACAGTACATGTTGTTTTTGTAGACATCATGTGAGCTCCTTAATGGAAGGGACTTTCATTTTTGTATTTATATCCCCAGCACTTAACACAGTACCTGGTACATAGTAGGCACTTAATAGGCAATTATTGTTTGATTAATTGAGTAGTTTTGTATCAAGGAAGGCATCTTTCCAGTATCGACTTTTTCTTTTCTTCCCTATGGTCCATCAATGGTTATTCCTGATGCACTTATGTCAAATAGTTCAGCCCTCTTCTGTGTCCAGGACTATCAGGCCTGTTATTATTGCCACTATGTATTTAAATATAATGGTAGTTAATATATCCACTTGGGTTTTTCAATTCCAGTCAGAATTTCCTTGCTGTGGTGACAGAGTTTTAGTGAAAAAATTTGTGCATGTCTGCATTTTGCAATAGGCAGTATCTGCCTCCTTTCAAATCCCAAGGATCAATGCTAACAAAACAGACACTCATTATTTCAAGATCAAACTGGATTTCCCAGCAACTCTGTTATCCTTATTTATGGCAGATGTCTGTGACAAACCCTTCCCAACTTTAGCAACAGCTCTCTTGATGTCTCAAGACTTTTATTTGTTTCCATAAATAGTGCTGGAGCACAGTCATTTGATCTCACCTAAATGCTGTGCTTTTGCCACGCTAGCTTTAGAAGCGAGGAAATAAGAGACTCTCCTCAATAGCTGGGCAAAGGCTAAGCACCTGCTGCTTTGAGTTATTTCTAAACAGGTCTGAGCCCATAATGAATTTGTAGCACTTATTTTTTCCTCTGGAGGTGGATACGTGGCTCTGAATCCCATTTATGGGGGCCTCTTTAAAGGTTGCCTCACAGGCCAATTTGAAGGCTCAAGAAACTTTAGGAATTCCGCCCCAGTATTCTTTGATCTGGGATCTCATTTATGAGGATTTTCCTTCCAATAATGTAGATCACAGCCAACCCATGCCTCAATATCCTTTGCTGCCCTTATTCTTGTCCTCTCATAAATTCACCATAGGAGGGCCAGATGGTGGGCTGGGGATCTTTGATTTCTCATGACATTGTATGGAACTTGCAGGTGGTTCACCAGTTTTGCCTTGCTCTTGTTACATGTTTGGTGCTTTTCTTTTCTGAGTCTTAAATTTTTCTAATGGCATTTTTATACCACTTTTCAGCAAAATTCCTAGAATTGCACACAGATATGCAAATAAAGAAAATATTACTAACCTATAACTATCCTCATGTATCAGTAGTATAGGACCCACTTCATGCAACATGATATAACTATTACTAAATGTTCAGGACTCAAATCGATGTGTCTTTTTGCTTTAGGTAGTTTTAGCAAGTGAATGAAGTGCTGGCCTGAAAAAGTCACAAGGCCCAATTTCAGTCAGTGCGGAGGGTAGGCTACAACAATGGCCTCAGGGACAGGAAGACCTGGCTTCAAGTCCTGTTCCTGATACTTATTAGCTCTGTTTCTTTCAAGCAACAGGCTGTGGGGTTTTGTTTTCTTATTCAATCTGTTAATTTTCCTTTATTTTTTGGAATATTTAATCTATTCACACTTAAAATTATGAAAGTTGATTTATATTTTCCTCTCTATTTTTTTTTTTAACAAATTAGGATTCCTTCTTCTTCTCTTTTTTTTTGGAAGGGGGAAGGCAGGGCAATTGGGGTTAAGTGACTTGCCCAAGGTCCTCTTTTTCTCCTCTAAACAAAACACTGTGGCTCTTTATTTATTTTAGCTTCATTTATTTTAAAGTAACCTTACTCCTACAGGCTCTCTTCCCTCAACTCTCCCCCCAATATTTGTTATTCCTTTCCCTAATTTTGCTTATGAGTTCATTTTTTCTTGCTTATTTTATCTATTGATTTCCCTCTTTTTCTCCTTCTTGGTAGTCATCCCCCATCCTCTCTTGCCCTTCAACTTATCTTGTTTGTTAGTTTCTTAAATTTCATTTTCTGTGTATTTTTTGTACAAAATGATTTTTCCTCATTTTCTTCATTAGAACTTTTTAGTCCTTTTCTAGTCTCTGTACTCTACATGGAGTTCATGATTCTAAGATATCTGTTTTGGGGTTCTTTCTAAACAGCTTGTATGTTGTTACTTTATATATCTTTACCTATTCCCATGTTTTCTGTTATGCCTAAATTTATTTCTTTATTAATTTATTTATTTATGCCTAAATTATATGCCAAGATTTATGCCTAACTCTTGGAAATATCTATTCATTCAAGTGATGGGGAAGATAATGGCCCATTATAAGAATTTTCCTATGTTCCCGACTGTGCAGTTCATTTTTGACATTTGTCTTCCTTTTGGTTATTTTACCCCCATCTGCTTCAAAATCTCCTTTCTGGGTCCATGCTTTTCCTTTAGATATAATTTGCCCTCAGAACTCTGATTTCCCTTTGTCTGAAGCAGGATATGAATTCTATCTAAGCACCAAATCCCTTTGGATTATACTCTTTGTAAGATTCCCATCTTCTTTTATAGAATGTTATTCTTCTTCCATAAATACATTTGTCACTGCCTCTCCTCCCACCACTGAAAAAAGAGTTCTTTTTTTTCTTTCCCTGTGTTCAATTCCTTAATTCAATTCCTTCAATTCCTCCTTCAATTGCCTTCTCACCCATTTTCTTACAGGCTTTCCTCTTCCTAAGAGAGTACAGGACTTATTTACCCTTCATTGGTAGCCTTTGATTTGATTTGGGTACATCACATACTCCATTCTATATTATCCCTTCCCTCCCCACTTTTATGGATACTCCCATTCTGTAATTTAGTCCCACAAAATCAATCAGCCAAGCAAACAATGACAACCATCACCATAACAAAAATTGAATTGCCTGTAGGCAAAGTGTTGTGAGGTTTTAGTCCATGGTGTTTCAGGCTTGTTTCTCCACCATCACTTCTATTCTGTTTTCACCATTATCTCTCTGTGTACATTTATTAAAAAATATATTTTAATGACTTCTCTGTTGTCATTTCTTTGATGTTGTTGTTGTCATCCATGGTCACTGTATTTGTTTAGTCTTCTTATATTTCTAATGTCTGGTATGCTTGAGAAGCAAATGATTCCTTCAGTCTAGTTTGATTTCTAGGAATATTTCAAATACTCTTTTTAATGAATTTATCTTTTTTTCCACTTGCAGTTAGGCTTAGGTTTGTGGGGGGGGAGGGGTTGCTTCAGACTTTATCTTGAGCTTCTTTGCTTTTTGAAACATATTATTCCATTATTCCATTCATTCCTGCATTTTCTATCCGATGCAGAATAGTCTTATATTATTCAAATTTCCTTTTCTCTATATTTGAGGATCTCTCTCTTAGCTGCTTACAGAATGTGTTGTCAATGAAATTGTTAAAAAAATTTAAATCATTGTGTGTCTCAGAGTTTGCAGACTCGTTGTTCTTGTTGTTTCTAGCATATTGCTTTCTGTGTTCAGAAACTGTAGATTGTTTTCTTGTATTATTTCTTGCACTATACTGTCCAGGTTTTTTTTTTAAATTACATTTTTTTCTTGAAGTTCAAAGAGTCTCAAGTTATCTCTATGCATCTTTTATTTGAGTTCAATATATTTTGTTTTATAGAGACTATACTTTACAAAAAGTATTGTTTTTTTGGTTCTATTCCTTCCAATTGTCCTTCACTTCTTCATGTTTGCATTACCAATCAGTTATTCTCTCATTTGCTTCTTTGAAGAGACTTGCCATCATGGAGTTGAATTTTTCTATTCTGCAAATTATTTCTACTGTAGAAGCCATAAATTCAGCTTTCATGATTTATATTTCTCATTTAAGACATTCAGGAATATCCATGCTCTTCTGGGTCTTCTGTCTCTGGGTTTTGCCTCACTTTACTTTGCCTTTCAATATTTATTCACAGATAACCTGAATTCTTTTATCTGATCTGGAAGCCACCAACATTCCCTTCTATTATTACTTTCTTCCCTGTTTGTATAAGTGCTTAAGTTCAAGGTCTTTAATTGAATTTTATTCCACCTTATTAGACATTAATAATTTGTCTTTTATCCTGCTTTTTTTCTATTTCTCAGTTTCTGTTTTCTTCCCTTCTAGTGGCAGTTCCCTGGATAAATGCATCCCAAAGCTGCCTCAGAGTCTTCCCAGGCTGTGCAATTCACTTTTCCCCAACATTAGTTCCTGCAACAAGTGTCTTCTGGATGGAACAGAACTGGCCTTAGCGGGATGCTAGGCTGGTCAAATACCACATAGCCACATGCATGTCCTCCCCACTTCCCTTCTATTCCTCCATTTCCTGGCTGAGCTCTGTTGTGGCAGAGAGTGCTGCTATACTGCTCTTGTGGCCAAACTAAATTGCTGTCATTTGGATCTCTATGGTAATGAGAGGAAGAGAGGGTCTCAGTAGAGACTGGAGTTCTGTTGCAAGTGAGTGTATCAGCTTGTGTAGATCTTTTGAGAGTTGGGAAAGAGGGTGCTCAGGAATCATGCTGGGTGTCAAGGATTCTTCTCTTTTTTAAAGTTCATTGGATTTTTACCTTGTTTGAGTTCTTGGTATCCTAGCCCATAGAGATAGCTGAAATTGCTTTATATCTTACACTTAATTCTTATTGTAAGAAGTTTGAGAACTCATGAGGATTTGATAAAATATCTAGTCCCCATCTTATTGGATATATGATCTGGCCAACAGCTTTTATTTGAAATGGAAGCAAGGCTATATTCCAAAGTAATGGAAGGAGATGACATTCGCTCTGGACAGATTAAAACTAGAAATTCAAGGGTGTAGTAGGCCAATACCCCTCAAAAAATCACTATGTAAAATGTTTTATAGCAGACTCTTTGCTATATTATAATTTATATCTGGTATAGCTAATACTCTCAATAGGAAGGAACAATTATGAATTAATGAATCAGAGTTCTGTGATATTTTTATGAAGCATAATAATTCACTAAATTAAGTAAGAACTGTTTGCCTCAATAACAATTGTTACTACCTAAGAGTGTGAACTTGGCCTGGGTCTCTTCTGTGAAATGAAAAGGTGAGCAAAATTCAAATATACTTGTGAAATTTTATTTTCTATTTAATCACGGTACTAATAGTTTTACAAAGAGACATCATGTCCCTTAAAATAAACATTTTCATTAATTCGATCACAAAAGTGCATCTAGCCATACAAACAAAATTCTTATTAATTATGCTCATTTTTTTGCTCAGCTCTGTTATTAAGTAGTCCAGTAGAGTCATAGATTTTTAATCTAAGTTCTAGTTTGTGATTTTTCTCCAATATTGTAAAAGCATGGAAGTATCACATTAGGCAAAATGGGAATGAATGTCTAGCTTTGCCTTCCCTGGCTCAAAAATCATCAGTTATGTCTAGTGACTGGCTGAAGCAAATTTTACCCTTGGACAGTTCACCTTTGGATCTTTGCTTTAATTCCACTTTGGCTTATCTTACCGGTTTATGATGTGTATTTTTGCTTTATTATAGACTTCTGTGCCTTGGCTGCTCTGATTCAGTTTATTGCTTGTTTTATGACTTATGGCATTGCTTTATTAGATGTACCTATGCCTTGGTGTTACCAATATTACTTGTTTGCTTGGTTAGTGGCCCTAAATATGTATTTGTCAGTAGTACCATTTAGCTTAATTCTGAGGCTAGCTGCTATTCTGGAGGTACCCAGCTTCTGCTATCATGAGTTCACTACGACAAGCCACCTGGTATTGCCACACATTAGCTATGTACTCTTAGGCAATCCATTTAAGATCTCTGTTCTCCAGTTTCATTATCTGATGAAGTAAGAGAATCACATTTTCACTCCACACTAAAGAACGGTAAAGCTTTCAACTGGTACAATTATCTGGCAAAAAAATTTGTAATTATGCTATGAAACTGACTAAAATAACCATACACATTGACTCAGAGATCCCACTGATTCCTCAAAGCAGCCATATCCCTATGGGCCTCCAAATATTCACAGCAATATGCCACTTATTTTAGTAGCAAATAACTAAAATCAAAGTAGATATCTATCCATTGTTTGAGGAATGGCCAAAATGGCCTATGAATGTAAATGTACTATTTTTATATAGATAAGAAAAGATATGAAGGATTCAGAGAAGCATGGGAAGAGATCAACTGATTCAGGGGGAATAAAAAAATCAACCCTCTCTCCCTTCCCCCCCCCACCTCTACACACACACACACACACACACACACACACACACACACACACACTACAACAATGTAAATGGAAAGAACAATAAAAAGATGAAAGCTGAGTACTATGTAACTATATTTACCAAGTTTGAACCTGAAAAAAAAAGAAATGAGAAAATTCACTTTCCTCCCTTCTTTGTATTATTATCAGATTATTGAAGGAGAACATTAAATACTTTCAGCCATATTTAATGTATTATAGCACAATTAGTTTCATTGATCTAATTTATCCCCTCTTTCTTGTTAATTAATTTTGCAAAGGACAACTTTTAGGATATGGGAGGAATTAATGACGTATTTCAAAATGAATACATAAAATATATCAAAAATTGTATATCACTACTTTAAGGAGAGAAAACTTACACTAAATAAAATAAAAGGGATCAGATTTTTGCCTCAGAGAAGAGACAAGGAAATCAACCATGCTCCTTTTATTGGAGAAGCTGGGAATTATCTCCGTGAGTAAACTGTACCCATGTGCTTAGTTTTGCTTATCCAAGTTTCTTTTGTACAAGGGACTAACTTTAAGATTTGTAGAATACTTTGTACACATTACCTAATATGATTCTCTCAGAAATCCATCCTGCAAGGCAAGTGAGGTAAGGATAGAAATCAGGAAATAACTATGATATAAAAACGAAAGTCATCAAGACAAATGAGCTAAATTAAACTAAGCTAAAAATAAAGGGTCAGGACTGATTTTAGCTTTTTTTTGCTACATATGAGAGGCAGGGTGGCATAGTTAATAGAAGACCAGTCTCTGAATCAGGAAGACTTGGCTTCTTACACATAAAGGCTTTGTGATCATGACTGATCTCTCATAGAACCCTATAATCATAGCTGCAGAGAAATTGCTGACATGCATTGGTTCAGAGTTTCCCATCCAATGAAATCCCAGAACCTGTCCCTATCCTTATATATCTCTCTCCACCTGAACTTAGAGCCCTGTGTATTGCCCAACCTTTTTGTTTTCCCATTACAAGGAGATGGTCTTAAGCGCTTGAAGTCTTTGCCAGCAGAGGACAAGTTCTGTTAGGTCCTACCAAAGCTCCTTCTAGAACAGACAATACATCTTTCAAACAAAGACCAGCTTTGTTAGGTGTGGAGGGGCTCTTCACCAGGCTGACCAAAAGGTGATTATTTTTTGGTTACAGTAACTATTTTTAAAAAGCATATTGAATTATAGAGGGGTTACATTCTGTATATGATTACCCAAAACAATGCAATCTTAGATCCCTAGAATATTAATATATTAAAGAAAAATTCTTTTAAGGATTTTATATTATGATTATTAAGAAAATAGAAGTGACAAGCAATGAAGCAACAAACAGATTTAAATGAAGGAATAGCCAGATGAAGAAGGGCAAAACAGAAAAGACAGAGAACATGAATAGAAAATCAAGATAATGGGTCAAGGTCCCCAAAACTGTTTCTTATATATTATACAAGGTATTTCATTACTCTATGGAACATATCCAAGTCCAAAAATGTTATTTAAAAGTTTCAGACACATCTTCAAGCTTAGAAATATATTGTACAGCATTTTAAACTGAGGGGTATTCTTTTTTTTAGTCAAATCTTGCTGAGATCCAAGTTTATAAAAAGTTATAGAGTATATCATATTTCTTAAAAATATTTGTTGAATTTCAAAGTCAAAATATCATGCACATTTCTCAAACTTTTGAAGCATTTTCAAAGTGCAGGAACTGTTTTTGTTCCTCATTCATTAATCATTGAATTACTTTTTATACTTCTTTTTAAAAATAGTAGTAAATTAGTAAGTTTGGAGCTTTGTTCAACTTGGTTATCCTCTGAGCCTCCAATTTTTCTTCCAATTTTAGAGGCCATTATCTGTCTGTAATTTTGCTTTTAAGGTTTAATACTTCTTTTCCACCTCAGCAAATTTATTGATTTTCTTCTTCTTGTTTGAGATTGCTCCTTCTTAGGTCATTCAACTTCATGATGAAATAAGAGCTAGTAAAAACTTGTTGAACAGAACAGAACATCCTTATCAATCATTTTTTTTCAGTTTTGGCTCTTATTAAATTTAAAGGAGAGTCTACCAGCTTTGCTCAATACAAATAATTTTATGCTTGGTCAGGTTACCTATTGAATAGTCATATTAATTCTAATAAGGTTCTTCCAGTTAATGTTGAAATATTTTTAATCAGAGCCATTTCAGCTTATATAATTTAACAGAACAGAAGAGAAATAATTCTTATTGCACAATTTCCTGGTTCACTTTTAAGATCTCATTTCCAATTGCTGGGTGTACATATTGAACAAGAGACATAATGTCATTCTCAACATAAAAAAAAGTCTTAGTCTTATTGCCTCAGTTATATTTCTCTAGGTTTGGACTCCAGAAGTTGAATTCAAATCTCAAGCATCAAATCACTTTCCAAAGCCTTGGTTTCCTCATTAGTAAAATGAGGATAATGCTATTTTCATTCATTCAAAAAAATTATCTACTTTATTCAAAATACAGCAGTAGATGTTTGAGGATACCAGGGTAAAAAATGAAAGAGTCCCTGCCCTCAGGCATCTTGCATCTGGCTAATAGGTAGAACATATATACAGATAAGATAATGCAAAACATAAACCAAGTAAATAAAAAATAATTTGTGGTGTAGACAGGGCAGTAATGACTGGGGTTATAAGAAAACATTCTCTATAGGAGGTTTTACCTGAACTGAGCCTTGATTGGAGCTAGGGATTCTGTAGGGACACATATACTGCTTAAATCACAGAGAGATGTTGGAAGAAATGTGCATTGCAAAGCTTAAGGTCATTTATACATGAGGTATTTTTATCACTACTTGTCGAATAAATCTGTGGGTGAAGTCAATTTAAGGGTGAAGGCAAAAACCATACAATGAAAGCATATTCGTGGTGAGGAGCTCCATCTATAGTCAGTTCCCAAAGAAGGGGATTGATGTACAATCAATCAAGTTGTTCTCCCCATATGGGTTTCCATATAACTTGATGTACAGGTGGCTTCTCTCCTAAATTGCCCATCGATTCATAAAGAAGACATGCTTTTATCTTTATCTTCACTGAAACAAGAAGGCTTTTTGTACCTATATTGGCATAAGGACATAATGGAAGAGAAACAGTACATGCATGTATGGATATATATTTATTTTCACATATGCAGCTATAACAATACATTAATCAACTAGAATGGCTGCATCTGTGACTCTGCAACTTTACAATGATAATTATCTAATGAGAGGGTATGTTTTTTAATAGATACCTACTTGTGCTATGAAGAAGGATAATTACTGGTGGCTGTGTACCAAAACAGATTAAAGAACACATTATGAATTTTAAACTGTTAAAAACATAAACTAATGGTTATTGCTTCTGTGAATATATTGTATTTATATTTTTAATTGGTAGTTTTCAGGAGAAGACCTATCAGCTTACCACAAATAAAAGTATTTGAATAATAATGGTATAATGGAAAGAGGACTACATTGGATCTTAGAAGATACGGATTCTTTTCTCAGTTCTGCTGTTAAATAGTTGTATGACTTTGGCTCAGTCTGTTCACCTCACTAGGCTGAAGTTTCTTTATTTTTAAAATTTAAAAACTAAAATAAGCTTCCCCTTGATGATTTTATACCAACCACTCTAACTTATTCCTTCTTTTTCCTGATAAATTCATGGAAAACTATATTTATACATACATACATACATATATATATATATGTGTGTATATGTATATTCCATTTCCCCATAATCTGTTCAATCTCTTGCAATCTGGCTTCCTTTCTTACCACTCTATGAAAGTCCTTTCTCAAATATTACCATAGCCCTCTTAATCACCATGTCCCAGGATGTTTCTTTTGCCTTCATTCTCCTTGGTCTTTTTATAACATTTTACAATTTTGAATACCCCCATCTTCTTTATGCTGCCTCCTCATTTGGCTTCAGAGATAGTACAATCACAGTGATCTATTGTGCATCTCTCTCCTTCAGTACCTCCTTATTCTTTTCCCAACCTTTTTAGGTAAGCTTCTCCCCAAGAGTAACGTCCTTGATTATTTTATATTCCATCTCTACACACTTGCGCTTGGTGATCTCATTCACTCCAATGTCTTCTATTACAATTTATATGCTGACAACTCCTCTTAATATAGATATTTATAGTCTAGTGGAGTGAGTAGAACCAGGAGAACATTGTACACAGTAACGGCAATATTGCATGATGAAGAATTATGAATGACTTAGCTGTTCTCAGCAATACAACGATCTGAGACAATCCAAAACAACTAATGATGAAGCATACTATCCATCATCAGAGAAAGAACTAATATTGTCTGAATACAGACTGAAGCATGCTATTTTTCACTTCCTTTTGTCCTTTTTTTATTTGAGTCTTCTTGTACCAAATGACCAACATGGAAGTATTTCACATGATTGAACATATATATAACCTATATCTGATTGCTGACTGCCTCAGGGAGGGGCCAAGCGAAAAAGGGAGGGATAGAATTTGGAACTTGTGGTAGCAAATTTAGATTTGAAGATCTTTCCCACCCATTAATAGGTCATGTGACCTTCTTACATCACAGAAGCCTAAGTCATATGTTTCCTGAGAGGAAAAAGAAGTTGTGT
Organism: Phalanger gymnotis; assembly: GCA_028646595.1. NCBI lineage: Eukaryota > Metazoa > Chordata > Mammalia > Diprotodontia > Phalangeridae > Phalanger > Phalanger gymnotis. The sequence continues at coordinate 130,953,029 of CM053623.1, read as the reverse complement.
CACAGGAAATGCTGACAGAGACCAGTTATGGCTGCTAATGGCTGCTAACAGCCACCCTCGTGATGGTTAGAACTGAACAGGCTGGTTTAGCTATGCTGTGAATTTGTCTTTGGGAAGACCCCAGCAGGGCATCAGAGAGGTTTTGGGATGGCGAGGCTCCATGTTGTGATATCGTGTTTTAAGTTCCTTGCTGTTATGATGAAGTGGGCTAACTGGCTGTGGAAGCTGAACATTTGGTTATGGGATATGGTTCTCTGGTGTCTGAATAAATGTTATACTTTTACCGTCTTTGTGGATAGTCTCTCATACAGAACTACAAAGGCATATTCACGATTATCATTGATGTTGGGCTTATTGCCTTACTGATACATTATTTGGCAGCGAGGATGAGATAGCAAGGTATAAGATCTCTATTTAGAGGTAGAAAGGATTTAGAGGAAGAAATGACTATCCTGAGATGAGAGGATGTAAGTTATTGCTCCCTAGCAAGGGGATGTAATAAAGGCACTGCTCTCTGTGAAGACTGGAAGCAGAGGCTACACAGCGGAGGATCCAGAGATTTGGAGTGATGCCTCAGAGAAGTTACTGTTGAGCCAACAGAGATCTCTAGATGAGGCTGGATTTTACTCACAACCTATCATATTGTATGTGAAAAGAGGGACAGACTATTACAAGAGAGAACTCAGACTCAGCCTATACCACAACAAGATGGAGAAACTCAGGTGGTAGAACAACAGGAACCTAATAGCTTTGTTGTAAATTCAGCTAGAAGGCAGAGGGAGCCAAGGAGGTCAAGAGTGCACCTCAGTGTAGCCCAGGTCGATTCTAGCAGTCAGTCTGGTTACCATGGTAACAGAAGAAGAGAAGCTAGACAGGAGGATACAATGTCAGAAGCTGAGGCATGAGATGATACTTTGTGGCATAATGCTACTTCTGAGCCACCATTGTGAATTACAGTACCACACCAGGCTTCTCAAAGAGAAATGAACCCCATACAGAAAAGGAGGCAAGAAACACAGGATCATAATACAGAGTACAGGGAGATTTGGGAAGATTTTACACAGCAGGAAATCACAGATACCTTGAGTAGGTTCACTAAGAGAATGGGAGAATCACTAATATCTTTGATGGTGAGAATCAGTGATGAAGGGGCCGCAGGAGTGTCTGTAGATTCTGTGGATTGTATGATATTCATAAATATTAGTCAGAATTCATTTGTACAGCAAGTTTTTAGGGATTATAATTTGCAAGGAGATAACCAAACAACAAACTTGTTGGCTTTGGCTGCGACAGGCTGTAAAAAGAGAATACCCTACTGATACTATGTGGCCTACTGCAGATAGACCCTGGTATTTAATTAGGGACTGGATGAGAAAGTTAAAGGAGGAGGTAATGAAGACTGTTATTATGTTAGGAAATGCTGAAAGTTTATTATGAAACTCTCTCGGGAATACCTCATAGGAATCTGATAGTTAAGATGGCACCTCCATTTATAAACATGTAATTCTGACTCACTTGATTGCAGAAGTAGGGAACTCTCTTTCAAATGTGCTAGATAATATTTCACAGTTAAGCTATTTAGGAGACTGGGGAAATAATAAATTTCCTTGGGAGAGAAGGGTACAAAACCAACTGATTCAATGTTGGAATAGAATGACAAGAAGAGAAATATTTAATTCTCTATTGAAAGCAGGGGTAGATTTTAGAAGACTAGATGTTATTCCACCTGATAAGCTATACAAAATGTACCAAGATAAGGTGCCTAAATCCTACAGATCTTGAGCCCTTGTATCCAAGTGAGTTACACCTTCAAGGAGACTAAGGAATAGGGTGAGCCCCAGCTCAGATTGAAGAAACACACAGACAGGATTACAGACCCCATATTAATCTGAGTATGTATTAGAAGACTTCGTCAAATACTGTAAGTAGGGCATTGACAGACACTGGGGCAGAGGCCAGCTTGATTTATGGAAACTGACAAATTTAAGTGTGGAACTCCTATTACCATCACAGGACTAGGTAGGACTGAAATACCAGCCAAATAAATCAAACTGATGATGAAAATTGGAGAACTGCCTAAGAAAGAATGTACTGTGGTCATTGTACCCATTCCTGAATACATCATTGGAATAGATATATTGAAAGGCACGACTCTGAATTTGCCTGAGGGGAGATATAAAGTTGCAGTAAGGAAGACAGGAACTAATACAGTTTTAGTGGGAAAAGTAAAGATGGACCCAATTACTGTACCTGAACCTTCTAAAGTAATTACTTTGAAGCAGCATCGTGAGCTAGGTGGGCAAGATGAAATTTCCAATACTATAACGGAATATGTTGAAGCAGGAGTGTTAGTCCCTACAACCACTCAATGGAACAATCCTGTATGGCTAGGATGAAAGTCAAATGGAACTTGGAGAATGACAGTGGATTATAGACAACTGAATAAAGTGACTCCACCCTTGTACACCCTTGTTCCAGATACTGTTACCTTAATAGAAAGGATCCAGAAATATGATGGGACTTGGTACACAGTTATTTATTTGGCCAGTGCTTTCCTTACGATCCTAATAGACTCCAAACAATGGCAGCAGTTTGCTTTTCCATGGCAGGGCCAACAATATACTTTTACATGATTGCCACAAGGATATCTGCATAGCCCAACTATTTGTCATAGGATTGTGGCTGAACATTTGGATGAATTAAAGTTACGTGGTGTACAGTTTACCCACTACAGAGATGATATTTTGATACAGGGAGAAAATGTAAAAGAAGTGGAAAAGAGTTTGATATTTTTAATTGAGCATATGAAAAGCAAAGGGTGGAGAATTAACCCTGCAAAGATCAAGGACCAGCTCAAATTGTAAAGTTTTTGGGTATACAATGGAATAAAGGACTGCAATAAATTCTCCCACAAGCTAGACAAAAGATTCAAGATTTTCCTATCCCCACCAATAAGAAAGAGGCTGTTTCCACAATCTGGCTAGCAGCTTCTGTGGGGGGGGGGTCCAGATCCACCCACAGCCAGCACCCAGAAAGCTGCCAGACAGCCAGAAAGCCCAGGTTCTTTTGATATGCCTTAATAAGGAGAGCAAGGTTAAAGGGTTGG
>CM053623.1:130919333-130949423 GCA_028646595.1 Phalanger gymnotis | reverse complement strand
ATCACATCATATACAAATCAATGACTCCTATTTGTCTCAGTGCTGAGAAATGCTCCAAGGCAAAAAAAGATCCCACTTTATCTGCCCCAGAATCATTAAAGGCACTTAAGAGAAGAAAAGCAAAATGTCCCACCTTAATTAATATTACATAATAATGTTAATGTTACACCTAATAGGGGTTTGGGCCTGGGGCTTAGCATGATTCAATGAAATAGCTGAATCACTCAACGCAAACAAAACCCAAACTCTTCAAGGGCACCCCTCGAACCAAGTGCTAAGGAGACCATTTCCATTAACAACATAGAGGCACAAAAGTTCATAAGACTGCTTGCATATTGGAGGCACCACATTCCATATCTTGGACAACTTTTGAAACCCTTACATAAAGTTACAAGGCAAAAATATGAATTTGATTGGGTACTTGAACAGAGTAAAGCTTTCGAAGAAGCTGAAGCTGCTATACAATTGGCTCTGTATTTATGGCCTATGCAAAGTGGACTGGTGGAATTACAAATGACTGTACAGGATGACTATGTGAATTGGAGTTTATGGCAGAAACAACAAATCCAAAATGTACCCTTAGGATTTTGGTCAAGGAAACTACCTTCATCTGGATTAAAATATACACCTTTTGAAAAGCAGTTGTTAGCTGCATATTGGGGTTTGGTAGAGACTGAAAACTGACTCTGGGCCATGAAGTGATATCAAGGCCTGGAATCCTGATTATGACTTGGGTGATGAGTACCCCAGCATCTCACAGAATTGGACATGCACAAGAGGCTAGCATAATTAAATGGAAACAGTATATTCAGAATAGATCTAAAACAGGCAAAAGGGGAGTTTCTGCTCTACATGAATCCACAACCAGCATCGACATTAATGGAAATGACAAATCCCCTGAACCAAGGTGGTACAATCCTTGGTAATATGGAATGACAGATATGATGGACTGACTGAAGAATAGAAGGAACATGCATGGTTTACTGATGAGACAACAAAATATTTGGGCCATAAAAGACATTGGAAAGCAGTAGCCTATAACCCACGTACTAAGAGGAATTTGGAAAATACTGGAATAGGTGGAAGTAGTCAATATGCTGAACTTATGGCAGTATATCAAACTATTAAAACAGAGAAGGGAGGACAGTGTCATATATTCACTGATTTGTGGACAGTAGCTAATGGATTAGCTACACAGATGCCAATGTGGAAAAATCAAAATTGGGAAATTCATGGTAAAAAAGTTTGGGGCAAAGAACTATGGGAACAAATATGGGACATGTCTTTGGTTACTAATTTGTCATTTTTTCATGTAGACGCTCACGTGGCCCTCATTATGCCAGAATGTGAATACAATGCACATGCCAATCGACTAGCAAAGATTGCTACTGAATGTATTGTCCCTACTCCAACACCAGCTGATGATCTGGTACTAGCAAAATGAGTTCACCAAATGGCCGGCCATTTAGGGGTCCAGGCCACACACTGGTGGGCACAGGATAGAGGTATTAGTATCTCTTATTCATTGTTAAAGCAAGTAGCAGAAGAATGTCATATATGTCAATTGGAAAAGGAATGAACTGTTCCTAGGGTAGTAACTGGAGAAACAGCAAGGGGAAAAGTTCTAGCCCAGATTTGGCAGATAGATTATACTGGACCACCACCCCAAGATAAGGGATGTAAATTTATAAGTACTTGTGTTGACAACTATTCAGGTGTACTAGTGGCTTGTCCTTATAAGAATGTAATACAGAAAAACATCTGTAAGACTCTAGCTATTATAAGTCTATATTATGGAACCCCAATGCAGATCAAAAGTGATAATAGGTCACATTTCAAAGGTAAGGAGATGAAGAGATATTGTGTATTGAACAATACAGAGTGAATATATCATATTCCATATTATACATAAACATCTGGATTGATAGAAAGAATGAATGGATTGTTAAAATAACGGTTAAGAAAGTTAAGTTCTAATAATTTGTATCAATATTGGAAAGATAATTTGTTTACTGCTTTATGTAATTTTAATAATAGGCTATTAGGAGGAAGTACACCTCTAGCTGGAATGATGACCCTGAATCTGCAAATTAGAAAATATCGGACACATAAGATCCAAAATACTCAGTATTGGACTGTGAAGGAAGATGTCCCATCACTGTATCCAGGAATACTTGGTTCAGCAGGATATGATTTACATTGTTTAGAAGACTTTTGGTTGGATAGAAAAGAGATGAGAAAAATCTCTACTGGGATATGTATGAGAATCATTTTGGACAGATATTAATTACCTAAACCAGGATGAGCAGCTCAGGGAATACATATATTGGCTGGAGTGATAGATACTAGTTATCAAGGAGAAATTATTGTAACACTCTGGAATTTGGGTGAAGAACGTATAAAGTTGTATAAAATTATAGAATAGTTCAATTGGTTATTATTCCTTGTGAAACAATACCCCTTGTGAAAATTGATCCTCCTTCCAAAATAACCAGCAGAGGAAAGGAAGGATTTGGTTCTACTGATAGAATAAAATTGGGAGCTAAAGTATGGGTAAAGCGGAAGCTGGATGATGTTCCAAAGGCTGAAGAAATTATAGCACATGGGAAAGACAATACTGTAACAATGGTCTGCCCAGGAGAAAATAATTATGAAATTGTACCCTTGACTCATGTATTACGTTGTGAATGAGGCTATAATAGTCTCTTTGTTTTTAGCTTTTGTCTATTAAATTTGTTTGTGAGATTTGTTTCCTGTAGGCTTAGTGCCATCCACCTCCAGATGCCTAATCGCTTAAGCCAGATAGATGCCACCCTCTCATGTATTCATATGTCACCTCTGGACCTGTGCACGGCTGTGATTTGTCATCCCTGGATCTGGCGTCAATCAAGTTCCAGATGCCAGCTTGCTAAAAAACTGACCTTTCAAACAGGACTCTTAATCTCTTGGGGCAGGGACAGCTCTACATCCAATTTCAGCAGGAAGAAGCTTTGGAGGATGAGACCTTCACCCCTTACCCCAAGATTTTGAGCCCCATTTGTTCGAGGGGGGAATTATGGCATTGTTTTATATACTTATCTCGTGTTATCCCTGTTACATTCTTGTGTAATGTTCAGGTGACACCAGCTATCCCAGAATTCCCATTGCCCTGTGTAATGGACATGAAAGATCTTGGGGCTGAATATAGTACCAATTTAGATTTGAAGATCTTTCTCACCCATTAATAGGCCATGTGACCTGCTTATGTCACAGGAAGCCCAAGTCATATGTGGTGGGAGGAGCTTCCTGACAGGAAAAGGAAGTTATGTCATAGGAAATGCTGAGAGAGAGAGAGAAAGCAGTTATGACTGCTAATGGCCACTGTCATAATAGTTAGAACTGAACAGGCTGACTTAGCTGTACTGAGAGTTTGTCTTTGGGAAGACCCCAGCAGGTAGTCAGAAAGGTTTTGGGATGGCAAGGCTCCATGTTATGATATTGTGTATGGAATGTTTTGCTGCTCTGATAGATTGGATAAACGGCTTGTGGGATATGGTTCTCTGGTGTCTGAATAAATGGTTTACTTCTACCATTTATGTGGAGAGTCTCATATACTTTGAGATATAGAACCACATAGGCATTTTGACAATTATCACCTACATTGTTATCATTGCCTTACTGACACAGAACTCAAACTATAAAAAATGTTAAACATGTAATTGGGGAAAATCAAATATTGTATATCAATATGTGTATATGGACAGTATATATATACATACATATATACATACATACATATACACACATATGTGTATATGTATGTATGTATATAGTCCTGACCTCTCTTCTGAATGCCAAACACATCACTGACTGTTTATCTGACATCTTCAACTGGATGTCCCACTGACACTTCAAGTTCAAATATGCTCAAAAAGCTTAAAAATGTCCAAAACTAAGGTTATTTTTTTCTTTGTGATTTCACAATTTTTATACATGTCATTACCATGTAAATATCCTCAAATGTTTGAAATCTTAAGTGTTATCTAGTGGACAGGCAGACTTGATGTAGAGAAGACCTAAGCTTAAATCTGGCCTCAGGTGCTTATTAGTTGCATGATACAGGCCAAGTCACTTTATCTCCTCAGTCTCTTCAATACTAAAATGGGGATAATAATATCTTCTGTCTCCCAGGGTTGTCATAAGGACAAAAAGAAATATTTGCAAAGAACTTCGAAAACCTAAAAGTACTATATGTGCTAGCTATTACTATCCTTTCATCTCATATATCTCAGATTTAATAAGTTACCAAATCCTATTGACTCTATCTTTTACATCCCTTTAACATACTCTAATGGGGCCCTCATTACCAGCTACCAACTTAGATTAATTTAATAACTTTCTAGCAGGCCATTCTGACCCCATTCTTTTCCCCTGAAATCTATTCTTCAAATTTCTGTCAGATTATTGTTCTTTTTGAATTTTACATGAGCTTGGACAGACTTCGGGAGATAGTGGAGGATCAAACAGCCTGGTGTAATAGAGTCCATGGGGTCACAAAGAGTCAGACCCAACTGAATGAATGAATAACCACAGTAAATTAATTTTACTGACACACAGCAGTAAGTAAGTAAAGAAAAACATGATAATTAGACAAGGAAAAGAACACTAGTGACTAGGGAAATAAGGAAAGATTTTCTGTAGGAAGTTGCTTGGTAAATGATTCTTGAATGAAGCCAAAGATTCTAAGAGTCAGAGGGGAGGAAGGTATTCCTTTTGGCATGGGAGGCCACTTGTGCAAAAGGGATGGCAAAAGGCGATAAAATGCTAATTCAAGGAATAGCAGGTAGGCCAGTTACATTGCAATGCAGAATGTGTCAAATGAGTAATATGAAACAAATCTAGAAAGTTGACCCAAAACCAGATTGCAAAAGTCAGTACATGCTAAACTAAAGAGTTTTTATCGTATTATTGAAGGAACAGGATTCTATGGAAGATATTTGAGCAAGGGAATCATATAACAAAACCCGTGCTTCAAGATTATTTTGATAGCTTTATGAGTTGGATAGGTTGAGGAGGAAGAAAGACTGGAGGCTGAGAAACAGATGAGGAGACCATTGCCCAGGTGAGAGATGCTAAAGACATGAATTAGGGTATGTAACTAAAAGGATGGTGATGACTTCAGCAACAACAGAAAAGTTTGGAGAGAGTTCTTTAAATTTTATCCCACCCTATTCACTTAAGTATTGAATTTCAACCAACACTTTAAAGCCCAATTCAACTTTTATCTTCCCAAGCTCTCCAATTAATAATTTCCTTTGCACCCTAGATTTCCTATAGAAACTTTTTTTTTTTGCATCTCTCTAATGCACACAATTTTACTTGTGTCATCATTATCAATGGGTTTCCTCTAACGGAATGTAAGGTCCACTTAACCATATCTTCTCTAAATGTCTCTACTGCGTCCCTCAATATTGTTCTCCAAAATTTTACATGCTTTGTTGAATTTAATTAGGAGGTTGGCCTAAGTAACTACTTTGTTCTTTTCTCAGCTATCAAATTCTTTAATATTATGAGTTTATTATCAGGGAATTTATAGCATACTGCTTAAGAACTGTGCTGAAAAGTGCTTCGGATTGGTTTGACATTTAACTTGTGAGGCTAATAATGGGAGCACACTATTGAGATGAAATAGGATACCTTACAGGTAGAAGGTCTACATTGTGGCCTAATTATATGAAGGAACAAATGAAACATAACTTATTAAGCATTTACTGTGTGCCAAACACTGTGCTAAGTGCTGAGAATGCACATTTTAAAAGTGAGGCAGCCTCTATGCCCTTGAGAAGTTCTCACTCTAACAAAGGGATACAATGCATAAACTAGCTCAGCTTCAGTTCACGTAGAAAGGCCCCAAATTCCTAATGGTACTGAAACAGTAAAAACTGCAAGTTCCAGGCATCCTTAGAGTACATCAATAAATGACAATATCCAGGGGTCTAAAGGCCATGGAGGCTCGCAAGGCAAATGGTAAGATCCAGAGGAACTCAGGACTCAGTGAAAGGATAAGTGGTGAGGCTTGCTTGTTGTCCATCTCATTTAAAGGATATTAGTTGTTGACTCTCATCTCCTCCAAGTTGTGTAAATGGTCATGTTACTCTGGGTTGGGTAGTGTATAATTTGGGAGAAAGGAAAGAGAGGAGTCAATTTTCATGGTGAAACATAAAGCACAAAATAAAATATTACAAATTCAGGATTCCTTTATAAGAGGGGAAGAGGAAGCAAAGAAAACTGGGAGTAAGGTTTCAGAATCCTTATATCTTGTTATGAATTACGTTGTCTGCTAAATTAATATGTTGGTTTAGCCTCTCAACTCTGCTTTTCTTCAGTGACAGAGATAGCAAAGTGAGGAGTTAAATACATTGTCACTGGCCAAGACTCACCCAAATCACAATTTTATTTTCAATTTGTTAATTTTGGCTTGCTTTCCTGTAACAACAATGTTACTAGCAGCTGCTGTGGCTGTGTAAGGCCAATAACACCAGAACACAAGAGGGCTGCAAGCACAGATTCTTTGATGTGCTTTTCTAAGGAAAGCAACTTTAAGGGGTTTACCTCTCACTTTAATCAAACATACATATACCATTCACCTAGTTCAGATGGAAAAACCAGCACCCGGAACTCCAGGGAGAACACAAATAGAAATTATATAAACTGAGCAAATAACACAAACCAGTAGACAGGCTTCTAGCTTTCTGTCCAACATCTGGGTTTTCAAAGCTGGGGCGGGGGTTCTTTTGTCTACACAGAGTCCCATCACCAACACTCTTCCATTGAGTGATCCCCCAAACAAAATGCTAACCTCAGAGTATATATACACTTCTTCAGGGTCAGAGTGCTTCACACCTCTTGAGGGTTTCAGACCTCTTGAAGTTCTCACACCTCACGTGACCTACCTAGCAAAAGGTGGGGGCCTTCCTACAAAGGCAAGACTCAATCAAAGGCACTTGATTGCCTTAGTGCTGAGAAACACTCTGAAACAAAAGACAATAAAAGTCCCACTTTGCTTGCCATTACATTTCATCAAAAAAAAATCCCATGATTTAAATGTTAAAAACAAAATCTAAAAGTACAGGAAATAAAAACCAGCTTGAGCAAGCAAAAGCAGCAGGTGCTACCACATACATGAAATAAATTAACACCTGCACTGAGAACTTGACTTTAAGCTTTCCCAGAATCAAAACAAAGAGAGAAGTAACATGTGACATAGCTTTCCTTTTATTTCCCATAAGGCTGCACTCCTTTGCACTTCACCATCATGCCCCCACCTGTGGAACTTTCCTTCTATCCCCTTTTCAAAAATATTTTTGTGTGTTCTCTTCCCCTACTAGATTATAAGCTCCTTAGAGCAAGCATATTCTTTCTCTCTTTCTTTCCCCAACATTTAGCGAAGTGCATGATACACAGTAGTCACTTATAATGTTTATTGACTTTCATTTTCCAACAAAAGCAAATACATAAATTCATTTGCAGAGAAGCTACATTTTACTTTAGAAATAAACTCTAGGTCAGAAATTATATAAAAATATGAATAAGAGTAGTGTATCTCAAGGCAACATTAGATAGACTAATAAGTCTAAAGAGTTAAAGAAGATGTCACTATTCTAGTTTGAAGGCTACAAGAATTGGATAATGTCAAACTTTAGGGACAACAAATTCCTGTTGTTTAATCAACACATGGCTAAAACAATAGGTATATTGTTTTATATCTATTATTGCTATGATAATATCATCAAAATATAATTTTTTAGCCATTATAATGATTTTTGGCCACAAACAGACATTTCAGGGCTTGTCTGACTCTGATTAAAGCATTCCTAGAAACTAAATCAGTTTACCAGAATTTTACAAAGTATGATTGTTGTAATCAGAATAAGAACAGTAATAAGACAGACAAAAAAGGTTGCCATTTAAAGATTTAAATTTGCCTGCATCAGCAGAAATCTCTTAGTAGGTAGATAAAATAGAACACTGAAGAGTGAGTCCATGCTCAACCCATTCATGTTATTTAACCTTACAGAAACGAATACAATTATTTCCTAACATATTCTTTCCCATACCCCCTTTTTTGTTGCTAACTTCTTTACAGTAACATAAGATCATAAGTTTAGAGCTAGAAGGATTTATTACAGAAAGGGAACTGAGGCCTAGACATTCAGTGCCTGGTCTAAGTCACAGAAGTAACTAAAGGGTTCTTCTAGGACTTGCAAGGTAGATTTTAAGAAATTCCTGTGCATTTTGAATCCAAAGTCTTTAAAAAAACCAAAATCAAAACCAAAAACATTGCCATTCTTATTTAGAATTCTTGGTTTCTTATATTGTGTTGGTAGAAATTTTATTGATAAATTATTCTCACATGTCTGATATTTCATTTAAAAATGGTAATGCAGTTCCTTGAGACATTTAGAGAACATTTTTTCGTCCCTGAAATCCAATTTTTAAAAAAGTTTAATGTTTTAGAGTTGCTGTTTTGATTTATCAAAGTTTTTCAAAATCCTTTAAAACACACACACATACACACATGCACACGTACACACACAAATCACAAAACTCATGGTAAGCAGATAGAGTAGCAGGGCTGTGCTTTTCCAGCTGAAGATTTATAACTGATGATTCATTAATCAAGACATTAAGGTCAAGATAACCACTATTTTCTTCCAGAGGCAAGAAACATAAAATATTAGCCAAGCTGAATTGGGCTTCTTGACAGGGTTCTTTATTCTTTGCTTTTCTCTTGTGCCATTAACAGATATGTTTCTGTGATTAAAAAAAGCAAGAACTAAACTATGATTTTTCAAAATGGCCAATGAAGAAAAACTGGAGTTTCAATTATACACTAGACTGTAAAGGTTTGTTTTGTTTTAAACCCTTGAAAATGTACTACTCTATTTGCACCCCCTTAGTGGTTTCTGAAGTTTCTCTTCATTAATAATAATAAAAAATAAAATGTGGGTTGAGGGATTGTTCAAAAGGCACTCACAATACAACCAACTGTTGTCTATGAACATGTCTATTATGGGGAAGAGGAACAGGGAGTAGGCATGTGCTCTAGACCTGTCCAACTATCCTTTTCTTTCCTTCCTACTTTCTAAAGCTTGGCCATTTTTCTTCAACCACCAGGCTCCCCTGTTGAATGTTTATACTGATATTCTCTCTTTTTCTCCATTGTGATTTGTGTTTATTTTCCCTGCAAATTGTTATCTTCTATTGCAGGGGAGAAAGAAAATAGGCAAAAGAAAATGCCAGAATTCTTCTCTCTATTACTACTTGCTTTCTCAGTCTCTCAGATGCTGCTGGAGCTGTGAAGAATATTAACTGTCTTTCTACACTGCTCTTGGCACAATTGTGAAGTGAATGAGATGAGTTTTCAATACTCTATTCATCACACCTCCTTTCTTTCTCCGCAAGTACCTATCTTATACCTTCATGCTTTCTTCTGGCTACCCTGGATCAATTATTATAGTGGTTTAGATAGTATTCCATATTGTGATCTATAATCTTCCACTCCCCACCTGCAATGCATCTGATCTGTCTCTTATTCCCCATTGGGCTACTGGGTGACAACTTGCTACCCCAGTAAACTGACTATCCCAGTAAACTAATGAGCACTAATGCATTGTATCTCCTAAATAATTCACTTATTTTTTTTTAACACATTGGAAGTAAACCTTTGCTGTCCCTTCCTCAGACTCACTGTTACCTCCCCAAATCTCCGTTTTAAGAAAAATGGCAGGCCAGCCTTTTCCCCATTCCTATCAAGGCTCTATTCTGGACTCTCTATCCTTTTGCTCCCATCGCCCTCCCTTCTATTTTTTGCCTCTCTCTGCTTCCTAATTTTCTTTCTCATATTACCTTCCATCATTAGAATGTAAGCTCCTTCAGGTCATTAACTGTCTTTCTTTCTGCTTATATTCATATTCCCAATGCTTGGTAAGTGCCTGACACATAGTAAGCATCTGATAAATGCTTATTGACTTGACTTTACCTTTGCATAGATTAGAGGGAAAAAATGACAACCAAAAGGAATGCTTTTAATGATATCCATTTCTGCTGCTATAGCAGCAAAGTGGGAGAGAGGAGTATAACAACTTATGGTATCTTTCAAATCATAAAGGTCATATAGAGGCCTATTTCAATTATAGATAATTAGCTCATCTGGTTTGTCTCCTCGGCATGGTAACCCAGCTATTCATGCCCTGTCTACCTGCTATTACATTTTGCTCAGCAACTGATCCAAGCCTTTTCTCCTGTTCTTAAGCCTTCAATTCTCATTTGTGTTGCTTTCAGCAGATAACCTTACCTCCCACTTTTCCATGATGAAGGTGACTTCGCCAACTTTTCTGTTTTCTACTTGAAAATCTCTCTGCAGAATGTGCCAAGATGGAGGCTTAGGACGTAGAAGTTCCCAGATTCCCTGAAAGTGCTCCACGAAGGCTTAGAAGTGCACCACTATTGATAAATTAAAAAAAAAAATCATCTCTAAACTTGTCCACCGAACTTGGAAATCCGCAAGGGCATTGCCAAGAGTCTTATAGAGGTGATCAGAGAGACAAGTTACCCTGGTGGGTGGGGCGTGCGGGATACAGGGCGGAAGAGCATTAGATCTTTGGGAGGGCGTTCTTGCATTTTCTGAGCTCTCCAGCTCCCAAGTCTCCCCAAGTCAGGGCAACCCGAGAGCAATGCTTCTAAGTTCTGGCCCTAGCTTCCAATAGTTCCATACGGCACTAGCAGCGGAAGCAGACCGTGGGAAAAAGGGATTTGACAAAATCCAGTGTGGGAAATCCGTGTACCCTGCGGTGGGAGCCCAGCAAAGGAGGAGTCCCTGGAGTCAGCAACGCAGGGTTAGAATCTGGTGGTGCCCCATCTGCAGCAGACTTGGAACCTCAGGGCAGAGTGAGCCATTGAGACAGCTGTAGGCCGCGCCTCCTGTGACCTCGCATAGAGATGAGGTCCAGGTAGGCCCTGCCCACGCCATTCAGGGATGTTGCTGGACTCCAGCACAGACGCTCCAGGCAACAATGAAGTCACAAATCCATTCTTCTCAGGACCCGAAAATCTTGAAAGAACAAAAAGAAAAGTTAAAATAACAGAGGTCTGTGCATGTTTTATTCTGTAGTAATGGTCTTACGAGAATATAAAAATAGGGGGAACAGAGAAATATACTGAAGAAGAAAAGAGGAAGAAGGGGAGAAAATTACTATTTTATGATAGAAGTACTGAAGATGAAGACTAAATAGCCATAGAACAAGGGGTTGGCTTTTGGGTATCTCATTAAGCTCATTCTCCTCTGAATCAGATAAAAGAAGATTGGGAAAAAATTAATTTTTTTTATTTCGTTAAATATTTCCCAATTAATGTAAAAGAAATTGTCATTTAAAACTTTTTTTAAGTTCCAAGTTCTTTTTCCCACTCCCCTCACTGCTCCTTGATAAGGCAAGCAATTTGGTATCATTTATACATGTGAATTCATGAAAGACAGATATTTCATATTAGCCATGTTGCAAAAGAAAAAGCAGATATAAAGACTTTAAGAAAAAAGAATGCTTCAGCCTGCACTGAGTTCATCAGTTCTATCTCTAGAGGTGAATAGCATTTTTCATCATGGGTCCTTTGAAGTTGTCTTGGTTCTTTGTGTTAATCAGAGTAGCTAAGTCTTTCATGGTGGATCATGGTTACAATGTTGCTTTTAATTTTATACTGTGTTCTCAGGGTTCTGCTCAGTTCACTTTGCATGAATGTATATGCCTTCCAAGGTTTTTCATTTCTCATCATTTTGTTATTACACAATAATATTCCATTGCAATTGGACCAAAACTTGTTCAGTCATTCCTCAGTAGATGGGCAGCCCCTCAATTTCCATTTCTTTGCCAGCACAAAAAGAGCTTCTATAAATATTTTTGTCCAAATAGGTGCTTTTCACTTTTCTCTGATTTCTTTGGGATATATTTACAATAGTGGCATTAATGGGTCAAAGGGCATGCAATTTTGCAGCCCTTTTGGCACAGTTCCATACTGTTCTCCATAATGACTGGACTAGTTCACCATTCCATCAGTAGTGCATTAGTGTCCCAGTTTTTCCACATACCCTCAAGGATTTGTCATTGTCCTTTTCGATCACATTAGCTTATCGGATAAGTGTGCTGTAGTTCCTCAGATTTGTTTTAATTTGCATTTTTCTAATCAGTAGTCATTTAGAGTATTTTTTCATATGACTATCGATGACTTTGATTAATTTTTCTGAAAACTACCCATCCATATCTTTTGACAATTTATCCACTGGGAAATGGCTCTTATTTCTATAAATTTGGCTCAGTTCCTAGTATATTTGAGATAGGAGGTCTTTATCAGAGACGCATAATATACATTTTTTCCCCAGGTTTCTAATCTTGGTTGCATCAGTTTATTTGTCCAAAAGCTTTTTAATTTTGTATAATCAAAGTTTTCCACTTTATGTCTTGTGATACTCTCTATCTCTTGCTTGCTCATAAGCTCTCCCCTTACCCATAGATCTGAGAGGTACATTTTTCCATGCTCCCCTAATTTATTTTTGATATCACTCTTAACATCTGAGCCAAATTGCTAGGAAAACTGAGAGCGGTTTGACAGAAACCGGGCATAAATCAGCATCTCACACTGTATACCAAGATGAGGTCAAAATGGATAAATAATTTAGACATAGAGTTCTTACCACAAAAGCATGGATCTTTGGATTTATCAAACACTCAATAACTATGGTCATTTGTTACTGTGCATAGTGCACCTGATCTATTTCACTGAGCCACTGTTTTACTTCTTAGCCAGTACCAGATTATTCTGATGACTACCACTTTGTAACATAGTTTGAAATCTGGAACTGCTAGGCACATTCCTTCACATTTTTTTTCATTGATTCCCTTCATATGTTTGACCATATTCTTCCACATAAATTTTAGTTCTATTTTTTTCTAGCTGTATAAAATAATTCCTTGATAGTTTGATTGGTATGAAACTGAATAAGCAAATTAACTTAGGTAGAAATGTCATTTTTATTGTATTGGCTTGGCCTACCCAAAAGTAACCAATATTTCCCCAATCGTTTAGATCTATATTTTTTGTGAAAAGTGTTTTTTAATTGTGTTCATATATTCCCTGGCTTTGTGTTGGCAGTCTCTTCTCAAATATTTTATGTTGTCTGCAGTTATTGTAAATGGAATTTCTCTTTTTATCTCTTCTTACTAGATTATATTGTTAGTATGCAGAAATGCTGATGATTTATTTATGAGAGTTTATCATATATCATACAACTTTGCTGAAGTTGTTAATTATTTCAATTAGTTTTTTAATTGATTCTCTAAGTATACCATTATAACACTGCAAAGAGTGATAGTTTTATTTCTTTATTGTCTATTTTTATTTCTTCCATTTCTCTTTTTTTTCTCTTATTGCTGTAGCTAGCATTTCTACTTTGATATCGAATAAACGTGGTGATGATGCTTCACTCCTGATCCTACTGGAAAGGCTTCAAGTTTATCCCCATTACAGTAAATGCTTCCTCTTGGTTTTAGATAGATACTACTTATCATTTTAAGAAAGGCTCCACTGATTCCTCTGCTTTCTAGGGTTTTTAAAAGGAATGTGTGCTGTCTTTTGTCAAAGGCTTTTTCTGTACCTGTTGGATATAATCATATGATTTTTGTTGTTATTTTTATTTATGTGGTCAATTATTCTGATAGTTTTCCCAATACCGAACTAGCCCTCCATTCCTGGTATAAATCCTACCTAGTTGTATGATCTTTGGGATATATTGCTGTAATCTGGGTGCTAATATTTTATTTAAAATTTTCACATCAATATTCCTTAAGGAACTTGGTCTATACTTGTCTTTCTCTGCTTTTTGTCTCCCTGATTTAGGCGTTAAAAACCATGTTTGTGTCATAAAAGGAATTTTGAAAGACTCCCTCCTTACCTATTTTTCAAACAGTTTTTGGGATTAATTCTTCCTTAAATGTCTGGTAGAATTCACTTGCAAGTCTGTCTGATCCTGCAGATTTTTTCCTTAGTGGACATTTTGATTAATGCTTCAATATCTTTTTTTAAGATAGGGTTATTTAAGTAATCTTTTTCCTCTTCTGTTAATCTGGGAAGTTTATATTTTTGTAAATATTTATCTGTTTCACTCAAATTGTCAGTTTCACTGACATATAATTAAGCAAAACAACTCCCAATAAATGTTTTAATTTCTTTTTTATATAAATTTTTTATTTAATACTGAAATTGAAAAATCCATATCTAGATTATGCAAAATATATTTTAAGCACTCCCTTCAGAAATTGAAGAGTTCTCTAAATGTCATTTTACATGTTCTTTTTCATTCAGTTAAATATGTGACTACAAAATATAGAGTAGGGGCAGACACCAGCCAATTTCTTTGCTTTGGTCTTGTTATAATAAAATAATTTTTACTGATATTAAGTAAATATCATTACCCTCACAGGAGATTTTCACATAAGTCTCTACTAATTTTATTTCTGGAGATTTTTACTGCTAAAATCATTAGTTTATTTTTAAAACTTTTTATTTTCCCCCTAAATGTCAAGAGCACTTCGATAGCTTCATGCTTTCATTTTACAAAAATTTTCACCAAAATAAAGACTGTGGTATTAGTGATCTCTCCTCTGATCCAAGTAAAATAATGAACGTAATTTTAAAAAAAACAAAGCAATGAACTATATAAAATTCAAAATTTTCTTCTATTTAAGGCTTATTTTGTTTTTGGTGAGACATGGACAAACCTGATTTACTGTCATTTCTATGAGTAAATGCAAGAAATGGTGTTTGTTTTCCCCCACTTATTTTAAAATCAAGTCTATATGCCATTAGTGTTTATGATGATCAGTGGAACACAGTAAATAAAACGTTATACACAAAACTACAATAATTAAGTTAACATCATGGATATCACTAAGGAACAGGCATTATAGATTGTTGATAGGTGGGTCACACTCCAAGACACAGCAAGCAACTACCCTAATCCAGGTGTGGGGTTACTGGAACCTTCTTTTTTTAATAATTATTTATTTATTTAATATTTATAGTTTTCTGTATTAATTTTCACAAGAGTTTGAATTACAAATTTTCTCCCCATTTCTACCCTCCCCTCACTCCAAAATGGCATATATTCTGGTTGCTCCATGCCCCGGTCAGCCTTCCCTTCTGTTATCCCACTTCCCCCTATCTCCTTTTCCCTTAGGGCAAGATAGATTTGTATGCCCCATTGCCTGTATATCTTATTTCCTAGTTGCATGCAAAAACTTTTTTTTGAACATCTTCCTTTAAAACTTTGAGTTCCAAATTCTCTTCCCTCTTCCCTCCCCACCCACCATCCCCCTAAGAAGGCAAGCAATTTAACATAGGCCACATGCGTATCATTGTGCAAAACCCTTCCACAATACTCATGTTGTAAAAGACTGTATTTTACTCCTTCCCATTCTATCCCCCTTTATGCAATTTTCTCTCTTAACCCAGTCCCATTTGAAAAGTGTTTGCTTTTGATTGTCTCCTCCCTCTATCTGCCCTCCTTCCTATCGTCCCCCTTTTTTATCTCTTTCCTCCTTCTTTCCTGTGGGGTACGATACCCAATTGAGTGTGTATGTTATTCTCTCCTCAGATCATATCCAATGAGAGCAAAATTCACTCAATCCCCCTCACGTGCCCCCTCTTCCCTCCCAACAAAACTGCTATTTCTTGCCACTTTTATGCGAGATAATTTACCCCATTCTATCTGTCCTTTCTCCCTCTCTCAACATATTCCTCTCTCATCCCTTAATTTGATTTTATTTTTTTAGATATTATCCCTTCATATTCTACTCACCTTGTGCCCTCTGTATGTATATGTGTGTATTCCCTTCAGCTACCACAATACTGAGTTCTCATGAATTATACACATCATCTTTCTATGTATGAATGTAAAAAAAATAGTTCAACTTTAGTAAGTCCCCTGTGATTTCTCTTTCTTGTTTATCTTTTCATGCTTCTCTTCATTCTTGTGTTTGAAAGTCAAATTTTCTATTCAGCTCTGTTCACTGAGATATCTTGAAAGTCCTCTATTTTATTGAAAATCCATATTTTGCCTTGGAGCATTATACTCAGTTTTGCTAGGTAGGTGATTCTTGGTTTCAATCCTAGTTCCATTGACCTCCAGAATATCATATGCCAAGCCCTTTGATCCCTTAATGTAGAAGCAGCTAGATATTGTGTTATTCTGATTGTGTTTCCACAATACTCAAATTGTTTCTTTCTGGCTGCTTCCAGTATTTTCTCCTTGATCTGGGAGCTCTGGAATTTGGCGGCAATGTTCCTAGGAGTTTTCTTTTTGGGATCTTTTTGAGGAGGTGATCTGTGGATTCTTTCCATTTCTACTTTACCATCTGGCTCTAGACTATCAGGGCAATTCTCCTTGATAATTTCTTGAAAGATGATATCTAGGATCCTTTTTTGATCATGGCTTTCAAGTAGTCCAATAATTTTTAAATGATCTCTCCTGGATCTATTTTCCAGGTCAGTGATTTTTTCAATGAGATAGTTCACATTGTCTTCCATTTTTTCATTCCTTTGGTTCTGTTTTATAGTATCTTGATTTCTCATAAAGTCACTAGCTTCTACTTTCTCTAATCTAATTTTTAAGGTAGTATTTTCTTCAGTGGTCATTTGGACCTCCTTTTTCATTTGACTAATTCTGCCTTTCAAGGCATTCTTCTCCTCATTGACTTTTTGGAGCTCTTTTGCTGTTTGATTTAGTCTATTTTTAAGTTGTTATTATCTTCAGGATAGACCTCACCCAGCAACCATCCAGGTTGTCCTGGGCTGGAACCCTGATTCTCTCTTCTATTTTGTGGGTTGTGTAGTTCTAGAATTTGTTCACAGCCATTTTTACTGATGTTTGGAGTGTCCTGGGGGAGAGCCCTAGGCAAGTCCCTGCTTTCCAGCTGCCATCTTGGCTCTCCCCCTATCTAAATGTTTTAATTTCATCTTCATTGGTGGTGCATCCACCTTTTTCATTTTTGTTACTCATAATTTCATTTGCTCACTTTTTAAAACATCAAATTATCCAATGATTTATTTATTTTTTCATAAAATCAGCTCCTAGTTTTATTTATCACTTCATTTTTTTACTTTTAATTTTAATAACTCCGCTTTGATTTTCAGGATTCATATTTTGTTGTTAATTGGGAATTCTAAATTTGTACTTTTCCCAGTTTTTTAGTTGCATGTCCAATTCATTGGTTTGCTTTCTCTCTCTTTTATTAACATAGGCACTGAGATATAAATTTCCCTGTAAGTACTGCTTTGGCTGCATTCCAAAAATTTTGGAATTTTGTCTCATTGTTGTCATTCTCTTTAATGAAATTGTTTTTTTTTTTATGATTTATTATTTGACCTATTCATTCTTTAGGATTACATTGTTGAATTTCCAGTAAACTTTTGATCTATACCTCCATGGTCTTTTATTTAATATAATTTTTATTGTATTGTGGTCTGAAAAGGGTATGCTAAATAATTTTGCTTCTCTGTATTTGGTTGTGAGGTTTTTGTGCTACAATACATGGGCTCTTTTTTTTTTTTTGTAGGTGCCATGTACAGCTCAGGAAAAGGTATACTCTTCTATTCCCATCCAGTTTTCTCCAGAGGCCTAATATATCTAACTTTTACAAGATTCTATTCATCTCTTTGACTTATTTGTTATTTATTTTATATTTAGATTTATTTGAATGCTATGCCATTTGGTGCATATACATTTATGTAGTACTCTACTGTCTGTAAGTACTTTTAAAAAAAGACAGTTTCCCTGCTTATTCCTTTTTATAATTTTTTTTTTTGCTTTTGCTTTGTCTGAGATCATGATTGCTACCCCTGCCTTTTTAATTTCAGCTGATGCATAATAGACACTGCTTCAGCCTCTTATGGTGACTCTGTTTATCTTTCTGTTTCAAGTATATTTTTTGAAAACAACATATTTTTGGATTCTGGTTTCTAATCCATTTTGCTATTTGCTTCCATTTCATGTGTGAGTTCATCCCATTCACATTCACAATTATGATTACTAACTGTGCAATTACCTCTATCCCATTTTCTTCTGTTTGTCCTTTTTCACTCCCTCTTTTTATTAAGTCCCTCCTTTCAAGTGTGTTTTGCTTCTGGCCATTGCCTTGTTTTATCTTCCCTCCCTTCCTCCCTTTTAACACTCCCTTTTCTATTGTAACCTTCCCCTCCCACTACCCTTTCAGTTAAGACAGATTTCTATTACCAATTGAGGGCATACACACACACACACACACACACACACACACACACACACACACACACACACATTTGCCTCTTTTAAACAATTTAGATGTGAGGTACGAACATTACCCACCTTCCCCTACTATTTTCCTGCACTGAAAACCTTTTACTTTTGTGCCTCTTTTATGTGAGGTATTTTTCCTCATTCTTCCTCAGTCTTTCCCCTTCTGCCAGGGCATCTCTCTTTTTCACATATACATTTTTTACACTGTCCCAGTGTTGTGGTTTCATGATGTGTTGTGGGGTTGTCTCAGAAGAATTCACAGACTCAAATAATTTCCAACTGAAGCAAGGGCATTTATTGAGAGTAGCCTGCCTCTCAGGAAGTGGGCTGAGTTCCAAGAAGGAGCCAGAAGCTTATCAGAGCAAGATGGGGATTTTTATAGGGCAAAAGATATAATTATATCATTCCAGAATATTTGAATATTAAAATATAGGAGAAGTTTGTTAAGGGATTATGCAATAGGGGAGGGGTCCCAGCTTTGGTGGGACTGTACATGTGATTACTTACAATTACTAACAATACAATCCCCCTTTTTGAGGGAGCATGTATGTATGATAATGATATTATAATAAGCCACTCTAAGTCATAAGTTCACTTGAAGAACAATTTTTGCTATTACTGTGCAGGTGTCTACTTAGGGAAAGTACCTTCTACTGTTTTGGGGGTCTACAGCCTGCTGGGACATCCTGGTGGTAATGTTTTCTGATTGGCTGACTATTGTTGTCCTGTCTGAAATTAGATGGATGTGGTTGTGGTGGAGTGCATGGACACACCTGCTGTTTCTGTGAGAAATATGAAAATTGGGTCTGGGGGCAGTGGCTAGCTAGAGGTAGTGGCTAGGATTTGATCACATGGATACTCTTGCTGTTCTAGTAAGGCACATTTGGGATACTGGATCTGGGAGCCTTTGGTGTGGCTAAAGCCATATTGCATGGTCAAATCAGCACATGCCTGCTGTAGAGTGAGACCCATAAAGAAGTTACAATATTGGGGCTGGGGACAGCTTTATTAGGATTCCATCACCAATATAATTCATTCATTCTGCAACTTCTTTCTATGCAGAATTTTTGTAACTACCCTAATAATGATCAAATTCTTAGGAGATACATCTATCACCTTTCTTTATAGAAAGGTAAACAATTTAACCTTATTGTGATTTGTCTTTCATGTTTACTTTTTTGTGCTTTTCATGAGTCTTGTATTTGAAAGTCAGATTTTCTATTCATCTCTAATCTTTTCATCAAGAATGCTTGAAAGTCAACTATTTCGTTAACTATCTATTTTTTCCCTTGAATGATTATATTCAGTTTTGCTGGGTAGGTTATTTTTGGTTTTAACATTTCTTTTGCCTTCCAAAATATCATATCTCAAGCCTTCCTTTCCTTTCATGTGGTAGCTAACTGCAACATCTCATGTGATCCTAACTGTGGCTCAATGGTATTTAAATGGTTTTTTTCTTGCTGTTCAGTGTATTTTCTCTTTGAACTAGGAGCTCTGGAATTTGGCTATAATATTCCAAGGAGTTTTCATTTGGGAATCTCTTTTAGATGGTGATTGGTAAATTGTTTCAATTTATATTTTACACTCTGGATTGAGGAAATCAGGGCAATTTTCCTTGACAATTTCTTGAAGTATGATGTCTAGGCTCTTTCATTGATCATGCCTTTCAGGTAACAGGCTAATTTTAAAATTATTTCTCCTTGATCTATTTCCCAGGTCATTTGTTTTTCCACTAAGATATTTCACATCATCTTCTATTTTTCAGACTTTTGACTTTGTTTTATTGTTTCTTTTTGTTTCATGGAGTCACTTGCTTCCACTTGCCCAATTCTAATTTTTATGGAGTTATTTTCATCAGTGAATTTTTGTATCCCTTTTTTTCCCATTTGTTCAAGTCTGTTTTTAAGGTGTTACTTTCTTCAGTATTTTTGTTCTTCTTTCCCCAGGCTGTTGTCTTTTAATAATGTTCTTCCTTGCTGTCATTTATTCACTTAATTTTCCCTCATCCCTCTTATTTGATGTTGAAAATCATTTTTAGCTCTTCCAAAACTTTTTATTGGGTTTGTGTCCAGTTCACATACTTTTTTTTCTTTGCCACTTTGCTTGTAGCTGTTTTGCCTTCATTGTCTTCTTCTTCACAAGAATTTGTGTCTTGATCTTCCCTATCTGCATAGTAGCTTTTAACTTTTATATTATATATTTTTATTTATTTGCTCATTTTTCATCTTATTTCATGATTTGGGATTTTATGTTAATGTTAGGCTCCCCACCCAGTTGGGTAGTGGGGAGGCAAGCACTCTATCTCATGCATCAGGTTTTTTTCACATTGCTATTTTCAAATCTAGTTCTAGGGGCTTGGCAGTTTTCTGTGCTTACAAGGTTGTATGATTTGGGGAGAGGTATGGCCATTGCTCTCCTGGTCTGCACTCTGGTCCTTACCCAGGAAGGGTCCCTTATCCTTTGGAATTTCAATTGATATTGCTCCTCAGGGCCCCCTGTTCCCTTGGGACTGGATACAATATGGTCTTCAGGGTACCTGATTCCTTGGGGCTGAAAGTGATACTGTCTCTCAGGATTCCCACTTCCTCTTGACTTAAAGTGCTCCTCTGTTTTTTTGAATGGTGACCAAGTGGTGAGTATGATCAAATGGTAGGCATAGACAAGGGAATTGCCAAATACTATCTGGTTCTGTGTTCTGTGCTAGTACAGGGTCCTCTGTAACCCCTTTCTGACTAATTATAGGTTTCTCTACCTCTTCTGGATTGAGAGCTCTCAAAGCTGCTATTGCTTCTGTTGCTATGTAGTTCCATTACTCATGTTTTATCCATGTGGGCTCTAGGCCAGCCTCTTCCCTTGTGTCACAGATTTTTCTTTCCAACCTGCTATATAGTCTTAGGCTGGCAGAGTGTCACACTCTGACCTTTTATTGGCTCTGCCATGCTGGAATTCGATTTGAAGTGCTATTTCAAAGTTGTTTGGAGAGGAATGTTGGGAGACTGAGTGCTTTCTTTACTCTGCCATCTTGGCTCTGAAGACAATTTATAGGCTCACTCCTGGCCCTCACACATTTATGTGCATACGTATGTGTGTGCACATACACACACATACACACAAGTTCTCAACATAGAAATGCATTATATTCCGAAAGAAATAGTATGGCTCAAGACAAGAGAGGGCTAAAGAATGGTTTAAGAAGGAATACATGGCATATAAGGAAATAACAATACACAGAAATCTTAAATGTTAGGAGAAGAATGTTAAGGGAGAATTAAAAGGAGAGGAAGAAAGAGTAAAAACTTGGGATCAAGGGTGGGATAAAAAGAAGTGCTGTTACAAAGATAAAGATTTTATATATGTATATATACACATATATATGTATATATACAAATTATTATTATCATTATAAGATCACTTCCTAGATTAATTCTATGTCTTCTACCTTATTTGTGAAGAAGAAATTGAAAATAATGATAGGAAAAAGCACAAAATGTCAGGATAGGGGAAAATGTACAACTAAGAATCATAATTATGAGTATGAATGAGATTAACTCACATCCCCATATGGAACAGGATAGCAAAGGGAGTAGGAAGAGAATTTGTTGTTGTTGTTTACAAGAAACACATTTAAAAAATATTTCCATAGACTTAAAATGCAGATGTGGTGCAAAAATCTATTATGCTTTTTTGCTGTTTTTAGTCATGTCTGACTCTTCATGACCCCATTTGGGATTTTCTTTGCAAAGATACTGGAAAGGTTTGCAATTTCCTTCTCCAGCTTATTTTACAGATGAGGAAACTGAGGCAAACAGAGATAAGTGACTTGCCCAGAGTCACACAGCTAATAAGTGTCTGAGACCAGATTTGAACTCAGAAAGATAAGTCTTCCTGATTCCAAGCCCAGTGTTCTAGCCACTATGCCACTTAGCTATCTAATTTTATGCTTTGTTATGAGTTTTAAGTAATAATGATAATAAGGAGGGAGAGAAGGAGGAAGAGGGAAGGATGGGGGGAGGGCAGGAAGAGGAGGGGGAGTAAAAAGAGGGAGTGTCAGATATGGTGATGCACACCTGAAGTCCTGGTTATTAGAGAGGCTCAAGATGGTGGATTCTTGAGCTCAGAAGTTCTGAGACTTAGTAAGTCTCCTACTTAAGGTGAATGTTTTAAGGCCTGGGTCCATATATGGAGATTCTTGGCAGGGGAGAGCACCTGGTTGCCTCAGGAAAGGTAAACAGGACCAGGTTGGAAGTGAAGCAGTTAAAGCTTCTGTGCCAGTCTGTAAAAGGATGAGTTTGATGAGTAGCTACTGCATTTATAGACTAGGTGAAACATGGAGAACCAGTATTACATATACAGATAAGTTTTATAGAAATAAAGAAAAGATAAAAAGATACAAGCATAGATGTTAATTATGTTGTCCTCAAAGGCATCATCATAGATAATGAATAAACATTAAAACATAAATATATGGACTAATAACAAAATAGTTGATTAAAGGAAAATTTAACTGATTTAGAGGGATAAGTATCAATTAATATCTCTCTATATGAAATTATTATTTATTATTACATATTATTAGTATATATTAGTAGCTATCATTATTATCTATTGATTGTAAAATTACAAGTGGGAGACCTCAGTGTGCCTTTTTCTGATCCAGATAAATTTAGCCAAAAGATAAATAAGAAAGAAGTTAAAGTTTTGAATAGAAACTTCTAAAATCTGGATATGATGTACCTCTGGTGATTATTAAATTGGAAGACAAAGTAATTTGCATATTTCTTAGTTAAACTGATACCTTAAGAAATTGATCATGAATTAGGGCATAAAAACCTCACCAAAAATGTAGAAAAGCATAATTATTAAACTAATCATTTATTGTTCATAATACTATCAACACTTTATTCAATGAAGGGTCCTTAAAGGGAAATTCGAAAAGTAAATTGAGACCAAATAACATAATTCCAGAGAACTGTTGAATTAAAGAACACATTTAGAAACAGAAAAAAAATTCTATAAAAGTAAATAATGAAACAACATATCGAAACATGGCATTTAGCTAAAGCAGCTCTTGGAAGAAGTTAATATAGCTAAACACTTTAATAGCAAGAAAGTTAGAGAAAGTAAGAAAGGAAAAACAGAAAGCTGTAAAATTAACAAATTTGGAATGAAATTAAAAAATATAACAACAAATAAAAAACCTCGAGCTAAATAAAAAGTTAAATTATTTAAATAAAAGGAGATAGTAACAAAATTGAAAGCAAAAAGAATATTGAACTGATAAATAAAAGTAGGAACTGGTTTGAAAAAGCTAATATAATAAAGTTTAATTAACCTGATTTGCAAATAGAGAGGAAAACAAATTGTATCAAAAATAAAAAAAAGAAAATAATTCGAGAGGAAGCATAGGAAATTTTTAGAAATTATGTGGCCAACTATGGGCTAACAAAACTAATGTTAGAGAAAAGAGATAAATGTTTACAAATACTCAGAGTAGCAAAAGAAAAAATAAATCAATATTAGAAAAAGAAATTGAAGAAGCCATAAATGAACTCCTAAAGGGAAAACAAAACAAAAGAAATCCTCTAATATCAGATGGATTCATGTGTGAATTCTGTCAAACTTTCAAAGAATAATCACCTCTAATACTACATAAAATGTCTGCAATAATAAGAAAATAAAGCACGCTTCCAATCACTTTCAGAATATAAATATAGTCTTGACACCTCATCCTTGGATAGACCAAGAAAAGAATAAACCTGCTGTTCAATATCCCTAATAAAAATATATGCAAAAATTTAAATAAATTGTTAGCAAGTAGGCTATGGCACCATATTAGAAAGATGATACTCTATGGCAAGATTAGGTTACTAGGAATGAAGTTTAGGTTCAACATAAGGAAGAATATAAATATAATATACACTCTTAATAATATAAATAACATCATGTGCTAAAGATGCTAAAAAGGCTTTTGAGAAAATCTGACATTCATCTCTATTAAAAACTCTAGAAGGCATAGGAATAAATACACCATTCCTTTGTATACTGAATAGCATTTATCTAAATAAAAAACAAATGTTATATTAAAGGAGAAAAATTAGAAGTATTTCCATAAAGATCAGGAATAAAGCAAGAATGCCTGTTATCACCACTGCTATTTAACGTAGTGCTAGAAGTGATAGCTATATTAATAAGATAAAAAAACAAAAGAAGAGCCTGGCTCTGGTCCATAGGGTCATGAAGAGTAAGACATGAATGAATGACTTAACAATAAATATAGTCAAAGAGAAAACAAAATCGTTTTGCAGATATGATTTTGTAGTCATAAAATAATAGTTAACTGAAAATTAATTGAAATAGTTAATAACTGCTACAAAGTTGCAGGACATAAGATAAATCTATACAAATCATCAGTATTCCTATATGTAATCAGTAAAACCCAAACAGATTAACTAGAAAGAGAAATTCTATTCATCATATCTGTAGAGACTAGATAATACTTAGGAGCATATCTACCAAGATCCACCTAGGGACCATATGAATTTATTTATAAAACACCTTTTTAAGAAAAAAATTTATATTTTTTCAACATTTACCTTTACAAGATTTTGAGTTTAAAATTTTCTCTCCCTCCTTCCCCTCCCCTCCCCTCTTCCCTAAGACAGCATGCAATCTAATATATACTATACACATACAGTCATATTAAACATATTTCCACATTAATCAAGTAAAACACTTTTTTGTAGAAATAAAGACATATCTAAATAATTGGAAAAACATAAATTGCTCATAGGTAGGTCAATAAATTTCCCATAGGTAGAGCTAAAAAATCTAATAGAAAATTTACATGAAGAAACATAAGGCCAAAAATCTCAAGAGCAATAATGAAAAAAAAAAGTGAGTGAGAAGGCAGGTGGGTGGATATTACAAGATCTCAAACTGTACTACAAAGTAGTATTTGTTAAACTGATATATTATTGGTTAAAAAATAGGTCAATTAATGTTGGGGGTCTCTACCACCCACCTCCTGCTCCTGACCAGCAGGAGGGAAGAATCTCACTGACAATGAATGAGGCGGGAGGCAAGATGGTGGGCAACTCCGTTTATTATTACAACAAACAGAATTTTTATGCAGTACTAGCCTCTTATCTGGGTGGAAGCAGGCTCGATCCTCTAAGCCTATCAGTACCCAGGGCCATGCATCACAGCTCATGGACAACTTGTGTCCAGTGCTTATTTGGAAAGGGGGGCATGTACTGTTCATAGCCTACTTTATCAGAGGAGGAGGAGCCGAGCCCGACTGTGTAGCCCCAGATAATTCCTATTTCCCATGGGACTGTCCTTGGGCCTCAACTCCCAATGTCGTCAGGCTCTCAAGAGCCCCTTACAACTCTCCCTTTTTGGTTTTGCGCCAAGAGTGGATGCGTACTGAATCAATGGCTGTATACAGGGCCCCAAGACACATCCTCAGCACTAAAGGGGTGCAACAGCATAACAGAAGAGCAAGGCCCCCAACAATGGCCACGGTCTCTAAAACATGAGTAAACCAGTTGAGGGTTAAAAAGGTGTTAATATGACTCAGAAAGTCATCTATAACACTGTTAGGTTGTAAGTAAACATGGGAAGGATCGATCGACTCATTGACAAATCCAAGGGGGCAGTCCCCTTTGTGAATATAGATACATAGATTCAAAAAAGAAATAAAAATGTAATTGTCTCTTTAAGAGTCAAAAGTTCTTTTTGTATGCAGCTGTCTGGCAGAGGACATTGTCAATGAAATCTTCTGGTCCTTGGTATCTATTCCAGTCATCTCCAGCACAGAGTCTTCTTCTTCTTCTCTTCTTACAGGAACCAGCTTTCTATCCATTTTCCTACAAGAGTAATCTTAGCACAATTTTAAATTATTATTTCTAATCTTTGTAACCCTGATCATTTTTACAAACAGAAAATTTGAACCATGGCTAAATTGTCATATTTAAGAAATTCACATCAGAAACTATTGTCGTATACTTTATATACATTCATTATTAATTTCCTCATCAGGAGGATGAGATGTCACTTAAGGAATTAATAACAGGCTTCAGTACATACATAAATACATTAAATAGTCAATTTAGCACAATGGATATAAAATTTTAACCTTTTAGCTGTGCCATGTTTCTTCGATGGCCTATACAAAATAAACCACAAAACATTTTGTTATTAGCATGATTAAAAACTTTAGACAAGCATGATATTAATCAAATAACAAAATAACATTCTCACATTGTGTAAGGAACATATACAAAGCAAGCCCTATGTGACTTGTATGCATTTCTACCCTTGTTCAAAAGGCTTTACTGAATTGGTGCAAAAGTCTGTAAGTAACACTAGTTCCAAAGCATCATAAAAAACAAAGTTTCTAGTTAGAGCAGAATTCCTAAATATCACAAAGTTTCTTAATCAAAAAGGTGTTGTAATGGAATCTCACACTAATAGCAGTAAGAGAGTGATCATAGGAAAAAATACTATTGCTCTTAGATTCCTTTTTAGACAAAGGAAACATCTTAAAGTGAGTCTTAAGCAGTTTAAATTTCTGCACATGCCCTAGTTCTAGATAAAAATAATATTAGATTGCCCAGTAAGATAACACAAAAGAGCTCATATCTTATACTGACTACTTTCTCTGATCACAGAAATTTGCTATAGAAGGAAAAAAAGCAGGGACATGTGACACCCCAAATATGACAGGATAAAACATCCTTGGCTTTGTTTATAATCCAGATATAGTTATTCTTCAATTATGCAGTTTCTCTTCCACCTCATAGCTACACTCAGAAATAGTTAGGTGAGAAACTTCTTTCCCAAAGGAACACAGGGGGGAAACTGAGGCCAGGAGGATCCCATCCTAGACTGAGGCTAAGACTGTCCTCTCAGCTTTTTCCCAAATGTAGATCATCACCTTTAATAGTATGAATAACATTCCTTGTGAGTAGCTTGTAGCATTTCTCTCGGATACTGATGTAATGTAGACAACTATATCCAGATTCAAACTCAAGACAAAATTAATTATGATCCTAAGTGCCTTTTAACCTTGAACAGCAAGTCCCATCAATCACAGGTTAGAGTCAGATACAGAGGTGCAATAAGCAATAAAGATTTACCAGGACTCATATACATAAGGGATTTAATTGAACATCTTTCATTCTCCACTGTAAACTTGTCTTGGTGTAAAAGCCAAATATTAGAATCCTTTCTATCTATTGTACATAAACTTTCAGTTTCTCAGCAAGCTAAGTTCATTATTTAGGACCTACATAACTCAAACAAGTTCTTTTCTGGGGCTGAATGACCTTGCCCATGCAGATAGTTTCCAGGGGCCTTGGCAATATTACAAAATAAGGAGAAGTAACATGGTCCCCAGGAAGGGGTTGAATAGAAAAAACCTTGGGTCTGTATGCCATCTTTTTGCTGTGTCTCTAAGCACACTTATTCAAGGTCGAGGCTTTCTAAAAATCATGCAAAAGATTTTATAAAACTTTTCTTCATAAAAAAATCTCTCTCAGAAACAGCTTATAATTTATCCTGATATTATTATTAATTCCTAAGTGCTAAGCAATTCTTAAATTTTGATTACCAAACCTTTTCCACATAATTGAGAAAAAAGAAAAGAAAACTAAACATAGTATTGTAAATACTATCTCTAAGCAATAACATCAATAGCATAATTAATGATCTTGCAAATTTCCCAAATGATATCAAAACAATTAAAGACAAAATTTGGTAATTTAAGATGTCTTAAATTACAATTCTTGACCTAATAACATTTAGATTATAAAAGAAATTGCTTTTCTAACAACACAGATGATATAGCTGCTTACCAAGTTATGCATTAAGACAAATTTTAGAAATATAACAATATCATAAACAATTATCGTCTATTTAAACTTGAAAACCAAAACCAATTAATTTCTGTTTAGGTGGCTCTACCTCAGACAGATATGACCCGAAATTGCCTGATAACAGAGAATCATTCATCTCATCACCAAACTTCACATTGAAGCAAATCCACATAAAGTTAATGAATATGAAGCAATTATTTTTAACTTAAAACAGTTTACATTCAAATAACATTTATTTTATGCCAAGCATTGTGCCAAGCACCTTTACAATTATGCAATCTTTGTATCTTTAAATACCCCTGGGAATGGATTCCACTACCATCCCCTTATTGAACAGGAAACTACAGTAGATAGAATTTTCTTGGGGCTGTATAGTTAATAAATTTCTCAATGCCAAATAACAATATGCACTTTTTAAAAAAAATATTCAAATATGAATTTCTAAGTTCCATTCACATTTTTCTTGGGAAAGTTTTACAAATAGTTTGTAATCACCTATTATAATTAGATAGGTATAAAATGTGCTGGGCCAGTATTCTGGGCAAAATACTTCTTTTGCCTCAGGTGAAAAGGAAGCCTAAGAAATTTGAATCATTGCTAACAAGGTATAGTCAATTTCCCTTCCAAGCAGAGGGGGTTGATAATTAATTGAACAGTAATAATAATAACAATAATCAATAACCTTACCCTAATCGATATCCATATAAGATTTAATAGAACCTACCCATAAATCTAGCCCGAAAGGTGGGTGAACATAATTTCTCTTATCTCTCCAGAACTTTATTGGTTTTTAACATTAAAACAGTAATTCCAAAAAAACTAGTTAACAATCTTACAAGTTTCATAAGCGCCGGCCGAATTGTTTTGGCTGTGACCTTCTACTAACTACAGTAAAGGTAGGAATGCCTGGTTTACCAAATGGCAATTATAAAACATAAGACAGGGTTGGGGGGGCAGAGCCAAGATGGCCGCATGAAGGCAGTGTCTTACTGGAGCTCTCTCACAAGTTCTGTCAAATTCCTATAAAGAAGTGAATTTGAGCAGATTTGAGAGAGTTGGAAACTGCCAGAAATCTGAGTGGGGCAAATTTCCCAGCCAGGAGAGTCTGAAAGGCCGAAGGAACGAATCTGTAGGCTAGAAGAGTGCTCGGCGTGCAGAGCTGCTCCAGACGCGACAAAAGCAGAAGCGGCTGGCCGGGAAACCCATGCGGGAGACGGGCGGGGAGAAAGCCGGGCGCTGGAAACTGGCGGAGATCCCCAGGCCTCCCAATACAGGACCGCACTCTGTGGAAGCGAGGAGAGGCAGCGCAATGCCACTGGTCTGTGAGACACCAATTCCTGAGGGT
This sequence comes from Phalanger gymnotis, assembly GCA_028646595.1. Classification (NCBI taxonomy): domain Eukaryota; kingdom Metazoa; phylum Chordata; class Mammalia; order Diprotodontia; family Phalangeridae; genus Phalanger; species Phalanger gymnotis. The sequence continues at coordinate 130,919,839 of CM053623.1, read as the reverse complement.
TACAGCCCAAAGGACACTTCTTGAACTTCCAGGAGACAAAATGGCCAGGTAAATGGCTCTAATCCCTCCCCTCCCCACCCACAGAATTCCCCGGGGTGGGGGCAAGCTGGAATAGAGGAGACAGAACTGGGGCTTCAGTGGCCAAATAGTAGGAGTACCTGAGTCCCAGAGGGGCAGAGCCAGCAGGGGTCAACACCAGGAGCCCAGACATACTCTTGCTCCCCCAGGGGAAGTGCCAGACACCCAGTTCGAACAACAAAGAGCTGAGACCATTGCTGAAGAGGAACAGTACTGGAAAACAATCCCAGGGGAAAAGGGGATTTTGGGCAGCCAGACCCCCACCCCCACACCTCAGGAGAATAAGAAAGCTGGGACAGTGAGCCCTGAGCCTCAAAAGCAGAAATTTATTGCAAAGGCAGGAAAAGGCTAACCAACATGAAGAACACAAGAAAACCAAGGACCATTGATTCTTTTTATGGAGACACGCAGGATCAAAATACCAATTT
>CM053623.1:130895314-130918833 GCA_028646595.1 Phalanger gymnotis | reverse complement strand
GAGGAAATGGGGAGAAAATTTGTAATTCAAACGCCTGTGAAAATCAATGCTGAAAACCAAACATGTCAAAAATAAATTTAAAAAAAAATAAAAATAAAAAAGATTAAACTTCTTTAAAATTCCATTCCTAGAAAATAATATCACTTTTGACTATCTATTGACATTGACGTGTTTTGTTTTGAAAAACATTGCTTCCTTCTATACTTAAGTAGGTTTGAGAACCCTAGTGTTTCTATAGTAGTAGTAATAATAACAATAAATCACTTATATATTACTTTATTTATACTTTACATATATTACTTTAACATGCATTAAGTGGTTTTACACATATTAACTCATTTAATCCTCATATCAGCTCTATGAGGTACATATTATTCCCATTTTACTTACTCATGAGTTAATTGAGTCTGGTGGTGCCAATTGTGAAATGACTTGTCCAGGGTCACATAGCTAGTAAGTGTCTGTAGCAAGATTTTAATTCATATCTTTTTGACTCCAAGTGCAATGTTCTGTCCAGGAGCTGTTTCTTCAAAATGAAATCGAAAATAAGTTAGCAAACGACAACAAAGAACATATTACCCTAAAGTTTTTTTTATCTTATTCTCACAGATAACAACAGCACAAGCTTATGAATATACCATAATTTTCTCTAATCTAGATGTCCTAGTGATACTATAACTAATATATCATACTCCTTGGTCATACTGAATTTTACTTATGTATTTGCTTAAAGAATGAAGAGGAGGAAGAATTATTTGCTTTGGGAAATCGAGAATAATGGTAACTTTTGAAAAGAGATATCTGAAACAAGAAAATAACTCAAAGGTAAGAAATGAAGAAGAAATAAAAGAGGTTTTCGTAGACTTAGATCTTTAAGGCAATTTTGAGATCATCTAGCCCAACCTCTCGCAGGTAAGGAAACTCTGGTCTTAATGAGGTTAAGCAACTTTCTCCAAGTCATATAGGTAAAATTAGTGGGGCTCTGATTTGAACTCCAGCCTTCTGATGTCAAATCCAGTGTTCTTCCTATTTTCCCATCCTGCCTCCTTTTTATGTGTGTATAATTAGAGAGGCAGCATGACAGTAGAGTATTGTAGTTGGTGTCAGGAAGACCTGGGTGCAGTTCCTACCTTGGATACCTATTAGTTCTGTGATCCTGAATAATTCACTGAACTTGGCCTCATATCTTCATTTGTGAAATGAAAGAGTTGAGCTAGATAGTGTCCAAGGTCCCTTCCAGATCTAGAGCTATGCTACTCCTGTGCTTTGATGTGTGAAAAGCCAGTTGACCTCAGTGATGCTGTGCTGCTAAACTCTCTCTCTCCATCTGAGTTTTCTGCTGTACTTGTTCCAGACTTCCAACTCCCCAAGGATGTACTGGTAAATGTGCTGGTTTAACAACTAGGTCTCAGAAAAAGAAAAATATGCCCAACATACTTTTAAGTTTAAATCTGCATTATTAACATATTCTCTTTCACTTTCATAAGCCTATACAATAAAAAAGAGTAATTCAAGCTCTGATTTGTAGTAGTGATTATGAAGCATAAATATTCAAACTGAAAATTTATTAAGTGGCTATCTCAAGGTAGTTTAATTGGCTCTACCACATTTCTGCCCCTCCCCCATTTCTCTTCTATTATTTCCTTGAGGATGATGTTTTGTGGTTCTAGTCCCCACTGAAAACCCCTGGGTCTCCAACCTTCTTTATATCCATTCTCATTCACTCCACTCCTTGTTTTCTTACTCAGCTTCAGTTATGTCATCCAGTCTATCCACTTCAAGTTTCCATATTTACTTGAAGATGTATGTATGTTTGATCATTCCATAAGCAATCGGTCAGTCATAAAGCATTTATTAAGTACCTTTTATGTGCCAGATGCTATCCTGGATGGTAGCTACACAAAGACAAAATGAACATTCCCTGTCTTTGAGGAGCTTATAGTTTTTTTTGTTTCCTTAGGAGGCAATATTTACATGAACAAATATGTAGGGAATAAATACAAAATACATGGAAGGTAATTGTCGGAGGTAGATCAGGAAAGGCTTTATGTAAAAAAATAATGCTTGGGTTGAGTCACAACAACAACATAGACACATTTATACTAGTCATGATTGCACATTTCTCAGACAGACATATGGCAATAGTAAAATAGATTATTTTTCAGGTTGCTGCTTTTATCATTGACATTATTTTCGTACAGATGAAGTCCTATTTTAATCAACCTATTGAAACACCATTTGTTTTTTTTAAATGAGTTTCATTTAAATGGAATACGATTTTGATTGTCTACTATGTTCTCAGCTTGGTAGTGGGGTGGAGGAGGAGAGTGACAGGAGCCTGATCTCAGCAAGCTTTCGGTGTCATCAGAAAGAGAAAATTAACAAACATGAAACAACCAATAGCATGACTGTATATCATGAAGTGGTGAATGGGTTGATAGACACTCTTAAGTCTGTAGGTATTTGGTGCAAAGGAGATCAGCGAGACCAGGATTCATTAGGAAAGGTTTCATGAAGGATGAGGTAGGACTTAAACTGGATCTTAAAGTCTAGGTATTATCTGAGTAAGTTTAAGGGAAGGAGGAAAGTCTCAAAGAGGTTAAACAATATAGGCATAAGCACAAAGGCAAAAATGAGCATGGGGTAAGTGCTTGTGTGCGTGTGTATGTGTGTGTGTGTTTATTAAATAATGGGGAGACTGGTTTGGCTAGAACAGGGGGTAGGGGTAATAGTGAGAAATAAGGTGACCTATGTTAGGTAAGATCGAATTATGGAAGACCTTGAAAGGTGAGCAAAAGATTTGATGCTGAGCGAAAGAAAGCCATTGAGGACATTTGAGCAAGGGGATGACTTAAAGGTAATGAGGTCATTCTTCTGCTCAGATGTCTTCAGTGGCTTCTTATTTTCCATAGCATTATGATGAAGTCAGTAAGTCCGTATTAAAAGGAGATCTGTCAATTAGACAACTGTATGTGGAATATTGGACATGAATTTTCTGGACCTTGGGCCAGGAAGGAGGCCACTGCAGTAGAGTCCTGGAGGTAGGGCTGGACCACTGGGAGTATAGTGAAATGAATGAATATGGAGATATTTCAAAGGAAGCTTTTACACAACTGGCTAACTTGATATACAGGTTACTTGAATTAGATCTAGAGATGGGAGAGATCTCAAAAATGATCTAGTTCAACTCTCATGTTATAAATGCGGAAACTGAGGCCCAGTAAGACCTATTGACTTGATGAAGGTCATATAGGGAGCAGGTATAAGAGGCAGAATATATTCCTCTAACTCCAGATCCAGATTTAGAGGTAGAAATGATCTTAGAGTTGTCAGAGATGACTCTAAGATCTCAGTTGTGGACAATGGAGAAGTTAGAGTGGGTAACATTTTAGGGGAAAAATAATGGAGGAATTTGGGTTTGGGTTTTTTTATAATGGAACTGGAGCTAGGATGAGAGGACTGTATTGAAGATATAGATTAATCATGTATTAGGCACTCATCATTATAGAGTTGATGTGCTGAGTAGTAAGAAGAAATAGATTCTCGAAGAGAGAAAGGGAGGCCAAGGATTCAAGCCTAATTGTGTTGTTGGACAGGAGAAAGTACGTGATTCAGAAGGAAACAGACTGGTTAAAGAAATAATGTAAAAATAAGGTAAATTAATAGTCACAAGTTGAGGCAAGAGTTTCAAAGCCTATGGCTACTCAGTCTACAAGTATTTATTAGGTGCTTACTATATGTGCACTGTGCTAAGTGCTTTGGAGACAAAGAAAGACAAAAATATGTTCCCTTCTCTCAAAGAGTTCACATTTTAATGGAATCACTGTCAAAAGCCTCAGTTATGGGGCAGTAGAAAGTCACTAAATTTGGCAAGAAGGAGAACTTTCAAGGGACTAGTTTCAAAAGAGTGGTGTGAGCATCTCATATTACTGGGGGTTAAAGAAGCAAAGGAAATGAAAGCTGTGGAAAGCCATTGCTTTAGTGCACAGAGAGTAGTTTATGTTTTGGCATAAATAAGGGATTTCTTCCTCATCCCCCTGCTTCCATCTGTCTGGCTATGCTAACTGCCCTTTCTGCTTATCACTCCTCTCTGCATTCCCACTGAGACCCCACCACACAAATGCATTTACATCCAGAAGCATACACATTAAGCCAAAACAACAGCATTTTTCTTACATAGATTAACTATTACATAGACAAGGACTCCGGAACACATCTGTTCTTAAGGATTTTTTATTTAATTGAACTCATTAGACCAACAAAGCACGACTACAGTAGGCCAGCCTCAGAGGCACAGAAACACCTTTTACTCAGTAGAATTTCTGTATTGAGTTGCCATTAGTTAAATCTAAGTATTGTCTAAGTAAACAATTAATGTTTGCATGAAATAATGCTAATTTATTCAATAATCATTATTTTTAAAAATAATTTTGAAGGTTTATGGAAGGGATTGTTAACTTGGGGTCTGTGAACTTGTTTTTTCTTCTAATATTTTGATAACTTTATCGATAACCAACATAATTGGTTCCCTTTATAGAACTTGGCATTTTTGTTTACACATTTAAAACGTTATTCTGAGAAGGGGTCCTTCGGCTTAATCAGACTCTCAAAGTACTCCATGACACTAAAAAGGTCAAGAACCTCTGCTTTAGTGTTAGACTAAGGTAGAAATAAAGATTGCATATAAGCATGTTCACAAAATAAAGTCCTATATGTAAAAGCAAACAGATTCATTTTCATCTGTAAACTGGGAACCTAAAAGATTGATAAGCAGTAACAGTGCCAGGCAAAGGCATTGCACCAGCAATCTAACTGTCTCGTAGGGACATAGTTGGCCATTAAGTCTCGGCCTTATGTTTGGTTCTGTTTGGCATATAGATTACTATTTGCCCGGCCATGGCTCTTGAGAAACCTCCTGGCAACAGTTACATCTGTCTACAAAATTCAACTTCATTATACTTTGAGTTGTTATTAAAGTAACTAGCACAACCTTTTAAATTTTCTAATTCACTTAGATCTCCCAAACAAGTGCAACATTTGACTTTTCTCTGCCAACTAATATATTCTGTACAGCTGAGCTTTCAGAAGAGGGTTCAGAAGGTGCCAAGGATTCTAGACAGAAGCATAAATCAATATGGCTCTATAATTTAACTAAACTACAGCTACAGACTTTTGCTCCATCCTTTTGTCAGTGTCTTGACAGGGTGCAGTACAACAAATTTAGTCTCTAGGGAAGTAATTGGCATAGATTTTCCATGCTTTTTAATACATGTGCTTTCCAAACATTAATTACTAATTTGAAGCCTATTAAACAGTTGGGATTTTAAGATTATTGCTTGTGTTAAAAAACTATTATATAATTATCTTGGATCATTGTATGTCACACCTCATGACATATATTTTCCTGAAATAGTCATTGGGTTATGGGTCGTGTAGTGTTATACTGTAGTTGTAAAGGGTAGACATAAGGAATGTAATTTCTTTAATGCCTGTACATGTAGTGTTCAGCTGAGTATATCAGGACTTGCCAGGCTAGATCCAAGGTATAATCAGAGATAATAGAAATGAGCTATTCTAGATGCAAAATCAGGCATGCCAAAGAGTATGAGCACTAGCAATATGGGCAAGGGTTGGGCTCCTTTATTAAAGTAGCATGGGATTCCATAAACCTGAGCCATTAGGCAGTTTCTAGATTTCATTGTCCATTAATGTTCTCTCTCATAAATGTATAAACACACAAAAAGAAGTAACTTCAAAGTCCAGAAGGTACTAAGTATATATCACTTGAGTGGATCTGGAGGAACAACTTCAGTTCAATTGGAACAGCTTCTAATTTCTGTTCTCAGCTGGAACTGGCCCCATGGTTCCAAATCTTACCCTGACTACTTTTGGTAGGGCCAAGAAAACTTTAACTTCTGCAACACTTTTCATGATGTCCAGTTTTTGCAGTTCTGTAATCCTTATGATATGCTTTAAGGAAATGGTTTTATGCCTTAAAATTTTGCAACTGAAAGTGCTATCATTCTTCACTTTGAGAAATGTGAATGAATCAAGGTTGTTTGCTGCAAAATACATACATACATACACACATGCATACATATATAGCATATAGATACACATACACACATATGCACATAATTTAACAAGCAAGACTTTGTTAAGATCTTTGTGTATTGGAAGTTTATTATATAGACTGTAACCATTTTCCAAGTAAAACCAAACCAAACTGTGAAAAACAAAATCAACTAACATAAGTGCCTGTATAAGTCTTTAGTTCCTTACTTGAGAAAATATTCCAAGGCCATTCTTCTTCTATTTGTCACATCATTCAAGAGCCAGAACTCTTTGGAAAGACTCTTGACCATATCATTTGGCATGCATATTAAAAGTGTTATTTTCCCTCCTTTTTTGCTTTTATCTAAACCATGAATTCTTCCTCTCTTTTCCTAGGTAACTTTATAGATAAGATTCCCCCTGGCCTCAAATGGTCCATAGTATCTAACATCATGAATAAAACCTTCTCTATATGCCTTGTTAGCTAACCTTAAGTGAATTGGTGAAACATTCTAGTACCACAGTCTCACCCCTGCCAACCAAGTCTTATGCTCAAAGATTCCAAACAGTAAATCTAAAAGTGGAGAGGGCTAATAATGCTTTACTCTTTATCAACTAACGTTAATGATTGCTCCTCCCTCTTTGGCTCCGCCCCCCCAACTTATCACTGCCATTATTTTCTGTAATGTGTCAGAGCTGGAACATTTTTACTACAAGACGAGAAACTTGGGGAGCTATCACTGGATAGCTCCCCAATCCAGGAAAGTCTTACCTCTATCAGGATTCAGAGTTAAACATTCAGATCATCTTAATATGATCTCTGGTGAATTGTAAAGAATATTTTTGAATATAACTCTTTGGACAAGGTAGGTCTGGTGTGTGGGTTTCCATTTCCCCCTTCTATTGTAGAAGTAGGGTTATTGACTAATCACTCATTTGGAGAGGCATTTTCCTTCAAATGAAGGAACTGAAGTGGGTTGGAGAAGCTGGTCTAATGTCCTTTTCATTTTTAAATGCTGGGAAACTATCTTTGGAGTTTCTATGCCAACACAAGTTTTCAAGTCCAAGGGACCTTCATTTCAAATTCTATAGTGAGTGAGCTTAATTTGCCACCAGAGTTTTACATTATTAGGACTTAAGTTAAATTGTAACTTGATCATATTTTAAGTGAATTTATTAATTAGCATAAATTTGACCTGACATAAATTTTCTCACCCAAGGATATTGTGGTCTTATAAGGGTCCTAGTGTCACTGAAAAATGAGAAAAAGATACTTAACCTAAATGACATTTTTATTCATCATTTATCTTGAAGTTCATGAACTCAATAAGTCACCTAATTTATCCATACAATGAGATATCACTTCTATGAGTTAAAAAATGATGGGTATCACAATTATTCTCTAGAAGAGATCAAGTCACATATTAAGATATATATGAGATCACACAATAATCCATTAGCAAAGTTAGGTCAAGACCTACATCTTGCTTTATTCATTATACTGGTATATCAACTGGTGGGGTCAACAACCATAATTTTTCATGGAAAGAAATAAAAAGAACAGTGGTTGCTTTCATACTATAATAGTCTAATTCATGTGAATGTAGAATTCCTTCCAATGATATACATCATAATCCATCCATGCCTGTGCATCTTGTGCTAATTTCATCCATGTATTCCAATAAATTCACCACAAGGATTCTACCCAACATGCTAGGGACCTTTCTTGCCTTTTTTTCTGGCTCTGTGTGGATACAGATGAAACATATGGACTGTGGACTGTACACATGTACAGTAAAAAAGAGAACAAAAATTTTTCAACATATATTGTACTCTTTTAAAAATATTATTATCACTTCCTAGTGAGTTCCCACAACCACCTCTTGTAAGCAGTAACATAGTCAAGCAAAACAAATCAATACGCTGGCTACTTATGGAAATGCTATTTCAGTCCTTACCTGTAGTTTACCACTTCTCTACTGAGAGGTGGGAAATATTTGTTTCATCAACAATCCTCTGAAGTCACAATTGGTCACCACACCAACCAGTTATGAAGTCTTTCAGTGTTGTTTTCTTTTATATTATAATGGTTAATGTTATCATATTAATTAGTCTTCTGGTTCTGCTTATTTCATTCTGCATTAAAATAACTTTTTCTGAATTCTTTATATTTTCTGCTTTTTCATGGTCAGAGTGATTTTCAAAGTGGGTGTTGAAAATGTTTTCTCTTAAGATGCTTCTTAATTTTATGGTAAACCATTAAGTGTAAAAACAGAGAATATCTCAAAATAATAATCTGTGATTTGGGCTTAATGGGAACATTTCTGGAAGAGCTTCAAGTATCTGATAATTTTTAATTAACCTGTTCACATAATAGGATGCTGGCTTAATGTGTTTTTGGTTGTTGGGTTTTTTTTTTTTTGGTTTGTCATCATTTTCCCCAGCACATGCAGTTCCCTTCTCAATCTAGCAATTCAGTCTCTCTGGAACATTGGCTTCTTCAACAAAACATTTATCTTGAATCCTTACTGAGTATTTCTCATCACTGCAATTAAGCATCTTTTCCACTGTAATTTATTCCAACAATTACAGTGAAAATTCTTCTCATAGTTATTTTAAAAGAAAAAAAATACTTAAAATGAAATCTGTCATTTTTTTCTTGCTATTTTCCCTGGAATGTTATTTCATAATTCAATGCTAAATATCATAATGTTTTCCTAATATTTATCTTTAGTTTCCTTTTCAGCATTTCAGTCTATTCCTAGCAATGTCCTTACATTTTTCTAGAACTCACTTTTCTTCAGCCTTAATAAATGAAGTACTTTCTTTTTGTTTGTTTATTTCTTCTCGTAGACTTCCTTGGGCTGTATACTCATCCTATATAAGCAGTTTATGAAAATTAAAAAAAACAGAGTTATCATACACATACAATGACAATATGAAATACTTTAGTATTCCGAAGATCTCTGATTGGGGTGGGTCCTCTCTCTTCCAGTAAAGACCACAACTCTTCTTCAACTCTGAAGGTAGTTGCATTCTAAATAATCATCACCAAGTTGATTATAGGCTTTTTTGGGGTAGGTTGATCCCTGTACACAGAACACATATGGCCAATAATAAGGACCATATTCAAAGCCTTTCCAGCTTGGCACCTGCCAAAATTCTGAACCATTGGCCTAACCTTTGAGAATCTAAGGCATAGCTCTCCAACCTGTTGCCTGTGGGCCACTTGTAGAATGCCAAAAGATTTCATGCAGCTCACAGAAAATGTAGAGGATGTTTTCCTCTATGTTTTTCAATGGCTACCTGAAATCCTTTGGCGGGCAGCAAATTGTGGAGGCCTGATCTAAGGCCACATCTTCATTGTAAGACATCAGAATAGGACTTAGGGGAAATTTAAATTTCATAAAAATGGATAGCTGCTGTTTAAAAAAAATAACAACCACAATAATAATTCTTTTTGCATTTGTATTTAAGCACCAGGTGATGTTTTGGCTACTTTCCTAGGTGCTATGAAGTCTCATACTGAACCTGATAGTTACATTCCACCAAAGATAAAAGAAAATTCTGCAATGAAGTGCTAAGTTCTCTATGGTTCTCAGAGAGTGGACATGCATAATTTTCAGATCTGCCTGCCTTTAGGTATTAGCACTCTAATTGTAACTCTGGTGCAGTCAGTGGAGATCTACCTAATCAGAATATGCAGAATAATTTTTGAGCCCTAATCCACCAGGGAAACTCTGTCTGCCTTCACAGATATATTACATCACAATGTACCTTTATCACATTGTATAGTAAAATGGAATCATCCACACACAAGCATATATAATACATACAGAATTTTAAATTTCATATGATGGTAAATTAAGAGCAGGAAAAGACTTTTGAGAGCAGCTAGGTGGTCCAGTGGATAGAGAACTGGCCTTGGGGTCAGGAAGACCTTTTAAATCTGACCTCAGACACATGTTAGCTATGTGACCCTGGACAAGTCACTTAACCCTGTTTACCTGAGTTTCTCATCTGTAAATTAGCTGGAGAAGGAAAGGCAAACAATTCTAGTATCTTTGCAAAGAAAACCCCAAATGGGGTCATGAAGAGTTAGACACAACTGAAACCACTCAACAACAAAAAGACCTTAGAAGTCTTATAGTCCAGCTTCTTAATTTTACCAATAATGGAACTGAGGCCCAGTGAGGTTTTAATTTGCCTGTCACAGAGAATAAGTGTCAAAGGCACAATTTTTACTTAGCTCCTCTGACTCCAAATCTACTGCATATCTCTAGCCATCAAACATTTTCTCCTGGCCAGCCACAGTGAGTCCTATTTTGATTTATACAGCACACACATGCACATGAGAAAGAAATGAGACCATAGGAGAAGGAAGGAGCAAGATCAAAGAAAATATAGCCATGATTTGAGAATAACGAAATTAGCAAGTTATTTCCAATTTCCTGATAAAAGTGTTTTGACTATACACATTCCATGGTATAGTGGAAATTGTTCTGAATTTGGAGTCACGGGACCTGAGTTCTAATTCCAGCTATGCCAATTATTATTGATGTGATCTTCAACAAGTTTCTTAACCTCCCTGGGTCTCAGTTTCCTCATCTTTAAAATAAGGGGATTGAACTAAATAACCTAAGATTTTTTAGCTTTAAATCTATGATTCAATTAATTATGAGAGCATCTAAAAGTTAAACTGATATTAGCCCATTCAACGTCATCGAATTAAATCTGATGTTGTTGAGATTCAGTATCTGCCAACATTGGGTGAAAACTGTTGTGATTTCATGATGTGTTGTGGTGGAACCATCTCAGAGAATTTGGAGTCAGAACACCTCTAATCCAAGTATAGGCATTTATTGGCATTGACACCTCTAGTGAAGTGGGCTAAATTCCAAGAGTAACCAGCAACTTCAGAGAAAGCAAGATGGATTTTTATATGGGTAAAGATGCTGATTATGCAATCAAAACTTATGTAGGAATATGATTAATATTTAAAAGGCAGGAGGAGTTTGTTAAAGGATTCAGTAACAGAGGAGGGGTCCCATCTATGGCTCACTGGTTAAACATTCTGGTCATCCTTCCCTCCAATTGGCTACCTATTGTGGTCCTGTCTGGTCAAGATAGATGGTTAGGTATTGTGGTACTGTGTTGGGCTAGACTGATGACGTGATTGTGATTGAATACAAGAACACACCTGTTTAAATATATGGGAATGGGTCTGGGGCAGTAGCTAGGTAGAGGCAGTGGCTAGGTTCCCATCATATGGACATGAGTGCTATTTCTGTGGGAATTAAGAGTTCAGAGACACACCTGTTGTTCTAGTGAGCAGTAAGGCATAAGTGAGGACATTGGCAGGGGATGGGGCGGGGTTGGGAGGGTCTAGGTAGGTACAGTGAGCTATAATGAAGTTAGAATATTGAGGCTGGGGTGGCTCTATTAGGACTCCATCAATGGCATCCTCCTCCTTGAGAATGAAGGACAAACAATATCTGTGAGTAGAAACAGCAAAAAGACAGCTCCTTCCTTCCTTTCAAACCTTTTTTTTCTTAAGATCCAAGCCTTAAATCCAATTCATTTTGGCTCTCATTGATTGGACAACAAACAATAAGTCCCAGGCCAACATCCACTTGGTCCTTGTTTAGGCCCTGATTGGCTTACAGTGATATAAATAGGGCTTGTTTCTATTTTTGTCTAGAAACCCCAGGGGTCTTCCCCTCCCAGATTGATTTTTGTTTTTGACTGGATAAGGAGGCCATTCTTCTTAGAGCTGCAACCATGGCCGAGCTCCAGACTTTCTGTAGCAGTCTATACATACTTTCTAAACCTGAGAGTTTTAGGAAAGACAAAATTTTTAGTTCGTTAGGCAACTAGGTGGTATCAGGGAAAGAGTGCTAGTCAGGAAGCCCCCTAACAGAACTACTAGCTGTGTGGCCCTGAGGAGATCTCCTCTCTCAGCCTGTCTTTTCTACTCCATAAAATGATAATAATAATAACTGCATCACAATGTTATGGGGCTCAAATGAGATAATTTTTGCAAAGTGATTTGAAAACTTTAATGCACTCTATGAATGCAATTTTTGATGATGATAATGATGATACCTTGATAATCCCATTGGGAGCAGCAACATTTGCTGTCATGAGAGTTAGCCAACTTCTCCAAAGCTTTCCAGTTTGTGGCCTAACCACTAATTCTCTTCCCTCATTAGTTTTCCTATTCATAAACTCTGAGGGAAGTTCACTTAAAATTGATAATGGGATAAGTATAGGTAAGAAATGGTTTTCAATAGCACTGATATTCTTCTAGTTTGGCTGCAGGCAGTAACCAATAAATCTCAATGAGGAAAGTAATATTATTATCCTAATTTTACAGACTGGAAAACTGAACCTGAGAGAGGTAAATTTACATATTTCTATAAATGGTAAAGCTAGTATGTAAATTTCAGTCTTCTTACAACAAATCTAATGCTCCTAAGAGTAGGGCATCCAGTTGACAAAAGAGACTAAATATCAGAACTTAATAATGGAATGGCCAATAGTTTCTTTGCTCAATAAAAGTAACATAATGCTAAATTGCTTTTCCCAAATCTCAGATAGATACTCAAGAGTCAAAGATTATTCTTCAGAAATGAAGGAAACTTCAGCATTCAGCAACTTGACCAAGCTTAATAGAAAGAATATTTTTGTTATTAACAAAGGGTCCAAAAACCCAACATGGTTTCTTGTCTTTTCTGTGCTTAGTCCTGTATTTCTCCTCAAGCTTTTGGAGATAACTGGTGTACATACACTTGAAAATAACTATTTTCATCTAGACTGTCATAGACATAGGAATATCATAGAAAGAATGAGTCAAGCCAAATCTCTCTTCTTCCGTTTTAGAGATAAGTTTTAAAATTAAGGCCTCTACAAATTAAATAACTTGCCCATAGTCACACAGGTAGAAAGTGTCTCAGGAGGGCTGGGAACCCTGGTCTTTCCAACTACTAGCCCAGTGCCCTATCTACCACATCTTGCTTCCTTTTTAAATAAAATACTCTTTTTGTGATACTGGAGAATGATTCCCAAGTAGTTTGGCTTTTTTGCTCAAGTTCACACTCATTCTTCTCTCCCCAACTAAGAAATGTACCCAAATTTCCCCAGTTGTTTAAAGGGACCTATGCTTTTCCTCCCTCCACAGGTTTGAGGGATTTCCTTAAAGGAGACACTCAATTATTACCTGAAAATTGACATAATCTTTTTAATGATATTAATAAAATGGCCACAAGTAATCACGTGCCAAGCATCAACATGAACTCTTCTTTTGTCCATTGTTATTTCTTCATAATTTTAAAATATTATAATGATTGGATAACAAGCAGACTACAATAAACCTCTGCACAATATTTACCCAGTTTCCTCCACTTGATTCTGGTGCAATTTGGAGAATTCTTAGCAATGTACTTGTTTGTAATAGTATACCTTGTGCTTACTCCCACTTTTCAAAGTCGTTAGCATGAACTCAATACGTTTTACACAAGTTTATGCTGAAACCAAGTCATTCATACTTCTCCAGTTTGAGCATTTGTATCTTTGAAATTGGCAAATGCTACAAGTCAGGGCTTAATTTATCTTGTCAATTTTCTAGGCTTAAGAAAGTGAGTAATATAATATTAACAATGTGTACTATGCATTCAGTTTTTGGAGGCTAATATTTACCAGTGTTATATATAATCATTGCTACTCCATATGCTCCCTATCTGAACTCCCAGAATATATCTTCCTGTGGGGTAAGAAATAAATGTGGACTTTGTAAAATGGTCTCACTTCTAGAACATGAGATATTTCCATGAGTATAGGATTGAAAAATCAAAACAATGTGGTTGTATTTGGTGGTTATTTTGTGGTGGAGAGTTTTGTACATAATTATCAGAGCACAAATCCAGAATTTCTGCCAAGTGCTCTCTAAACTTATTTCCAAAAATAACTTATTTTAGAGGTCTGTTTTCCAAGAGCTGAGTTAGAAAATGAAGTGTGAATCAGCTTGTTAAGTTCTGTCTATTGATTCTCTGACTTTGTGTGTATGTACATGTGTATGTATGTATGTGTGTGTGCATGTGTATTTCCAAGACTGCAGTAATTTAGTGTCTCATTCAACGTTGTATTTCCAAATGAGCCACTAGTTATATGCATCTTTTGGAAAATAGACTGAAAAAAGAAAACCTAAGCCAAAGCTATTCTTCATTTTGATGAATAAACGAAGCACTGCTAGTTACGGATTTGAGGTCAAGTTCTAATCTGTTCATCTGTTATATATGTCTGAAGAAAATTCCATCAAGGAAAAACTATATATGTATTCAGAAATCTCCCCAAAAGGATAAGTAATATGTTAAAATGTTTTTGAATAGTATTAAAAGACCAGTAAACACAAACTAAAAGTATATACATGCATACACTCATACATATGTGATTTTTAGATATGCATATATGGTTAAATATCTAAATTATACATTTTGTATCTATTGATGAATAATATCAGTTATTATACTTTTCTCCATTCATATACTTTATGAATAGAAGCTGTTCTTTTCTTATAGTAATTGACTGCAACCATCAATAAGATATCTTTGAAAGCTACTCCATTAAAAAAGATAAAACAAAATTAAATACTTTATTATTCTAATCTGATTTCACAGTAGTTATTAAGGGAGATAAATCAGCAACTTTTTTTGAATTACTGACATTTTCTCATGTGTGTATGCAGCAAATACAGAAATAGGAGTGTCTCAATCTAAAGGCATGGGAAATATTTCCCGATAGCACTAGAGTTTGAGGAGTGAAAAGTGAAAGATAATAAACTGTTTTAAAGTTCACAATAGCTATAGGTATAAGATGATAACAACAACTTTGGATTTGTTTAGAAATTTAGATTATTGATTAAATGATTAATTAATTAAAGTTTTAGTTAATGAGTTAAAAGTTTAGTTAATCAAATCTGTGTTTCACATTTGAATTCATTTGTATGAACCTCAGAAGTAGAGTTTGTAAGAGTTTAGGTTTCCTCATTTTAAACTGGTACAAACTGGCCCTGTCTCATGAGGATGATAAGGAAGATGAGTCAGTCTGATCAGGAGATATTTTGCCTTGCAGCGAGTCTCTCTCTTATTAAGTGGGATCTAGTGCAGTTCTAGTTCAACTCCATATTTTTCCCACTACAATGTATTCTGAAGATTACCTTTTGCAAGCCATTGAGAGTAAACGAAATGTGTAGCTCGCCTTTCACTTTTCTGAATGGACCCCTCAGCCTTAGTCCAGTTTGAATCACTAGACCGTATGTAACCACAAAATTGAGTAAAAAGCTGCTCTGATTGAGAGGTGTATCTCTGGTCCCTGAAGTCCCATTTACCTATATTATACACAACTGGTAATCTTACTGATAAGTAGAATATTCTCAGAACTTTGTGCCTCAGATTATCTCTAGCACTTTTTTTTGCCACAACAAATCTAAACCTAAAGAACAAATGGATAGAAGAACAAATCATAAAAACAATTAATATTTTTCATTAATAGGAATGACAATGAGAAAAAAATACAAAATTTGTGGAATATAGCCAAAGCAGTAATTAGGGGAAAATTTATATCTCTAAATATTTATATCAGTAAAATAGAGAAAGAGCAAATCAAGGAATTGGGCATGCAACTAAAAACAAAACAAGAAAAAAGACAAATTAAATATTCGTAATTAAACATCCAAACTAGAAATGCTGAAAATCAAAGGAGACATTAATAAAAGTGAAAGTGAGAAAACCATTGAACTAATTAATAAAACTAGGAGGTGCTTTTATGGAAAATAACATAATAGATAAACCACTGGTTAATTTGATGTTAAAAAGAGGAAAAACAAATTACCAATATCTAACATTGAAAAAGTGAATTCACCATCAATGAGGAGGAAAATAAAACAATCAGAGTTTTTTGTCCAGTTACATGCTAGTAAATGAATGTTTGCAAAAATTCATATTGTTCAGATTAACAGGAGAGAAAATAGAATACTTAAATAAACCTATTTTAGAAAAAGAAATTTAACAAGCCATGAAGAGCTCCCTAAGAAAAAAAAATGCGCAGGAATAGATGGATTCACAAGTGAATTCTACCAGTCATTTAAAAAATAATTTATTCCAATACTGTATAAACTATTTGGAACAAAAAGGTAAAGAACGAGTTTTACCCAATTCTTTTAATGAAAACAATATATAAGGCACTGATACCTAAACCAGGAAAAGTAAAAACACAGAGAGAAAACTAGACAAATTTTCCTTATGAATAACGATGCGAAAATGTTAAATAAAGTACTTGCAAGGAGATCACAGCAATATGTTACAAAGATTATACATTATGACCAGGTAGGTTTCTACAAGGAATACAGGACTAATACAATATTAGGAAAACTGTAAGCATATTTGACTATATTAATAACAAAAACAAAAATCATGATTATCCCAATAGATGTAGAAACATGGGAGGGCAAAATATGCCCTTTATTCCTATTAAAAACACTGGAAAGCAAAGTAATGAATGGAGTTTTCCTTAAAATGATAAGTAGTGTCTCTCTGAAACCATCACCAGACATTTTCTGTAGTAGAGATAAGCTAGAAGTCTTCACAGTAAGATCAAGGGTGAAGCAAGAATGTCCATTACCACTGCTATTATTTAGTATTATACTAGAAATGCTAGCTATAGCAATTAAAGAAGAAAAAGAAATTGAAAGAAGCAGAATAGACAATGTCCTTATTTATAATAGTATAAAATATATGTAAAACATAAAAATCAAAAATAATAGTAAGACTATTACTCTTTGCACATAATATGATACTATACTTAGAGAATCCTAGAGAATCAACTAAAATAGTTGAAATAATTAACTTCAGCAAAGTTACAACTTATTAAATACATCCACGGAAATCATCAGAATTTCAATATTTTACCAACAAGGTCTACCAAGAAGAGATAGAAAGAAAAAATCAATTTAAAATAATTGTAGATAATATAAAATTCTTGGGAATTAATCTTCCAAGACAAACCCAGGAATTGTATGAACACAATTACAAAATACTTTTTGTACAAATAAAGACAGATCCAGTCAATTGGAGAAATGTTTAATTGCTCATCAGTATGTCAAGCCAATATAATAAAAATGACAATTCTACCTAAATTAATTTACTTATTCAGTGCCATACCAATCAAACAATCAAAAAATTGTTTTATAGAGCTTGAAAATAACAAAATTCACCTAGAAGAACAAAATGTCAAGAATATCAAAGGGATTAATTTTTTAAAAATGTAAAGGAAGGTGGCTTAGCTGTGCCACATCTGTATACAAACTGTATTACAAACTGGTACTCATTAAAAACAATAACGTGCTGGCTTAGAAATAGAATTATGGATTAGTGGAATAGTTTAGGTGTACAGTATTCAGTGATAGATGACTACAATAATATAATGTTTGATAAACCCAAGATCCAAGGTTTGGGACAGCAACTCAGTATATGACCAAAAGAAACAAGGCATAGACCAACATCTCACATGTATTTCGTGTGTATTCTTAGAACTAAATTGTATTGTAAGGAATAAGGAAATATGTGATCTCTGAAAAGATGCAGAAAGATTTTTACGAACTGATTCAGAATAAATTAAACAGAACCAGAAAGACATTTTATGCTGTAACATGAATCTTATGAAGATGAAGATTTTTTTAAGACTTATGAAGAATAGAATGAGTAGAGAACTAGGAGAAGGATTTATACAATAAGAACTACACTGTAGCAAGTCAGTTAGTAAACACTTATTAAGCACCTACTCTGTGCCAGGAATTATGGTAAGTGCTGGGGATACAAAGAAAGGCAAAAGATAGTCTCTTCCTTTGAAGCGTGCACAATCTAATGGGGAATGACAACACGTGAAAGGAAGTACAAAAGGAAACAGGGTACCCAGTGCAGGAATATGATGAAGTTTAGAGGAGTGCTGGTGGTAAATGCTAGAAAAATAAAATATAAAAACAACTTTGAAAACTGTAACAACTATGATCACTACAGTGACCATTTAGGATTTCTGAAGACCAATGAAACATGCTTCCCATTACAGAGATATTACAGATTTAGGTTGCAGAATGAGATATGTCTGCACAAATGCATATACACATATGTATACACATACTTATACACACATATATGTATATGTGATATATGTAATACACACATGTACGTGTATATTATAACTATTGAGAAAATTTGTTTCACTTTTCTTTGGATATTTTTCTAAGAAATATATTTTTCTTTTCTTTTTGTAATGGGGAAGTTTGGTTTTTTTTTAAATAGAGAAGTGGGAGAATGCTACAGATGTGAAATGTTGCATGTACTTCACATGAGGTCACTGCATTATTAGCTGTATTAAACTTTCGTTTTGTTATAAGAAACATTTCCCAGATAGAGGGTAGTCTGTAAGTGTTTGTAATGTAAAAACAAAATGCATCAATAAAAAATTTAAAAATAGATTACATATTATTATGCCCTTCAAGGCCTAGGACATGTGCCTCTTAGGAGCCCTTCATCCTTCCCTACCCCATCTGTTTCCGTGTGGTGATTACTTCATAAATTTGTGTTTTGCCTATAATGGTTGTTCAATTTTACATAAAAATAATACTAATTTTTATTCATATCTTTATTAGGAAATGTTAATATTATTATCTTCATTCTACAGGTGAAAAGAAACAGTAAAATGGCTATTAAGTGATAAAATCAGGGTTCGAAGCCAGGCCTTTGAGTCAAAACCAAGTGCTTCTATATATGCCATCACATTGTTTCCTAATGAAAAATTTGTATGTAAATAAGTAAAGAAGCAGAGATAATTTGATGAATAAGAAGTGAAAGAAAGGCTTTCAACTGCACCCCCAAATGAGAGAGGCTCATTTTACAGGCTGTAAGAAATAAAGCTTTCATATAGGTATCAGTCTTATCAACAGAATGTCAACCATACAATTATACAATGTCACATCTACAAGAGATTATCTAGCACAAATTCCCAAGGTCCAAAGAAGTTATGACTCAATCAAGGTCACATGCAACAAGATAATAATTCAGATCTGCAGACATGCAGTACAATGTTCTTCTCACTATACATTTTGTATTACAGGTTTCCTATATTCATACTTGAATATATACCCATCTATAAACTTCATCTGTTTTATTTTTAGGTATGCTATATTAGCTTAAATCTTCACAAAGTGTAAATTTCTGATTAGACACTATTAATAGTCATTGGTAGGTGGCTCAATTCATGTGAAAATGCCTCCAAATACACTTTCACACTTCTAAAAATACAGCAGTATGTAACAAGTATTATAATAGCTTCCAAACTGATATCTTTGCCTTTAGTCTCTCCCCTTTCTAGAGCATCTTCACTTAACTGACAAGCCAGTCTTCCTAATGTACACTCCTGACCTTCCCACTCTGCTGCTCAGAAACCTTCTATGGCTCTCTCAGGCCTGTAGTATAAAATGCAAAGCCAGCCTGGCGATTGAAGCCTTCCACAGTCTAGTCCAAATCCATATTTTCAGTTCTTTTTCACATTGATCTCTTTTTTGCACCTTAAGTTCTAGTCAACAAGATTATTAGCTGTTTTTTGGTATCATTTTGTTAACCTGTTTCCATGCAGTTGTATAGATCATCACCTTTGCCTAGAATGCATAACTGGCTCTTCTTTGCCCATTAAAATCCTTCTCTTCTTTCAAAACCAACTCAAGTGCCCTCTCCATTAGAAAGATTTTTATGAACCCCTCATCTGAAAGTGGCATTTCCCTCCTCAAACCTTCCTAGTATATCTTGCCTCACTCTGTCTTTTGCCCTTATTTTCTATCATATTTATTTGTGCATTTTAACATCTTCCCTATTACCCTATAAACTCTTCAAGGAAAGGAATTATATTATTTATCATCTTTGTGTCATCTATGCTTATCCCAGTTCCTTATCCAGTAGTTACTTAGTAAGAGTTTCTTCACTGATATAAATTGAAATAAATGGAATTGAACTTACTACTTGTAGGCTGTAGAAGATATAGAGAAATATGTTACAGTCTTTCTTGGAATTTATATTCTAGATATGGAGGCAAGATAGGTTCATAATCGCCAAACAAAACAGTGAATTATTATTTAATGAAATACCCAAATAACAAGTTTTATAGGGCATACAGGGAAAGAAGAAATCATTTCACCTAAGGTGATAGAGATATGGATTGAGTTGATTGATGATATAATTCCAATAAGTAGAACTGGCAGAATCCAGGGGAAGCAATCAGTATGGTATGAGAAATTATGTGGACTCAAGAAAACATAAGGTATATTTGGAGGAGGACAAGTTGATAGGCCTTTAACCCTGGATAGAGTGGTTATAATCAGAAGTAAGTACAGACTAGTTCCCCAAATGGGGGAGCTTGAAAGTCAAGCCAAAGAATTATGACCTTTTTCGTAAGCAGTGAACAACCTATAAAGGTTTACGTGATAAAGAGATAAATTTAAAGATTATTCTGGCATAAGTGTATAGGAAAGAGAAAATAGCAGAATTGAAAAGACCAATTACTTTTCCTAAGATGTATAATCTTCTGAGCCTGGCAAGGAACAGTAAAGAGAACAACTTGAAAAGCCTGCAAACCAAGACTACAGGGGAGAGAGAGTTGGTGCACAATTTTTTGTTTGCATATTATTATGCACTCAATGAAGCCTCTAATGCTAAGATACAACAGAATATAGATTGATTTTTGACCATTTGTACGAATTTTGGCTTGAAAATCAACATTAAGATAAAAGAGGCTTTCCACCAACCAGTACCACACCACCCATTGCTTACAACAAATAGAAAAACTTTGAATGCTGTGCATATGTTCACTTACCTTGGCAGTGTACTTTCCAGGGATGTACCAGACATGAAGGGCCTTTCCTGAGCTGAACTGACAAACATTCAAACTCTGCTGCAGAGAATGCAATCCCAGTGGGCTGGCCATGTGGTTTGAAAGCCAAACATGTTTGCCTAAAGACTATTTTACTGAGAAATCACACAAGGAAAGTGCTCACAAGGAAGTCAGAAGTGACACAAGAGCACTCTCAAGGTCTCTCTGAAGAACTTTGAAATCAATTGTGATACGTGGGAGACCCTGGCATAGGACTGCCCAGCATGGTGTATTAGCATCAAAGAAGGTGCTGTGCTCTATGAGCAAAGCAAAATTGTAGAAGCATAAAGGAAATGTGAGATGCGCAAATATAGATATATTTCATTCCTAAATGTTCAAATGGATTTTGTGTGCCCAACCTATGGTAGAGCCTTCTGAGGTCATATTGGACTGATCCTTTGAAAACACTTTTTATCTTGACCTCAACATCGTGATGTCATTTGTTCTCTTTGGCTATGAAGGATGAACAATAACAGTATGTTGCAGAAATGATCCATGTATATATAGAGATTAAGTTAGTTTCTGAAGTTCCCTCCAACACTGAGAATTCTGTGTTTCCAGGTTGGCTACATTTAGGGAACAGAGGTATCATTAGCATAATCAGTGAGAAGGAGAGAAAGAGAGAGAGTGAGAGATCAATAGAAATACAGATGGATAGATAGAAATGTCAGTATCTTGCTGTTCAGTTGTTTCAGTCATGTCTGATACTTGTTGACTCATTTTGGTGTCTTCTTGGCATTAATACTGGAGTGGTTTGCCATTACCTTCTCCAGTTCATTTTACAGATGAGGAAACTGAGGCAAACAGGGTTAAGTGACTTGTCCAGGGTCACATACCTAGTAAGTGTCTGAGGCCAGATTTGAACTCAGGAAGAGGAGTCTTCCTGACTCCAGGCTTCTACTTTATCCACTGATCCACCTAGCTGCCAATCTAGGGATATATTTATGTATAAAGATAATACATATACATACACATATATACATTCATTTATAGGAATAACAACTGAACTTGATCTCCTTGGTATTGGGTGCTTCCAAGTGAGGAGACTCCCTCTAACTATGCAAGTAAATACCTTCTCTGCGAGTTAGAGTCTTAGAGAGTTTCTTAGAGTGCCAAAAGTTTAAATGACTTGCCCACTATCACCCCGATAGAATGAGAGATGCAAGACTTGAATCCCACTTCTCATCTACTTTATGAAGTTGCCTTAGAAGTATATGCGTGCACGTATGTAAGCCTGTGTATAAACTGGCATAATAGAATGCTTAAATTAGAATCAGAAGATCTGAATTTAAATCTAGCTATATGACTATTGGCAAGTCACCTGACTTTTCTGTGCCAAAGTTTCTTCAACTACACAATAACTTGTGGTATGTGCCATCAATAATTGTCCTGGAAACTCATGTGAGATAAAATCTTTTGCAAACCTTAAAAGTGTTGTATAAGTTATCATCATCATCATCATCATCATCATCATCATCATCATCATCAATCATCATCATTATTCTTTATGTATGGAGTAAATAATAGAAGACCTCTAATTTTTTTCTGACTCTAAGATCTGTGATTGTGGGTTCATATAATCCTTGTTGTGTGGATGTGAGTCCATATGTGTCTATTTGTATCTAAAACTGAATTCATCCTCACTCTTTCCCCCAAAGTGCAGCATCTTCTGAAGTATCCATTCAGATAATTATTTCTGGTAAGCCAAGGACTTTATTCCTGAAATGTCTCTTCTGCTTCTAAGCATTTTAGTCCATCACCTTATGTAGTTGATCAGAATAATGCATCATCCTAAGTGACACCTTGACAGACTTACAAAGAGAAGATGGAATGTTATTCCTTTGATCTGCAAGCTACTGAATTGACAGGATTTTCCTCATGAATATAGTTAACTATTTTGTAAGAGTAAATTTGTTCAACTTCTCATAGCAAAGCTTCTCTCAGTTCATAATAAATAATATGGTCACATGTGAATCTGATCCAAAAAAAACCTTTTCACTTTGGCCTTAGTTTTCAGTGCACAAGCATGGTTTGCCTATGAAATAGTGAAGCATATAATGTTTATGATGAGATCAAATTTATCTTTGTACATGAGGCAACTTCCTTCAGTGGAATAATGTATGTGATACAAGTCCCAAATATTAATAGATCTCTTAAATTTGATGAAACTAGCTGTAAAATGTTTCAGTACTGGGAGAGATAAATGTAGCTTATTGTGGCTCCAGAGCTGATGTGCGCATAGTCTTTCAGCATCCATTTTCTCTTTGTCATCTTCTTATCCTTCTCCTTCTCTTTCCTCTCTCCCTCTCTCCATCCCTCCCTTTCCTCCCTCCCTTTCCTCCCTCCCTCCCTCCCTTCCTTCCTTCCTTCCTTCCTTCCTTCCTTCCTTCCTTCCTTCCTTCCTTCCTTCCTTCCTTCCTTCTTTCATTCTGTGTTGATAAGCAAAATGGGTTCTTAGCACTTAGTTCAACAAGTGCCCTTGAAAAGTT
>CM053623.1:130835941-130894814 GCA_028646595.1 Phalanger gymnotis | reverse complement strand
TTCCTTCCTTCCTTCCTTCCTTCCTTCCTTCCTTCCTTCCTTCCTTCCTTCCTTCCTTCCTTCCTTCCTTCCTTCCTTCCTTCCTTCCTTCCTTCCTTTCCTCCCTCCCTTCCTTCCTTCCTTGCTTCCTTGCTTCCTTCCTTCCTTTTATAATCAAGCAAGCCTTTTTTGGGATACCAGGATACTAACTTTATCCCCTTACCCATTTCTTAAATTCTTCTTATAAAGAAAATTATTTTATGCTGCAGCCTGGACATTTAATATTTCTGGAGAAGTGATCACATTTTATTAAATCATTATTACTAAAGTACAAAGGTAATATTTCAGAAGAGGGAAGTACCAATAGAAGAAATCAAGAGGAAGAAACAGAAAATTATATAGGCAAAAACCTGTATCATATTTTGTCTGAGGCCCATTCTGGATTTTAGTAAGTCCTACCAACCAATTTCCAACCTGGGGATTCATTGCAATAGAATTAAAACTCATCAAGGGCAATGATTATTTTATTTTTTCTTTGTATCCCGAGCACCTAATATAACATCTTGCAATATGAATCACTTAAAAACAGGCTTCTTTAACAAGGTAGGGGGAGGCAGGAGTCATTATAAGCTCACAGGAGAAATCAGACAAAAAGCTCTAGAGTACCTTAAAAAGAATATGACATGTCATAGATTTCTTCTGCATATATTTAAGTTTAGACAATCTTCAATTTAAGTATCATTGCTCCTTCTTTATATAATACTAGGCAGTTAGTGGTGCAGTGGATAGAACTCTGGACCTGAATTTGAGAAGACCTGAACTCAAATTTTGCCTTAGACATTTACTAATTGTGTGACCCTGGGCAAATCACTTAACCTACATGTGCCTCAGATTTCTTACTGAACATAGGGATAACAATAATTCCTGTCTCTTGGGGCTGTTGTGAGGATAAAATAAAATAATATATTAAAGCTTTTATCAAATCCTAAAGTACCACCTAAATGCTAGCTATTATTAATATATCTGGAAAAATAACGATAGGGTTCAAATGTAGGGATAAAAATATTATTTTCATCAGTATTGTTGTCTTTTGTCTTTTTTATATATCTAACACTTAGCATATGCTTGATGCTTAATAAACTTTATAGGAATGAAGAAATGAAACAGCAATGAGAAACGATAGATGATTTATAAAAATGCCAGAAAATCTATTCTGTTTCACATCTGTCTGTTGGCATCCTTCAGGTTTCATCTGCAAAATCTCTGAGGATAGTCTGACACAGCTAGCTTATACACCACTCTTTTTGCAGAGTGATTTTTTTCTATTGAATTTTTTTACCGTTTTGTAAAGAAGTACTTTTTAAATCTTCCATCTTCCCCCTCTTCTGCAATGTTTTACCTAAGATTTTGTACTCTAAACAGATGTTGCTATTGGCTACTGTCTTTTCCTCAGCATAGGAATTGTGTTTACTGGCTTGGGTATTTTTTGAGCCTTCTCATTCTGGTGTCTTATAATCATTTCAACTTTCCTAATTAGCACTAATAGAATCAATGTCAGTTTTATTTCTCCATCTCTCAGTTTTTAAAGTTGTTTTAACAGATTCAATTTGGGCAGCTTTAATTGCAAACAATTTCTCCTTTTAATTTGTTGTCTCTCCTTTAACTAAGAAATTATTTTGTTGAATATACACAGAGGAGATTCTGAAATAACTATGTCTATAACCAGTAGCTTCCTGGTTGTGAATAAAGTCAATTATTTCTTTTCCTTCCTTCTACCATTTGTTGTTCCTCTCCCTCCCTTCCCTTCCTTCCTTCTATTTACCAAGTACTTACTATGTGAAAGACGTTGAATTAAGTAAAAGAGGATTACATTACACTACTTACAACGAAGAATTTGTAATTTAATAGGAGACATATAGCATACACATGTTAATTTCTATACATGAAAGCGATATGATATGTGACATACATGGGGATATATATGGTTATACACAATACATATATGCATGTAGCTATATGTATGCATATATTTGTATATACACATATACACAGGCACAGACACACACATATACATGTACATAGACAATTTGGCTTCCTTTGAATTCTGAGTTATATGCATATAAAATTTTGCATTTATACTTTCTGATAATTCTCTTTATTTCCTATCTATGGTGATTTCATCTTGTTCATTTTTTTATTTCAGTAATTTAATTTCCCTTTCTCTTTTTTGTCAGGTTAGCTAATGACCTTTTAAAATATTTTAAAAGATATTATCCCTTAGTTTCATTAACTCTATCATCTTTTTATTATCAGTTTCCCATATATCTTCTTTAATTTTTAGGTTTCTTCTTTTGTATTTGCTTTAGGGTTGCTAATTTGTTGATATGGTAGTCTTTCTAATTGCATTTTCAGTTCTTTGAACCTTTCTTTTTCCGTTTTGTTAATGTCAGTTTTCAGAGATGTAGATTTTCCTCTGAGGACTGCCTCAGAGGAAAATCCCACAAGTTTTGCTATGTTTCTTCATGATTATCATTATCTTTAATATAATTACTTAATTTTTCTGTAATTTGTTTCTCAATGCTTCTCCTTCCCCCAAGGCATTATGGTAGCAATTTAAAAGGTTTCAGAACTATTGGGCAAATCTCTGATAAATGTCAGAGGCAGAATTTGAAACCAGATCCTCTGGTTGCAAAGCCAATTTTCTTTCCATTGTACTACACTTGTCACCTTTGATGGGATATACAGGGTATTCAGAAAGTCTAGCACCTCTGGTGTGAGGCCTGACCCATCTCTTTCAAGGCTGCTCATTCACCTTTTGTGTCTAACTGGCACTCAACTCTCACCTGTACCTCCCAAGAAGCTATAGCATGTGCAGCAGCCACATCTCAGTTAGGGGCTAAACCAGGTTGAGGGTAAACAGATGGCCTCAAACTTATGAGTGAGTTAGAAGGGTGTCTACACCAAGTATGTGAAAACTTTCCCAGCAGAATGGATAGATGAGAAAAATTTGTTCCAGTGGCCACTAAGGAGCCAAAAACAGGGGCTGTGGAGTTCTTAGAGTTTGGCCAGGTGTTAAAGATACCAAAGTCATCCCCTGCAACCTGGGCCATTGAGAGTCATCTTGTCTTGACTTTGTCTCACCACTGAACTTAGATGACTTTGGAGGAGAGTGAGGCTGATGACTTTGTACAGCTCTGCCTAACTTAAATGAAATTCACTGGCAAGCCAAGATATCATGATCCCTGTGATGTCATTGGTTATCCTCAAAAATAAAGGACAAACCACAACAATAAATTTTTCTTGGTTGATTTATGGGGAAACATGAATTATAATCATACAGTATGAATTGGTTGACTGGTTCTTGTCCTTCGCGGTCAAAGAGGAACAAAGTGGCATCACCATATTGGGGTTAAGGTATGGCGTGTCTGTGTCTGATCCGAACAATATGGGCTTAGAAGGCTCTACTACAGGTCAGGCACAAATAATCCATATAAACTTTTGGAGTAGAGGTGTCTCTAAATTTGTGCATTTTGCATTTCTTTTGAGCTACTGAAATTCTGTTTTGCTCATAGAGAAGAGTGCTGTCTTTGATGCAAGGATGCCATGCTGGGCATTTCCGTGCCACTGTCTCCCATGTCTCACAATCTATTCCAAAGGTCTTCAGAGAAACCTTGAAAACATCCTTGCATGGCTTCTTCTGACCTTTATATGAGCACTTGCCTTGTGTAAGTTCACCATAAAATGGTCTCTTAGACAAACATACATTTGGCATTCGAACTACAAGGCCAACCTATTGGAGTTGTACTCTCTGATTGAAGAAGACACATCAGTGGATAGGTATCTAGGTCAATGATATCCTTTAGATACTATACAGCCAGTTATTAATATTAATATCATAAGAAATGTCACTTTTTCAGAAGGCAAAATTTTTGCAAGAGTGTTATTTA
Source organism: Phalanger gymnotis (assembly GCA_028646595.1). Taxonomy (NCBI): domain Eukaryota; kingdom Metazoa; phylum Chordata; class Mammalia; order Diprotodontia; family Phalangeridae; genus Phalanger; species Phalanger gymnotis. The sequence goes on along the minus strand of CM053623.1, from coordinate 130,890,888 downwards.
CTGATATCTTAAATGATTTATATATTTATGTGCTCTTGTCTACCACACTTTATTCAGTCTTCTACATGATTTAATTATCATAAATAAGGAGCAAAACGATTGGAAAAAGTAAAAAGTATCACTTCCATATTACCAAAGAAGATATGGTCAAAGTCTGCCCTAATTCAAAAGATTTTTTTAAGTTAACTGATGACTATAAAGAGAATAAATTGGATGCCTTCCTTTGTAAAAGCTAATTTCAGTGATTCACACTTTTTGGCACAGTTTCCCACAGTTTGTCTATCCCTATGAGGGGTGTGTTTAAAATACAGTAAGCTAGTGCTGTTATAATAAGATTATTTTAAACAAAAGCTGGAGATGAAATGTGAGTCTAATGACTGACAAATGGCCAAAGCAATTGTGGCATATTGATGTTATTGAGAAATTAATAAGTGAAATATGAATAAGTGAAAATATGAAGAATTCATAGTTATAAAAACTTGTAGGAAGTGATTCATAATGAAGAAACTTGAAAAAATGTAAACAATGACAACAGTAACGCAAATATATATTATAGGGGGAAGCAACAAATAAACGCTGTCAGCAAAATTAATAGCAAAATTAAAGAACATTCTCTTCCTTTCTGTTAATTAACTATAAAAGTGTAAAGGGTCATGCAATAACCATCATTATTATCAATATTGTACATTTTTGCTATATTGTTTGTGGGCAGAGTACTGTATAAATGACTTTGGACTTTGCCATTGCATCCAAACAAACTGTATAAGTAATTTTAATGAAAGCATTTTCATGTGAAAACTGGGAGCAGAAGTGGGCTTATATCTCTGAGTATTATTCTTTTATTAGAAGATCCATCATTGAACTTTCATTATATTTGTGTAGTGACATGTCTATTATGTCTTCAGTAGTGGGTTTCAGGAAGATAATTAGTGAGCTTAGTCTTTGTAGTATGTAGCAGACTACACATATGTATTCATATTCATTTTATTATGTTATATATGAAATATCATCATATATAGGAAAGAAAGTTGCATTCTTCTAACAATCACATGTTGCCTGATTGTGAAATGGGAATTTAGAACCAGTACATGTTGCTTTACAGAAAGGAAGGACAGGGAAAGTGGAAAAAGTGGGAAAATGGGAGGGAAAGAGGAAAGGGAAGGAAACATATTTCAGCATTTTGTTGTTAGTGTTAATTACCTTTTTACTTAAATAACTCCGTGCAAGTTCTATATTTCTATGCCAGTTAAATAAAACCTCCCATTTAATAGTGGAATTAATACTGCATTTGTAGTCTGGAGACTCAGGTCTAGTTGATGACTCTGACTATTACGAGATGTGTGACACTGGCCAAGTCGTATCCCTTCTCTAAACCTTGATTTTCTGATCTTGAAAATAGAATTAAAAAATTCATACTCCCTTCCTCATAGTATCATTTTTGGGGAAGTATTTTGTAAATCTTAAAGTATTTTGAAAATATGAGTCATTGTTATTATACTGAATTATATGGTCCCAGACAAGAGAGATCATGTCTCATCTATATTCTGTGTTTGCTCCAAGCATATTACAATCTAATTCACACACTAGGTACTTAAGAAATATATTTAATGCAATTGAAATAATAAATCCTTATAGTCTGGAGCCATAAGCAAGGGATTATTGGTGGTGATAGGGAGGGGTGGGATTTGTAAAAAATGAGAAAGAAAATTCTAATTGCATCTACCTCTCTATGTATCTCTCAATATTAGTTTTTTCTTTCAATGTCATCTCAAATTCTGTATCTCATATATCATGTCTAACAGTCTGTCTTTTCAGTTGCCTCTTTCTCTTTGTTGGTAGTAGCACTGTTGTTGTTGTTCAGTTGTGTCTGACTTCATGACTCCATGGAGTGGTTTGCCATTTCCTTTTCCAGCTCATTTCACAGATGAGGAAACTGAGGCAAATAGGCTTAAGTGACTTGGCCAGGGTCACATAGCTAGTGTCTGAAGCCACATTTGAGCACAGGTCTTTCTGACTCCAGGTCCAGCACTCTATCCACTGTACCACTAATAGTAGAGAAATCTGCTTGGGGTTTTTTTTGAGGCATTGACACCCTCTTTCTTTTTCCTACTCCATATTTACACACACAAGATCATAGTCTAGGGTGAATCAGCTTTCTACAAAGACAGATTGAAAGGCAGCAATGTTTCTGCCATCCTAGCATATATCAGATTATACTGATCCTTTGCTTGTAGTGTCTGCCAACTTGGCAGCTCCATCAAGGTGTTCCTAAATGCACTATCTCCTTCCACCCCCAAACTCACCATTTTCTGTCCTCTGGGGAGAAAACTCTTACATGTTTCAATGCTTACTCTGTTCACTTTCTCTGCTGTGTCTGTGGCAGACACAGAAATAGAAAAGCTCTCTCGTGGAACACAACAGCAGTGAAAAAGTTTAGTATAACTTTAACCCACAAAGTTGGGTGAAAGCAAGGAAGGCCTCCAGGATATTGGGTGGACCCTTTGTTTTGAACTTTGAGGAGAACACAGAAGAAAGTCACATAGGAAAAGCAGGGTTAGGGGTGGGGAAAGAGTATGTCATTGAATGAAATGCCTGAATCCATGACAGCACAGGCCCATTTGGGTAGGCGAATACCTCTACTCACACACCCAGAGAAATAAATGATTCTAAATTTGTTACTCCCCAATACATTTTGACCTATGATTATTTTGGACTGTGTAGCTGACAAAGTGTCCTCTATAAAGTAATATACATGAAGTTCTATTGAGTATACCAGCCACAGGTTGTTATGGAGACTTCAATTTTATGTTAAAAGGAGAATACATTACAAAAGGATTTATTGCGGTGAGAGTTCTCAACCAAGGACAATGAAAAATCTTGATAGACCTTAGCGGAGAAGCCTGTGAAGGTTGAAATGTCTATTTAAATAACTTTGGGAAGATTTGATTTTTACCCCTGGAGAAAAAAAACAGGGAGTCTTTTGTTAGATGTCTTATGGGTCAATGCTGACATTTTAGAAAAAAAACTGCATGAAAATATTGAACCTTTAAAAAGATACAATGACACAATACTCTTGGGTGTTATAATTCTTATAGGTTATAATAGAGGAAAGAAGAGACATGATCCATGGTCGACAGATGATTCATAAGCTGATGTTATACATATTTATAAGGACAAAGTTACAAAGTTTTTCCCAGTAAATTAAATAAATAAATACACATTCAAACACCAACACCTTTATTTTAAGTCTTAGAAAGGAGAATGAAGTCATACAAAGAACAGGGTTTATCCTTTGTAAACTCAAATGCTATTAAGGAGGCAGTTCAATTTACTGGTATATAAGAAACTGGGAATCTAGATTCCAGTTAGGTATCTGCAACTGACTAGTTGGGTTGTTAATTGCAGTGGACTTGTGTAAATCACTGATGCTCTCTAATCCTCAGTTTTCTGAGCTGCGAAATGGGAGTCAAATTCTAATTTCTAAGGTCCTTTTATAGCTCTAAATCCTACAAGATCCTTTACATTCATATGCTGTGACTGAATGAATAATCAGTAACAGCATGTTGAGGAATTGATTTCATCCATCTTTTTAAGCAGTCATGCATGTTAATCATGTGGTTAACTAATTTGGCTATTAAAGTAACTCATAGTACCGATCAGCTATGCCAGGATCCAGATAATTGCTTTTATAGAGGCATAGCATGTGCTTACACAGGAGCAGCTAGGTGGTGCAGTGGATAGAGTATTAGGCCTAAGTCAGGAAGACTCATCTTCCTGCACTAAATCTGGCCTCACATACTTCCTAGCTGTGTGAACCTGGGAAAATTACTATACCTTGTTTGCCTCAGTTTGCCCATCTGTAAAATGAGCTGGAGAAGGAAATGGCAAACTACTGCAGTATCTTTGCCAAGAAAACCCCAAATTGGGTCATAGTGAGTTGGACATGACTGAAAAACAATTGAACAGGAAGAAGCAATGTGCTAATATCATAATTCTAACATATCAGTTGTTCTCTTCCATTGAAGAAGTCATGCTTTGGCCCTACTTTCATATCATTAAAGTAGAATAATAACCTAATGGCTATGAAAACAAACAAACACAAATTTCCCTGGCAGAGGGACAAAACAAACAAACAAACAGTGGTCTCACAATAAGGAGACTAGGATGCTACTGCCAACTCTGCAATGATCAGCCTATGCTATGCCTATTAATACAAGTACAGTTAAAAAGATGTGACTTTGGCAGATATTTTTTTCCTCTGGATTTTGCATTCCTGCTCTGTCCTTCTGGCCTCATTTTCCTTCTATGTAAAATAAAGACATTGCATCTGTTGACCTTTAAGTTTTTCCTGAGTTCTAGAAGTCCTGCATTCCACTTAACCTTTTCAAGCAATACTTCTTAGTAATTCTATGAAGTAAATTAAATGAAATCATTATTCATTTAAATATTTGCCTAAATAATCTGATATTTAGGTGGGCAAGTGCCTATATTTAATATTATCTATTTCCTCATTTTAAAGGTGTTTCATGTGTTGTTATTAAATCAATATTTTCTGTGAAATTAGTTGGGGAAAATAAAAACTTAGTCTTATACAAGAAATGATTTTGATATAATTTTATTTTGAAATAATCATGGTCATGTGTCTACTGATAGAAAGCCAACTTGGAAGTCAGATCTTGAATAGATCAAAATAAATTGAGCTAGTTTCCCCACATTTCTCTTTCAGTTGCCAGGTAGAGTAGGGTGTGAGTGCTCTGCAATTGGAGTCAGAACACAACTCAGACTAAATAGCTGTGTGATCTTGAGAAAATCACAACTTTTATTAGCTTCAGTTTTCTTATCTATAAAGATGAGGGTAATGATAGCACCTACCTCTCAGTGTTGTGAGAATCAAATGAGATAATATTTGTAAAGTGCTTCACAAACTTTAAATTGCTATTATTATTAGTCAACTAGAATTTTTAAGCATATACTATATACTAGGGACATTATATGAACCAGGAACTGGGCTAAGTTCTGAAGATACGAAGAAAGGTTACCAAAAAATCAATAAGATAGATAAAGTAAGGATGTTTTAAGGATAGAAGAAATATGAATATATTGCAGGTATAGAACCTACCAGTAGGCAGGGAGAAATTAAAGATTAATGATAGAGTAGGGAGGATGGGGGCAATCTGCTAGATAGAGTGGGATTATTTATGAATATAGAAAAATTAACTCTGGCAAGGTGAGGTGCCACCTTTACACATGAGATAGGAGTGAAGGAGGAAGTAGTGTAGGAGGCATCTGAGGATATGAGATGAGGAAGAGAAGGATGAGAGGGAGCTCTCAGATAATACTTCCAGTTTTTTCAGGGAAATAAAAGGTAAGATTCTCATCTGAGAAGGTAGGGGAAAGGGAGGGCCATGGGAGTTTGAGCAAGAATGAAAAAGTTTGGAAAAACGACTACGGTGAGTAGGATAGTGTAACAATTAGAGAAGTACAAAAATATTGCATGGTCACAGTTAGGGTCCAGTAGAGATAATATAACATAAATTTGTAGTGGTCCCACCCAACTGTTTTGTGATTTTCTCCTGTATCCCTAGGCAACAAATGGAGGATGGTGGGAGTTGTACAAAGGTGAAACTTGATAGCACAAAATCAGTGTTAGGACAAGGGGGTAAGGGACTTTAGAGAAGAAGAAAGTGAAGAGTCAAACTAGTTCAATAGGAAGACAGGATGGGGATGACAGAAGATAACCAGTGCAAGAGTGATGATCTGGGGAAGAACTGTTATTGGAGATGAAGAATAGGTTTGGGGGGTTTCAAGGAAGAGGGAGAAGTGGGTTTACAATAGATTGTTATCATAAAGGAATTTCAGGGTTCATGAACATGAAAATTATACATTTCTTGGTGATGGCAAGATCGGTGGGGTGGAATTCTAAGTCATGGGAAATGATTAAATTGAGAAAATGAGAGATTAGGGCATTTGGGGGGAGTATCAATTTGTATGTTAAAGTCTCCTAGCTTGAGGGCAGGAGTTGAGGAGGAAGGAAAGACTATGAGCCAGGAACTGAACTCATTGAAAAGTGGAAGGAGAGTTTTCTGGAGACTGGTAGAGTTTTCTTGAAAACCCCATGATTATGATTTGGGTTGCAAATATGGATAGAAATATTCTTAGAGGAGAGATTACCAAGTCACAGGAGGTAGAGTTTTCCTCTACCTAGAAATAACAATGAGGAGCAAGAACTATTCCAACTTCCTCCCTGTGACTTGCAATCAGTGTTTGAAAGAGTGGTCAGGGACACTATCATCAGGAGGGAAACAAGTTTTAGTGAACACAATATTACGAAAGGAGGAACAAGTCAAAGGTTTAAGATGAAAGCAAGATTGCTGGCATTCCAAAGAGCTTTAGAATGGGATATTAGATGGGTTGGGAAGAAGAGATTGGAGCTAAGGGAGTCTATGACAATAGGGTTTGAATAATGACAGTAAGAGGTTCAGAATCACTGGAATATGGAGAGCACGATAGGGTAGAATTTTGTTAATTATTGAGGAATGAATTCTGGTAGGATATAAACATGTCTAGGGGTTCGACCCCAGCATGGAGACCTCAAAGAGCATCAGGCAGTAGTATGTACCTAGAAAACTTTATTGCTGCTGTTGTTAATTGTCATCATTATTATTATAGTTTAGGCTAGATTTCATACACATACATGTTTCATTGCTCTCTTTTGTGGTGTTTTTAATTCTGTGGTTCTTAAGAATGGATATCACTCTAATACAAAATTAAAACATTTTAACTTTTTAAAATCTTATTTAATATCTTATTTTTTCCAATTGACAAGTAGAATCAATGTTAACATTCTTTTCTAAATTTTGATTTGCAAATTCTCTCCCTCCTTGAGAAGGCAAGCAATTTGACATAGGTTATACAAGTGTAGTCATGCAAAACACATTTCCATGTAAATCATTCTGTGAAAGAAATGACATATAAAAAAAACCCAAGAAAAATAAAGAAAGTAAAGAAAATGTATCTTTGATTAGCATTTAGGCTCTACCAGTTCTTTCTCTGGAAATGGACAGCACCTTTCATCAGAAGTCCTACAGAATTTTCTTGGATCATTCTATTGTTGAGAATAGCTAAGTTATTCATAGTAGACCATCATACAATATTGCTGTCATTATGTATGAAATTTTCCTGGTTCTGCTAATTTCACTTAGCATCAGTTCATGTAAGTCTTTCCATGTTTTTCTGAGAGCATCTTGCTTATTGTTTCTTAAAGCACAGTAGTATTCCATCACAAGCATATTCAACAACTTTTTCAGCCATTCCCCAAATGATGAACATCCCCTCAATTTCCAATTCTTTACCACCACTACAAGGGCAGTTGTAAATATTTTTGTACACATAGGTCCTTTTTTTCATTTTTTTCTGAATTAAGATTTATTGATTTCAACCGTATTCATTTTAAATATGGTTTGAAGCTGACTGAAGGGAAGAGATTTTGCAATTTTAAGTTGAGTAAACTAATGGTGAAAGTACATCACCTCTGGCTTCACTCAATATCTCCTCAGATTTGAATTAATAAAAGTTCCAGGACTATGAAATCCAGGCATGTTGCAGGCCTCTCCCAGCAATGTCCTTCACTTTGGGTCAGTCTCCTGTGCCAGAGGTGAAAGTGCTTTCAAAAATGCCATTTTCCCAGCATGGTGTCTTTGATTGCATCCACATACTGAGTTGGAACCCAATACACCCAGTAGTAAGAGGCTTCGGTTGGACCCAACTGAAATGCCATCATGTGATAATCTTCATGTCCTTCAATAGGTTCATTGACCACATTTTTAATGGAGCCCATGGGTAATTTTTCAGTTCGCTCTTTAGTGCCAATCCACAACTGATCCTGTTCTAATTTAAAGGTGAGTCTCACTTTTCCTCCTGTCTTATTGTACATGCCTGACAAAGGTACTGTTGGCAGTTGTTCCTGGGCACCCTTAACAGAAGGCATCACATCTTCAGGTTTCCCTTTATCTAACACTTTTCTGTGTTGCTTCTGCCCACAAAGTGGCTCCTTCTTACTTTCTTCAGCTTTCGCTTTTTGCTGTGCTGCATCTTTGGGTGGGTTTACTGCTAAAACATCATTTATCGTAGATCCAACCACCATAATCTTGGCACCACTGGTTACTTTGATTTCCTGTAATGCTTTCTCCTCAGGTAGAAGTCCCTTAAACATAACTTTCTGCATGGCAGGTGGTAGACCTGTAATGGAGTGCATCTTGCGCTTCAGTTCGGCCCCCGTGCTGTCCAGAGGCACCCACATGTCGTATTTGCGCTTGTTCCAGATGATCAGATCCACCAGCTAATTCTCGGTGTCGGCGTAGTCGCCGTTGCTGACCGAGGCCTGCGCACTAGCTATGTCCCCCCTGCGTCTGGTCCTCCTGCAGGCTGCCCTTCGCCGTGGCGGCCGCGCAGTTGAGCTGCAGCTTCTGGGCATCCGTTTCCATGCCAGGCTCCTCGACTTCATCCGGGGCTCCGTCTGCCGCCATGATGATCGTGTACAACACCCACCACAGCGAGGGGGCCGCCTTTTCGTTTTTTTTTTTTTAACTCTTTGGGATACAGACCTAATAATGGAATTGCTCGATCAAAGGGTGTTATAGCCCTGTGGGCCTAGTTCCAAATTGCCCTCCAGAATGGTTGAATCAGTATACAACTTCACCAATAGTACATTAGTGTTTTAATTTTCCCACATCTCCTCCAACATTTGTCATTTTCCTTTTATGTCATATTAAAATGTTGTAACTCTCAAAAAACAAACACTTATCTGAGATACTGTTAACAGCTGTTAATATGGATGATTCAAGCATTCCAAGCATCATTTAAACCCATATTGAAATTGGATCAGTTATACCAAAGCACAATTGAAAATATTGCTGAAGATGAAAAACAAATGTAAGAATTGACAAATTATTGCTGCAACACAACCTAATTAGACCTCAGAAAGCATTTAAAGACCTCTAGAGCAAAGAAGAACCTGGTACCTAGAAGAGTTGTTAGTCATTCTTCTGCAGTTTAGTGTAGGCTTTTTCAAGCTGTAATAACAACAACAACACTAACATTTTATAGAACTTTATATAGCATTAATATAGCATTTGTGTAGAACTTTAAGGTTGCGAAGCCCTGGGAGAAAGGTGTGCTCCTTTTACAGATGAGGAGACTGAGAGAACACTGTATTAAATATCAAATGGGAGATTTGAACTCAGATTTTTCTCACGTTCAGCTGGGCTACAGTAAGAACAAAGCCACTAAATGTCTCTATGTCAACAATTTGACATTAATTTTTGAATCACTTCACTGGGTCAAGTTCTGGTTCCTGCCCTCACAGATCTAACAATGCAATATAGGAGATAGCATGCAAATAACTATATATAAACAAGGTATGTACCATATAGTTGAGAGATAATTTCAGAAGAAAGGCACTAGCATTAAAAGGACTGGGAAAGACTTTTGCAGAAGGTGGGATTTTAGCTGAGATTTGAAGAAAGCCAGTGGATCCAGGAGGTAGAACAGAGAGGAAAGAAAGCATTCCAAGCATGACAACTAGCCAATGAAAAAGCACTAAGTTGGGAAATGGAGTCACTTGTGAAAGGAATAGCAAGAAGGCCAGTGTCACTTGGTTGCAGAGTATGTAAAGTAGAATAAGGTGTAAGAAGACTGGAAAGGTAGGAATTAGCAGGCCTGTGGAGAAAACATGTTTTTCATGAGCAAGACAATAGAAATATGAGGAGCGAAGGTTAGAAAATAGTTATTTTTAATGATGAAATTCACTTTTTAATTCAAGATTAAGCCATGTTTTCAAAAGAATCCAAGAGAGCCTATACAATTTGGGCATTTTCATCCAGTATGATGGCATGCAACTGTAATCCCTCCTAATAAAAGGCTGACAATGATGAGTTGCTTTAATTCAGAAGGTTTGAGCTACAGTAGGGTGAATGCCAATCCACCCAGAGTCTGTAAGCCCCTGGGATTGGGAGATCACAAGACTTCCTAAGGAGGCATTAACTGGTCAGAGTTGGAAAGGGAGCAAGGCAAAGTTTCCATGCCAATCAGCAGTGGGATTAAGCCTGTAGATGGCTGCTCCACTTCCAGTCTAGATGAGAAAGGGACACCTAGTTTAAAAAATAAAAAGATTTGGACTTCTTCATAAGACTATAAGATATATATCTCAACAACATTTTGAGGGAGTTTTTTTATATCAATGGTCATAGAAATATGATAACCATTGAGAGAAATTTCAACACTAATAGATATATTAAAATGCTAAGAATTAGAATTGTTTTGTTTTTATCTAAACTTCCAAATGTACCTTGTACTATGTCACATGTCATGAAAGGTTAAGAAATTTATTGAAGAGATGCAGATAAACCTAGGAACTTCGATGATTTAAATCCGATAGAAAAAATATTATCGCTTGACTTGGGAAAAATTAACTGGTAAATAAAGGAATCCTTAAAGTGTGGTTTGATAATGAAGAATTAAAGTCTAATGAACAAAACTATATGAGCTTCTTGCCAAATAAGGTAAAACAGGTGATTATAGCAAAGGGAATGCACATTACATATTGAAAGATTTATATAAATGCAAAGAATGAAGTTTATTGAATGCCAATAAATTATTTTACTTCATCCTACTTATTTTGTATGCTACTTGGATATTTTTAGCATTTATATAGTGAATTTTATGTAATGTACTTATGTAGTTAAAAAAATCAGGAAGATTGAGCCTATGTGGCTGTCAGCTGCACACATTTTTTCCTGAGATGTTATAAAGAAGGAGGTGGGGTTTGGCCAGAAGGCATATAGGAGAAATAACTTTCTTTCTACATGCACATGACCTCCATGGTCAATTCAAATGCTAAAATGGAATAATGAAGAACAACTATTTTTAAGAGTCCATTTACTCACTCTTTCTACTTCAGGGCAACTCTACAAGAATGGGACAGGAAGGAGATAGCTCCATGAAAGACTGCAACCACAGGCTCCACAAATCTCCCTCCTCTTTTATTTTTTCATTTTAACTCTGTCCTCCGAAGTAGAGATAGATAGTATAGAAAGTTCAAAGAGAACCAACAATTCAAGTAAACCACAAAGCATTGCTTCAGTGTAAGGAAATTTGATTTTGAAATTTACCGATGTTTACAGTTGAGGTGAAGCACAAGTATAACATCATGGCAGCCAAATGGAGCAGTAGAAAGAGAATTGGACTTAGATTCAGGAAGAACTCAGTTCAAACACAGCCTTAGCCACTAGTTCTATGACCCCAGGCAACCCAAATCTCTATTTGCCTTAGTTTCCTCATCTGTAAAATCGGGATAAATAATAGTACCCTCCCTCCCAGAGTTGTGGGTATCAGATGAGATAATATTTGTAAAGAACTTTAAAAACCTTTAAATGCTAGGTATTATGGTTCGATTATTGTTGTTATGATGATAACATTACTTAGCCTGAGACAATTTTAAATAATTAAATAATGATGTCTAGGTGCTTCTTCCCATCATTCTGCAACTCCTTCAGGAGGCCTTTCTTGAACCTTACGGCTTCTGGTCCCTTTCTTTCCAAAATATATTAATTTGTGTCTACTTTGATTATATTTTGTTTTCATTTTTCTATTTAACCTCCTTTAGACACCTAATAATGGTGCCGGGGCACATAATAGGATTTAATAAATGCTTTTGAATGAATGAATTAAAAACACTTCCTCTAGTCTTGACTCTGAGTTTCTTTATCCTGGTACTTCATGCTGGTACTGGTACTTTCTATCTTCAGTTTCAGGAAGCGTCATTTTACTTAACTCCTTTAAGTTTCAGGAGGATTAAGGAAATGTTTTGATTGGGTACCTTTGGTCTTCTGATTGAAACTCTCTATGTAGTCATCCTTCTCACTAACTCAAAGTAGCACTGGAAGCCTTCCTCTCTTCTTCCCCTTTCTCTCTTTTCCTTACACCTCTCCATATATAACATAACCTGCATTTGCTTTCTTTCCATATGATTTAACCATGACTATGATGAAGAGTGCTGATATAAACTAGTTTTGTCAGTGTTATTGACGTGGGGCCATGACACTAGATGCACCTTTGCTATATTATATTTCACAGCCACTTTTGATGTTTGGAGTTGGATGTATTGAGAAACTTATGTGGATGATGAGCTCACAGATTTAGAGCTAAAAGGGACCTCAGAGGTCATTCAGTATATCTCCTTATTTCTTCACTTTACAGATGAGAAATCTGAGGTGCAGGGAGGTAGGTGACTTGTCTAAGGTCTTACAGGTACTGTCAGAGGCAGTATTTGAAGCCAGATCCTCTGATTGGAGCCAACACCCTCTACTGTGCCAGGAAGGAAAAGCAGTGTCAGCTATGGGTAGATAGGGAGGCCACCACTGTGAAGCCTTTTGGAAGATTAAGTTGTTGCAAAAAGTTCAGATCCACAGAAGTTTCCAGCAATTCATCCTTGCCGCCTTTACTGCCTCTCTAGTGGAGCAAATGCTTTGCCCATCTGAGCTCATTACCTTTTCTTCAGACAAAGAAACAGAAAAAACAACAAATAACGTTATGTATATTTCTTTCATAACCTGAAATATCCCCTCTATTCCATAAAATAGGATGTTAAGGTGGAGGTTGGGGGTGAAATTGAATGACATTTTGAAAGTAGATATTTTTGGAAAATCCTACCATCTCAAGTATACAAGAAAAGCTATTACCTTGCTCATATCCTTTAACACAGAATTTTAACTTATGGAACTATAGCCCAAGAAATTTAAGGTCAGGAAGAAAACAACTTATATATGCCAAAACATCTGTAGAAGCACTTTTTCTTAAAAATAAAAAGCAGGAGACAAGTCTACCCAATAGTTGAGGAATAGATGAATAAATTATCTAGTGACATAACACAGTAGTGTCAAACTCAAGTAGAAACAGAGGCCACTAAACTACACAGAAGTATTCCTACAGGCTGCAGATTGACTTACATAGCTGCATATGGTTATATAACAAGGACTGTCCCCTCACCTGTATTGTGACAGTATGGTTACAAGGCTACAAGGCTACAAGGGAGGGAGAACAGGCATTTCTAGTCTCTTCTCCCTCACGCTTCTCCAATGGAGACTTCAATTTTTGCCTGGAGGGGAAGCAAGAGGTTGGGGACCACTCTGCTCTCATCAGAGAGAGGTGCTACTATGCTAGAATTATATTCCTCTGCTCCATCAAATAATGTCACTGTAGAGGCTGTTTTCAAGTTCAATCTAAACTTCTAATTGCTGTTTCTTAGTGGAGGAAGCAAGAACCCAGTTTAACATCCAAGGCTTGACTCCATATCCAACAAATACCTGCTCCACAATGAGCACACATAGCACTTAACCAAGAAATCCTTTTGTCCAAATCAGCAGCAAAACAGAAGTCAGAGAAAGTATACACAAGAGAATATCTGTCAGACAACAGGGAGTGGAAGGAGCTCTCCCACTGTGGGCAAGGTAATTCACGTCAACCAAGAAAATCCTTGATCTTATCCAAGAGGAAGTTCTCTGAAGGCTCTAATATAGTAAGTTGGGGGAAGGGACATGATAGAGACTGCTAACTCCTGTCATGTTGGCTCTTTTTAAAAGCCTTTTCTTTCTGCAACCTGAAATGTGGTGGACATGTTTCATCTTCTCCCTTAAAGCTGGAAGAGAGACTTGAAGAGGCCAAAGAAATTGAAGAGATTTTTAAGAAAGTAAAAAGATTGAAGAGATTCAAAGAATCTGGCACTTTTCTCTTTCCCACTCTTGCCAACTCCTTTACCCTCATGCAGCTATGGGGCATTGATCACCACCAATGAGGATAGAGTCCTATACCAATGGATCTGGGAGTTCAGTTGACATTCATGCAACTGTATCTTTGAAGAATTAATACATCAACACATTAAAATCAGATAGGAACTACATTTTCATCTGGTTCAGGCCACACTTGGGAGTGTTGTGGGCTGCATGTGTCTAGTTGGCCACATGTTTGATAACTCTCATGTATTATTGCCCCTTAAGGAATAAGAAATGGGAAGAAATCAAATAAAAATAGGAAGACTTACATAAAGTTATGTAAAATTAAGAAAGCCAGGCTTTGAAAAGAACACTATATATGATGACTACTACAATAAAAATAGCATGAATATTGTTAGAAGCAATACAGCTCAGTTCAACTTCAGGGCTACACTGTTAGAGTCAACATTCATATTCCTCTTTTATATTAACAATTTGTAAACTAAGGGCTGAGGAGCGGTCAAATGGAAGGTAGTTTGCAAAGGGGATTTGTCTGGGGTTTGGGGAAAAGGCCTGTTACAGCAAGTTGAAAAAAAAGAAGAGCAAACATAGGCCTTTTGGGGTCAATGACATTAAGTATTTAAGACATACATTTGCACTTTCATGATAGATCAGGCATGAACAATGATAGTTATAGGAAAATTAGACAACTCTTCTTTGAATTTGACAGCTTCTCTTAAGGTTTCTATATAAGTAGTTTAAGCATAAATTCTTAGTAGTCTCATGGTATTCCTATCAGAAAAATGCTGCATTAATCATAGTTTTAGAAATGCAAAAGGGACACTTATTGTTAGTAACCTATGTCGATGGTTCCCAGACTTTTCAAGTCTTAACATTAGGTGCTTACCATGTACTAGGCACTATGTTAAGTGCTGGAAATACAAAGAAAGGAATAAGATACTCCTTGCCCTCAATGACCTCACAATCTAATGAGGGAAGGAACACACAGAAAGAAGATGAAATGAGGGTGGTAAGGTTGGAGGAGGTGGGAGGTTACTTAAAACTCAGTGGTGTTATAAAGTCCTGCAGCTAGGGAGAGATGATGTGAGGTAGACAGAGTTTCAGACTTGATTTCATCTTGCATAATGATGAGTTTCAGGAGATCATGAAGTCCAGGAAAGCAACTGGGTGGAAGATGAAGTGTGAGGAGCCCTTTTTCATGTCTGAAAAATTTTCAGACTGCCAGATGATAGCTGTTGCACTATTATCTCTGTTTAAAAATATATGCCTACACAATGATGGAGGGAAAAACCAAAACTACTGTGAATTCATTAATGATATTAAACAAATTAGCATTTGATATTTGCAATAGTATTTATACACATTGAAAATAGTAATACATGTATATGGCATTTATTCAGTGTAGAGAAAGTATGTTTAATTTGATTTTTATACTGAATTACACCCTCTATGCTGGTGCACCCATGTATTCACAGATGTCTTGCAGCAACCACTCTCCAGACTGTTCTGGGCTTCTTTTTTATGTAAGATGAATACTACAACTTAAATACATAATCAAAAGAAAAAGAAATATTATAAACTTAAATATTAAAACTTAAATATAAAATAAGAAAAGAAAAAATATGTCACATGCACAGTACAACATAAGAGAGGATTCACAATATATTGCAATAAATTTCCATTTCAACAAAGCATTGTGTTGAAAGCTGTCCCTCTTTGCTTCCTTGTAGGCTTTCTTTTGTTCTCTACTATGTACTTTTTCCTGTATTCTTTATACTTTTTTACTTTATCCCCTTCTTACCTCCTTATATTTATATATAGATTTTGAAATTTACATATATACATACATATATAAACATATACCTTCCCTAAGAGATTCTACTACCAATCTTTGTTTTTATGTTTTTGTTTATCTCTTATTTCCTGTCCCTCCTGACTCCTCTACTTTACTTCTAATATCTACCTTGCCCTCCTGTTATTTAACCTAGCCCCACTCCAAGGATCCCTTCCTTATCTCCCCATTCACATAAATCTAAACACCCTTCTGTATCCCCCTTTAACCTATTTTTACCCTCCCCTCTAAAGATCCCTCCCTTATCCTTTCCCCTCTCCTTATCTGCTTAGCATTTTATTTCTTTCCAAACTTAGAAGACTTTTATATACTCTTCTAGATGTTTATGTAGATGTATATATATATGTATATGTACGTATATGTGTTGTTCCCTCTTTAACTCATTCTAGATGAAAGTACATTTCCAGAACTAACTGCCCTCCTCCCCCATCTAATTCTTCTGTATTGGTTCTTCCTCTTATACCTCATTTGGATAAGATAATTACTCTTTTTAGCTGTTCCAGAGCGGTTTACTTTTTGAAGTCAGATAATGCTCAGTTCTACACCAGTCTTTCTTATGAACTACCTAAGTACTAATAACAATCTTAGACATACATTCGGCATACATAAAGCAGTAAACAGTCTGTCCTTATTGAGACCGTTAGAACTGGTCTTTGGTATGTACCTTATGTTTCTCTTGGCTTTTGTATGTCAAATCTTGTATTAAGTTTAGGTTTGGTTTTGTTTTTTAACAAAGTCTTGTAAGTCTGACAATTCATTAAATATCCATTTTTTTCATGAAGAATTATGCTTAGCTTTGCTATGATTTTTTCAGCTGGAAGCCCAGTTCTTTTGCTCATCAATATATAGTATTCTAAGATACGTGGTCTTTTTTTTTAAGAACCTTTGTGTTTTTATTGTTAGGATCCGGGTTACTTGAGAGGGATAAAACGTGAGGAGTGGGTGGCTCCAATACTGGGCCGGCCACGTTTCACAGGCTTGTAGGTGACAGAGAATTCACCCAGGTAGCAGCTGATCATCTCGGGTTTAATTTCTACCTGATTGAGGGTCTTGCCGTTATAGACGCCCACCATACTTCCGACCATCTTGGGCAAGATGATCATGTCTCGAAGGTGTGTCTTCACTACTTCTGGTTTTTCCATGGGGGGCGCCTCCTTCTTGGCCTTCCTCAGACGCTTCAGGAGGGAATGCTGTTTGGGCCGCAGACCCCTGTTGAGTCGCTGACGCTGCCAAGGGCTGTACAACTGCATGAGTTGTTTGTAGGACATGTCCGGCAGCTGATCCAGGTCCACGCCACTGTAAGTGAACTTCCCGAAGGTTTGCTTCTTCTTCTGCTCCACTTCTGCCATCTTATCTGCCATCAGGAGAAGCATTCTGTGGTCTTTTAGTGTCACCACCGGTAGGTCTTGTGTGATTCTAATTGTGACACCGCCACATGTAAATTGTTTCTTCTTGTTGTTGTTGCACATAATATTTTATCCTTGAACTGGGGGTCTTGGAATAATATTCCTGTGGGATTTCCTCATAGGATTTTTGTGGATTTTTTCTATTTCTACTTTCCCTTCTTATTCCAACACTTCAGGACAATTTTCTTCTCTTTTTTAACCATTGATTTTTATTTATTAGAATTGCATAGCTGTGCTAATCCAATTTGAAGCAATATTGATCTGTTTTCAAATAATCTTTACTCTTATAGAAGTGCACCTTAACTATAGTGAATGCAAAACAAAATCATTTTTCAGGTAAACTTTGCCAATGTTTCCTTTTTGCAGTTATTTTGCAATTTTAATACTAGCCTCATTTTTTTAACCTATCAGAGAATTTTTGTTTATTTATTTATCTATTTATTTTGTTTGCAGCATTTACTTACATAAGATTTTGAGTTCTAAATTTTCTCTCCTCCCCTCCCCCCTTCCCAAGATGGCATGCAGTCTGATATAGGCTATATATATATATATATATATATATATATATATATATATATATATATATATACACACATATATATGCATACTAGACATATTTTCACATTAGTCATGTTGTAAAGAAGAATTGGAACCAATAGTAGAAACCACAACAAAGAAGAAATAAAAAAAGAAGAGAGAGAAAATTGGATGCTTCAATCTGCATTCAGACTCCAAAGTTCTTTTTCTGGATGTGGATAGCATGTTCCATCATGAGTCTTTTAGAGTTGTCTTTAGATCCTTGCATCACTGTAAAGAGCTAAGTCTATCAAAGTCAGTCCTTGAACAATATTACTGTTATTGTGTACAATGTTCTCCTGGTTCTGCTCACTTCACTCAACATCAGTTCATGCAAGATTTTCTAGATTTTTCTGAAATCCGCCTGCTCCTCATTTCTTATGGAACAATAGTATTCCATTACATTCATATACCACGACTTGTTCATCCATTCCCCAATTGATGGGCATCACTTCAGTTTCTATTTCTTGGTCACCACAAAAATAAACATTTTTGTATACGTGGGTCCTTTCCCATTTTATGATGTCTTTGGGATACAGACTTAAAAGTGGTATTTCTGGGTTAAAGGGAATACACAGTTTTATAGCCCTTTGGTTATAGTTCTGAATTGCTGTCCAGAATGGTTGGATCAGTTTCCGACTTCACCAACAATGCATTAGTCTTCTAATTTTCCAACATTTTCTCCAATATTTATCATTTTCCTGTTTTGTCATGTTCACCAATCTGGTAGGTGTGATGTAGTATCTTAGAATTATTTTGATTTGCATTTCCCTAATTAGAATATTTTTATATGACTATAGATAGCTTTAATTTCTTCATCTGAAAACAGCCTGCTCATGTTTTTTGACCATTTATCAATTGGGGAAGGACTTGTATTCTTATAAATTTGACTGAGTTCTATATATATTTAGGAAATGAGGCTTTTATCAGAGATACTAGTTGTAAAAATTGTTTCCCAGCTTTCTGCTTTGCTTCTAATCTTGGTTGCATTGGCTTTGTTTGCATAAAAACTTTTTACTTTAATCAAAATTATCCATTTTGCATTTCATAACATTTTATATCTCTTGTTTGGTTACAAAATCTTCTGTTCTCCCTAAATCTGGCATGCAAATTGTTCCTTGTTCTCCTAAATGCTTATAGAATCAACCTTTATATCTAAATTTTGTACCCATTTTGACTTTATCTTTGTATATAGTATAAGATTTTTAAATTAGATTTTTTTAAATTTTAGTTTACAAAACTTAGTTTTACATGTTCTTGAGTTTCAAATTTTCTTCCTTTCCCCTTCCTCCCCCCTCCCCAATAAGATGGCATGCGGTCCAAAATAGATTCTACATAAAATTTCGCATTAAACTTATTTTCATAATTGTCAAGTTGCAAAGAAGATTTGTGACCAATGGAATGTATGATGAGAGAGAAGAAAAAAAAAAGAGAGAGCAAATAGTTTGACTCACTCTGCATTCAGATTCCATAGTTCTTTCTCTGGATGTAGCTAGGTTTTTCTATCATGAGTCCTTTGGAGCTGTCTTTGAGCCTTGTATTGCTGAGAAGAGCCAAGTCTATCAAAGCTAGTCATCACAGAACCACTATGTCTGTGGTTGTGTATAATGTTCTCCTAGTTCTGCTCCTCTCAGTCAGCGTCAGATCACGTAGGTCTTTCCAGGTTATTATGAAGTCCATATCTTCACTATTTCTTGTAGCATAATAGTATTCCATTACATTCATATGCTACAACTTGTTCATCCATTCCCCAATTGATAGGCATCCCCTTGATTTCCAAAATTTTGCCACCACATGAAAAGCTGCTATAAATATGTTTGTACATACAGGTCTCTTTCCCACTTGTGTGATCTCTTTGGGATACAACCCTAGAAGTGGTATTGCTGGGCCAAAGGGTATGAACATTTTTATAGCCCTTCGTGCATAGTTCCAAATTGCTCTCCAAAATGGCTGGATCTGTTCACAACTCCACCAACAATGTATTGATGTTTCAATTTTCCCGCATCTTCTCCAGCATTTATCATTTTCCTGTTTTGTCATGTTAGCCAATCTGAAAGGAGATATGTGTTACCTAAGAGTTGTTTTGATTTGCATTCCTCTAATCAATGGTGATTTAGAGCATTTTTTCATATGCCTATAGATATCTTTAATTTCTTCCTCTGAAAACTGCCTGTTCATATTCTTTGACCATTTCTCAACTTCAATTCCCAGTTTATCAGAGACCTTTATCAGAGACATTGGTTATAAAGCTTTTCTCCCAATTTTCTGCTTTCCTCCTAATCTATTGCATTGGCTTTGTTTATACAAAAGTTTTTAGTTTAGCATAATTGAAATTATCCATTTTGCATTTTATAATGCTCTGTCTCTTGTTGGGTCATGAATTCTTGCCTTTCCCAAATTGCTTATAGTAGCAGCTTTTATTCCTAAATCATGAACCCATTTGGACTTTATTTTGGTATATGGTGTAAGATATGGGTCTATGCCCATCCATACTATTTTTCAATTTTCCCAGCAGTTTCTTATGAAATAGTGAATTCTTAACACAGAAACTGGATTCTTTGATTTTATCAAAGACTACATTGCTATAGTTGGAGACTTCTGTGTCTTGTGTACCTAACCTATTCCACTGATCTACCACTCTGTTTCCTAGCCAGTACCAGGTAGTTTTGAGGACTGCTGCTTTGTAGGACAGTTTGATATCTGGTATTGCTAGGCCATCTCCCTAACATTTCTTTTCATTAATTCCCTTGATATTCTGGGAATTTTTGTTCTTCCAGATGACTTTTGTTATTACTTTATCCAGATCTATAAAATAATTTTTGGTAGTTCAACTGGTATGGCATTGAATAAGTAAATTAATTTAGGTAAAATTGTCATTTTTATTATATTAGCTCAGCCTAACCATGAGCAACTGATGTTATTCCATTTAATTAGATCTGACTTTATTTTTGTGAGAAGTGTTTCATAATTGTGTTCGTATAGACCCTGGGTTTGTCTTGGAAGGTAGACTCCCAAATATTTTATAGTGTCTACAGTAACTTTAAATGGAATTTCTCTTTCTATCTCTTCCTGTTGGGCTTTGTTAACAATATATAGGAATGCCGAGGATTTATATGGGTTTATTTTATATCCTGCAACTTTGCTAAAGTTGTTTATTATTTCAAGTAGTTTTATACTTGATTCTCTAGGATTCTCTAAGTAAATCATCATATCATCTGTGAAAAGTGATAATTTAGTTTCTTCTTTGCCTATTCTAATTCCCTCAATTTTTTTTTCCTCTTAATGCTAAAGCTAACATTTCTAGTACCAAACTGAATATGAGGGGTGTTAATGGACATACTTGTTTCACTCTGGAACTTATTGAGAATGCATCTAGCTTATCCCCATTACATATAATGCTTGCTGATGGTTTTAGGTAGATGCTATTTACTATTTTAAGGAAGACTCCATTTATTCCTATTCTTTCTAGTGTTTTTTAATAGGAATGGGTGTTGTATTTTATCAAAGGCTTTTTCTGCATCTATTGAGATGATCATATGGTTTCTGCTAGTTTTGTTGTTGATATGATCAACTAGGCTGACAGTTTTCCTAACATTGAACCAGCCTTGGATTCCTGCAATAAATCCTACTTGGTCATGGTGTATTATTCTCCTAACAAGTTGCTGCAATCTTTTTGCTAACATTTTATTTAAAGTTTTTGCATCAATATTCATTAGGGAAATTGGTCTATAGTTTTCTTTCTCTGTTTTGACTCTTCCTGGTTTAGGTATTAGTACCATATTTGTGTCATAAAAAGAATTTGGTAGGACTCCCTCTTCACCTATTTTCACAAATAGTCTATAAAGTATGAGAATTAATTGTTCTTTAAATGTTTGATAGAATTCACATGTAAAACCACCTGGCCCTCGAAATTTTTTCCTAGGGAGTTCATTGATGGCTTGCTCAATTTCTTTTTCTGAGATGGGGTTATTTAGGTAATTTATTTCCTCTTCTATTAACCTGGGCAATTTGTATTTTTTTAAATATTCATCCATTTCCCTGAGGTTATCAAATTTATGAGCATACAATTGGGCAAAATAATTCCTAATTATTGTTTTAGTTTCCACTTCATTGGAGGTGAATTCTTCCTTTTCATTTTCGATACTGGTAATTTGGTTTTCTTCTTTCTTTATTTTAATCAAATTGACCAAGGGTTTATGAATTTTATTGTTGTTTTCATAAAAACCAGCTCTTAGTTTTACGTATTAGTTCAATAGTTGTCTTGATTTCAATTTTATTAATCTCCTTTAATTTTCAGTATTTCTAATTTGATACCTAGTTGGAGATTTTCAATTTGTTCTTTTTCTAGTTTTTTTTTCCCCAGTTGCATGGCTATTTCATTGATCTCCTTTTTATCTGTTTCATTCATGTAAGCATTTAGAGATATGAAACTTCCTCCCAGAACTACTTTTGCTGAGTCCCATAAGTTTTGGTATGTTGTCTCATTATTGTCATTCTCTTGAATGAAGTTATTAATTGTTTCTATGATTTGTTCTTTGGCCTACTCATTCTTTACAATTTGATTATTTACTTTCCAATTAATTTTTAGTTTATCTTTCCATGGTCCTTTATTACACATAATTTTTATTGCATCATGATCTGAGAAGGATGCATTGACTATTTCAGCCTTTCTGCACTGGATTGTGAGGTTTTTATGCCCCTATACATGGTCAGTTTTTGAGTATGTGCAATGTACCACTGAGAAAAAAGTATATTCCTTTTTATCCCCATTCAGTTTTCTCCCGAGGTCTATCATATCTGCCTTTTCTAAAATTCTATTCACTTCCTTAACTTCTTTCTTGTTTATTTTGAGGTTATACTTATCAAGTTCAGAGAGGGGGAGGTTGAGGTCTCCCACCATTATAATTTTGCCATCTATTTCCTCCTGTAACTCCCTTACCTTCTCCTCTAAGAATGTGCATGCTATATCACTTTTTGCATATATGTTAAATAATGATGCGTCATTGTCTATGGTGCCTTTTAGCAGGATGTAGTGTCCTTCCTTATCACTTTTAATTAGATCTATCTTTACTTTTGCTTTGTCTGAGATTAGGATTGCTACTCCTGGTTTTTTTCACTTTAGCTGAAGCACAATATGTTCTACTCCATCGTTTTACTTTTACCCTGTCTCCCCCTTTTTCAAATGTGTTTCTTGTAAACAACATATTGTAGGATTATGATTTTTAATCCATTCTGCTATCCATTTCCATTTTATGGGAGAGTTCATCCCATTCGCATTCAGTTATGATTACAAGATGTGTCTTTTTCTCCACCCGTTTCCCCTCCACATTTATGCTTTTATTTCTCCCTCCTCCTTTCCATTCCTCAAAAGAGTTTTGCTTTTGACCACCACCTTCCTCAATTTACCCTCTCTCTTGATTTCCATCCCTAATCTTACCGTTTTCCCCATGTTACTTCTTCCCTCCCTTCTGAACCCTCACCTTTCATTTCCCCATCCCTGCCTGCTGCCTATAGGACAAGTTTGATTTCTATACTTTTCAGAGTATGTTATGCTCTTCTTGAAACAAATCCGATGACAGTAAAGCTCATATACTACTCTTTGCCCTCCTGTCTTTCCCTCTACTATAATGTGTTTCTGTACCTCTTCATTTGATGTAATTTACCCTATTCTACTCCCTTCTTACCTCTTCTGCCAGAACCCTACCTTTACATGTCTTAATTATGGTTTTTATCCTCATATCAGTTATTTTATACTGACACCCACAGTCTATGTGTATCACTTTCAATTGTCATAATAACTGTACTATTCTCAAGATTGGCATATATATACATATATATATACGCACACACACACACACACACACATATATATATATATATAACATATATAAAACAATATAATCCTATATAGGGTTGTAAACAATTTCTTCTTTTTGATTAACTAGATTTGTGGGGTTTTTCCCCCATTTACCTTTTTCTGTCTCTTTTTTTTATTCTTATATCAGTTATTTTATACTGACACCCACAGTCTATGTGTATCTGTATCCCGTTCAACTGTCATAATAACTGTACTATTATCTTGATTGGAGTATATATACACACACACACACAATATTTGAATTGTTTCTTTTTGGCTGCTTGCATTATTTTCTCCTTGACTTTGTAATTATGAAATGTGGCTATAACATTTTTGGAGTTTTCAATTTGGAATGTTTTTTCAGAGGGTGATCAGTGGATTCTTTTAATGATTACTTTCCCCTCTGGGCTGTTATCTTTGATAATTTCTTTGAAGATATTCTCCCAGGCTCTTTTTTTCATTGTGGCTTTCCAGTAGACCAAAAATTCTTAAATTGTCTCTTCTGGATCTATTTTCCAGGTCAGTTATTTTTCCAATCAGATATTTCACATTTTCTTCTATTTTTTCATTCTTTACATTTTGTTTGACTACTTCTTGATATCTCATAGAGTCAATAGCTTCTACTTGCTCAATTCTAATTTTTAATGAGTTGCTGTCTTCATTTTGCTTTTGAGTTTCCTTTTCTCATTAGATTATTTTAGCTTTCAGGGTCTCATTTTTTTCTATTTAGATTCTGAATCTCCTTAGCCATTTCGCCAATTTTACTTCTTAAAGATTTGATCTCATCTGTCCTTTTTTTTTCCATTTTTTCTTTTAACTATCTAATTTGGTTTTTAAAATCCTCCTTTAGGTCTTCCAGGAGTGCTTTTTGGGCTTGAGACCAGTTCACATTCCCTTTTGTGGTATCAGATGTGCGTATATTGTCAATGCTGTCCTCTTCTGAATTGGTATTTTGATCTTCCTTGTTTCCATAAAAAGAATCAAGTGTCCTCAGTTTTTTCATGTTCTTCCTCATGTTGGTTAGCTTTACCTGGCTTTACAATCGGTTTCTGCTTTTGAGGCTCAGGGCTTTCTGTCCCAGGTTTCTTGTTCTGGGAATTGTAAGCCTAGTTACTGGCTTTGTGTATTATGTCCTTGGTTTCCTGAGGTGTGGGGGAGGGGTCATCTAGCTACTGGAAGTGTCCTCTTCCCCTGGGGGTGTTCTCCAGCACCAGTGGTCTCAGCTGTTGTCTGTGCTGGCGTCTGCCACTCCCCCTGGCTGTGCAAAGGCACGTCTGGGTTCCTGATGTTGACCCTTGCTGGGTCCACCCTTCTGGGACTCAGGAGTTCCTACTGTTTGGATACTGAAGCCCCATTTCTGTTTCCTTTATTCCAGCATTTTTCCTCGAGGAATTCTCTGGGTCATTGAGGGAGGGAAGGAGAGATAAGAGCCATTTACCTGGCCATTATGTCCCCCGGAAGTTCTAGAAGGCAGGTATCAAACCTTCGGGGTGCAAGTCTCAGGAGTGGATTTCTCAAGGCTACAAGCCTTTGCTGTTGCCTTCTGTTGCTTTGACAGATTTCTGTCCTGTGCTGGGATGCCTGGGGATCTCCACTGGTTTCGGGAACCCAGCTTTCTCCCAGCCTGGATTGCTGGCTGGTTTCCGCAGCTGCTTCTGCTTTGGTGCGGTCTGATGCAGCTCCACATGGCCATGTGCTTTCCCAGCCTGCAGATCCATCTTGTCGACCTTTAGGACTCTCCTGGCTTGGAAATTTGCCCCACTCAGTCTACTAGTGGCTTCTAACTCTCTCAAATCTGCTCAGATTCACTTTTTTAGAGGTATCTGACAGAACGTGTGAGAGAGCTCTAGTAAGACACTGTTTTCACCCAGCCATCTTGGCTATGCCCACCCCCCATCAAGATGTTTTTCTATGCCTAGTTTCTGCCATTCTATTTTCCAGTTTTCCAGGCAGTTTTTGTTAAATAATGAGTTCTTATTCTGGAAGCTGGAGTCTTTGGGTTTATCAAATGGTAGATTACTATTGTCATTGAATACAGTGTCTTGTGTACCTAACCTATTCCACTGATCCACTACTCTATTTCTTTAGCCAGTACCAAGTAGTTTTGATAATTGCTGCTTTATAGTACAATGTAAGATTGGTTACAGCTAAGCTACCTTACCTTACATTTCTTTTCACTAATTCCCTTGATATTCTGGACCTTTTGCTCTTCCATATGAATTTTGTTATTTTTTCTAGCTCTACAAAATATTTTTTGGTAATTTTTTGATTGGTATGGTACTGAATAAATAAATTATTTTAGGTAGACTTGTCATTATTATATTAGCTCAGCCTACCCATGAGCAGCTAACATTTTTCAATTATTTCGATCTCCCCCACCCCCATCCCATCTTTTTCAACTTTTTTCTGTAAGAACTGCCATCAAAACAACACCACCATTGCCTCTAGAAAGGATGCATCAGTTGACTGTCCTGTTGGTCACTCTGTTGTATGATTTCCCAAAGTATAACTCTTTCCTGGTGATTATTCCCTAGTCATTTACCCTCTCCCATTAGAATACAAGGCCGTCAAGGGCATGCACTTTTATGTTTGTATTCTCATTTGTATTCCCAGAATTTAACCTTGTGTTTGGTGGTTTGTGAAGTCACCCTGTCCCCTCCCCAAGTCAATAGTGAGTGAGAGGCAGTAGTGAAAGAAAACCTGGCTCTAGGGAATCTCTATATGAATGAATCCAATTTGGTATTGAAAAGCCCATGACTGATGCAAGAAGTTTCGAAAGATAACAGAACATATTTAAAGCTTCACCTAGCTATGTTCACTCCTGTCCATGGAAGCAGAGAGGGGTTAGTCCTTGTAGGAGGTTTTTTTTTTTAATTGAAAAGGCCCGAGTAGTTGCCCTGTTTAGTACCTACAGCCATTCCAGGGACTACTTTATTTGGTGAGTGGAAGAATATACAGGTCTTAAAAATTCAATTCAAATTATCTCAGTTCTATTCAACAAGTATTTATTAAGGGCCTTCCATATATAAGATATGTTGGTAGATTCAGGTAGTACAAAGACACAATAAAGCTGGAAGGGTGGGTCAGTTGAATGCTTTATTGTGCCACTCACCATTCTGTGATTTCCCAGGCTCTCTTCCCTGGCAATCACTTCTCCATATGTGTTTTCTCCTC
Organism: Phalanger gymnotis; assembly: GCA_028646595.1. Taxonomy (NCBI): domain Eukaryota; kingdom Metazoa; phylum Chordata; class Mammalia; order Diprotodontia; family Phalangeridae; genus Phalanger; species Phalanger gymnotis. Next base: position 130,864,236 of record CM053623.1, on the reverse strand, counting down.
TTTTGCAATGTTAGGTCCTTGAGGGTAAAGACTGTATTACATTTTTATTCATATTCTCAGCACTAAATACAGTACCTTCATATGTTTTTGCCTCATCCAAGAAAAAAAAATTCAGTAGATGGTTATTTAAACTCAGGAGAGATCAGAATTAACCATAAATATATAGTTATGAGAATCTTACCATGGAGCACATAATGATATCACCAAGAGAAAGGGCTTAATGAGAAGAGAGCCTGTGAGAAAACTTTGGAATACATTCAAGTAAGTGTTTTGAAGGTATCCATAGGTACTCACTTGTCACTGAATCAATAAGTGAAGCATCACCATTTTTTAATTAAGAGGAGTTGGGTCCTTGAATCAAGTACCTATCCTTAAATGAAAGGATAATACATAATATCTATCATTTGTATTTTGGTTACAGCTCAAGGAGTTCAGATCTTTGTCAAAGCGGACTTCTGAGAGGTATGATACCTTGTCAGGATTAGGGTTCGAGATTAGTGAAAGACAGTCTTTTAGACATGTTATATTGATTAAGCATTATGAATACATTGTGACTTTTGATTTGACTGATGTGTCCAAAACCTTCCGACATTTGATTAAAGAAATTTTGGCTATCTTCTTCACTGCTATGTCATATCCTATTTGGACACAATTTTGATTTTTTTCCTAGTGTGGACAAAAGCTTAAAACTATAAGCTCTGTTTCTTATCCTAGCTGCGGTATTGACAATACATGGAGGATTAAGGTTAAGGAAAATATGGGATGTAGCAAAACAGAAGTCTAAGGCTCTGGGAAATAGCTTATAAGCAGAGCCTAAGTACCTGAACTACAGAGAAGAAAGAAGGGGAGAAAATTCCAAAGAGCAGTGCTAGAGACACTCTAACTGAATTGCTAAAGGAGATGACAGAAATGCAGCTTTACTGGGGAGAAAAAACCATGAAAATCCCTTGATTTCTTTCTCTTTCTACTGTGACATGCTGCTGTTCTCAACACGGAAAATATTAGAATGTTATTCAGATAACTCAGGTTTAAGAAATATTTACCTAGTCACTTCCTCATTGATTCTACTGTAAAACTCAACAATATACCTTTCAGAAAGCCATAAATTTTTGGACTAGGTTCTGCTAGAAGGTATTGAGGCCCTGAAACTTTTCCTAGGGGCAGTAAGCTTGTATAGGCAGTTTGTTCCAGGATGCCAATAGCTAATGAAATGATGATAGTAATATTGTACAAAAGAAGTATCAAGAATAAATGGGTCTTCTTGGTGTTGAAGAGGGCCCTTGGATTCATGCTCTGCCTATGAACCAGTCAACAAGCGTTTCTTAGGCACTAAGGTACTTGGGTAGCAGGCTAGTCAGTGGGCATCCAAAATTAGATTTACCTCTTTTTGGTAGTATTAGATTACTCAGGGATATTTATTGAAGAAGTTCTGGTTAAATTTTGTTGAAAAGGGGACTTAAATCAAAACCATAAATGATTTGTTACTCAGTTGTATAATACACCTCCACATTAATGTTGGAAATAAAGATGGACCAGATGTGATATAGAACAGTTAGCTGTCAAGAGTGCCCTTGAGACTTAGAGGCACCACTGGAGACACCACTTACAGGGAACTAAGCAATCTGTTTGAACTCGATAGACAAGGAGAACTTAGTTGATTTCAAGGATGTTATGGGGACATCATGCCTAATGGGCATTATTATACAGAACTTTTTCTTTTACCCTAACAAGTAATTTCCTTAAAGAAATTTCACATCCTATAGAAATATCTCAGCTAATCAACTGCCTCAAAGTTTAGAACTTTGCTAGTCCATAGATACATCCTGAAATGCATAATCTCTTTGTCTTTAGATAGTAGATATTCAGATTCATTTTCTAGTACTTGGCAACTGATTCTGTTGATTTATGGGCATGGATTACCACACACTTGGAAGATGCATCCAGTCTTTCATAGCCCCAACTTATATGTTCTCTGGATCATCATGGTAACAAAAATAATAATCTGCCCCTTTGTGCTTGATATTAATCCATATGATATGTGAAGTAGCATAATAAAAAAAGAGACATGCCCCAGTAAATGTTCTTTCAAGAGCAATTCATAGTTTTATTATCTTGTAGCTTAGATGTCTTCTTGTAGATTCACTATGATACCCTTTAAGCCAGATATCTAGAACAAATAAGAGCCAAAATTTTAATCTAGCTAAATAATTTGTGTTGTGATGGGGCATGGGGCACCCACCATTATCCATAAGGCTGTGACCAGCGCCAACTCATAAAGAGACCATGGTAATAACTCCTTGACAATGATATTAGGTCATCCACTTTGACAACTAATATGTTGCCTTTTTTGGAGGAACTTTGCTGTCTTCATGCCACTGAATAATTTATCATTAACTTGATTCCTTGCCCCAAGCAACCATCCACTCATAATATGGTATTTTCTATAGGTCGTTCACCTACATGGATTTCTGATACAGGTTATCTCAGGACTCAAAGGTTTTTTTTGCCAAGTTTGGAAAAGACTTCAACCACTGCTTTACCAGACATGACCACCAAAAAGCTAATGTAAATGTATTGTATTCAAATATTTTCTACACTGATATACCACATAGTTATAATTGTAGTAAAACTGGTTCCTGCCAATGGAAGAATTTGAAAAGAATAATGTAATACATTCTGTCCCCAAAAGTTCAGCTTTGTGGGTTGCCTATGGAATCTCCCTATGTCCAGTAGGGCATATGCCACCTACAATGAAATTAGGCTAACATTGAAGAAAACTTGGTCCTGAAGAGATCAAGGAAACATTGAAGCAGAGGTTAGAGTAGACAAGGCAAAGAATCCATTGTAGGGACTTTCATTTCTCACTGGCTGATCTCCTTGATCTCACGACCTGCCAAACTCATAATTTTATAAGACTAAATCAACTTCGAAAATACCTCCTCAGCACCCCCTGCCCATGGCATCCCTTTCTGTTTCTGGTTGGAGAGTGTGGGAGGTGGAATGCAATAGCTCCTCACAGATGCTCTGTTTGAGGACGGCAACCAGGGAATTTACCTCATTATTCCCCCACCATCTACTGATCTCCTAGATTTCATAATCTCAAAAAAATTCATCATTATTCCTGATGAAATCATTTCTAAAACTTATACCTTTTCAGATCATTTCCAACCATGGCTACAGGATTTTTTCTACCCATGACAAGTAACATTTTCAGCTTCTCTTTATGTGTTGTCTTCCCCATTTGATTATGAACTTTTTGGAGGCTTTCTATCCCTTTCTTTGTATCCCCATCACTTAGCATAGTACTTGGCATACTGCAGGTGCATAATAAATAGTTATTGACTATTGACTATTGGATACTAGCCTGAATAGATTATACACATCTACTGGTAGGCAGAGACTCATGGTCTCTAAATAACAGATATTCAAGTTAATTCTCCAGAAATTGGTAACTAAACTGAGTGATTTATGAGCTTGGGTTACCATGAACTTGAAAGATTTTATTAGTCTCTCATTTTTCATGCTTATGTGTTCACCTCACACTTACATGTTTTGTGAATCCTCATGGCAACAGAAAGAATAACTGTCCCTTTGTGTTTGGATTAAGAGACAAACATGAGATTGTGAGCTCCTCTGAGGCAGGGACTGTCTTTTACCTCTCTTTGTATCTCCAGTGCTTACCACAGTGTCTGGAACATAGTAGGTACTTAATAAATGCTTTCTGAGTGAGATACAGGAAATTTGGTATTACTGACCTGATTAGGAGCTTTAACAGAAGTATCAAAAGGCTATCTTCCCTGAAGGATAGAAAGACACACAAGAAGGGTATGTTATCATCATTAGAACCAAGGGAAGCAGTCAACTTGGTTAGTATTGAGTCTGTGAAGAGCAATGGAGTAGATGAAAGTAGACTACAAAATGCCTACATAACTGGTGTACAGGAAGAAGAAGAGGAAGAGTTGAAATATTGGTAGTGAATTGGACTGACCACAACTGTGACCTGTTTTTTTAAAAAAAGTTAAATATTTAATGTGTTTTTATTTGTATAGAAAAAACAACTCCAAATAAGCCACATCATTCAGGGACTATAAGCAAGGACTCAGGAAGGAAATGGCATTATTGTGTGCTGTGCTTAGGATATTTACATGATGTAGGTGATCTTCTGTACATTTCTTTCAGTAGTGTCATCCATGAAAAAATGGCTAATGAATTGTGTCAATATTTCTATCCTCCAGTCTTCTCCTACCTCCCCTTCAGGTGTTTTCTGTGCTATGGCTGGCTTCATTTTTTTCAGCATTGGTGAATCTATTATAATATGGTCATTCTGAGACAATTTGGTCTGCATTTTTAACAAGGAAATCAATTGTTTTTGATTCCATCACATCAACCTTGGGTTGTGTTTGAGAGACCCAGATGAGTTCTTTACCTTTTTCCCATTCTTCACAGTCCCATTAATCCCTTCAATATCATAATGAACTTAGAGTATATGGTATGTCCAAAGAGAACTAGCATCTCTGATGTGAGGGCCTGTTGAGCCCTTTTGAGGGTTGCTCACCCACCTTTGGTGTCTACCTGACACTCAATTCTCACCTGTGCCTCCAAGAATTTATAGCATGTATGGCAGCCTCATCCTGGTAAAATTGTCTCAGCAGATAGAACTAAACCAGGATGAGGATAACTAACAGGCCTCAAACCCATTGGTGAATTAGGGACATCTACCTACCCCAAGCATGTGAAGACTCCCTCTGGTGTAATGATCAGATAAGAACAATTTGTTCCAACAGCCATGATGGTGGCAGAAGCAGGAGCTGGGGGCACTTAGAACTTGGTTAGGCATCAAAGAAGTTCATATGCTGCATCCTGGGCAACTCTGAAAGAAAGAGTGAGGCTATGGACTTTGCATAGCCCTACCTCACATAAATCCAACTCACCCAAGACTTAAGACTTCACCCCATCAAATCATTGGTCTTCTTTGAAAATGGAGAGCAAAACAACAATCATCCTGAACCAGCACTCCATCTGCCATGCAGGTGTTCTGAACCTCTGGTCATTGAGAGTTCTTTATATTAATCTTGTCCTATATCTCACATATTGATCCATTTCTATCTTCATGGACTTACTTCCACCCCACCTTTCCACTTAGTGAACAGTAATCAAATCAACATTACCATTCCTGGAAAGGATATATCAAATGCAAAATGGCCTCATTCACCATCTAGACCAAAACCTCTCTCTTCTACTGCTTCCCTATTTGTATTTTCTTCCCTTATTAGAATAAGTTATTATTTGTTCACAAAGATTGCCTTGCTGGTTGCATTTGTATCCCTAGCATTTTACACAATGTCTAACTCATACTAAGTGCTCAATAAATGTTTTTTTTTTACATTCAATTATCAGAGCCCTTGTTTTCTACTGCTTCCTCACTTCTAAGAAGTTTGGATTCAGACCCTTCCCATAATATTTTAGTTCAGGCTTTCATAATAAACATTTAAGTGTTGAAACCAATCTTCAATCTATCCTTAGAAAGTTGTCATTGTCTTGTGCTGCAATATTTGAAATGCTTAAGACAACACACTTATATTTTAATAGAGAACTCTTTGACTTATCATTTTGGGCAGAAAGCCAACCTTTTAATTGGGCAATTCTGCTTGAATTTTATTATTTTCTAGGGGAAAACTTATGGTCACTGCAATTTATTGTAATCTACCTGTTTTGAGAGCCTGCAAACTTCTATAAGTATTCCTGTCATAAATCTATACAGCAAGGAGAAGCAAGAGAGGGGAATAAAGGAGAGGTAAGGCATTGTATTTCTTGTTAGTTCTTTACTGGGCTTCATGGGGAGAACAGAGATGAATAATTTATTAGGTTTGGAAGAGGGAGCCAAATTTAATTTTTAAAAAGAGTGATAACAACTACTTCATTTTATGCATTGTTGGTTCCCCTTTCTCTAGTTTTATATCATTCTTATGATATATCTTCAAAGAGAAATTAATTTACATAAATGAACAAGACTATTATATAATATTTGACAAAATCTGTCGATATTCGAGGAATTTCTTTTGTCCCTCAATGATGTAATTTGGATGCATTAAGAATATTGACAAGGCTCAATAGCTATAAATAGTGATTGTAACAATATTATTTCATCACAAATATTTTTATTCTTGCAAAGTATACTTATTTCCCCTTGTAAAATGTCAGCCCCTTGAGGATAAGAGTATCTCACTTCTGTGTTTATGTCCCCTAATATATATAATTGATTAATTCTCTTTTTCAATGAGTTCCTTAACTACCGTGTCTCTTTTTTGGTAAGTAAAGTGTTTAGAAAAGAGTTGGATTCATTCACCAAACTGGCAAAATTGAGGAGAGATGGGAATTAACAATGTTGAAGTGATTGTTAGAAAATAGGCATGCTAATAACACTGGTCCATGAATTGATTCAACTGTTCTGTAAAGCAATTTGGAATTATGTTGAAAAAGTGACTAAAATGGCCTTGACCCAAATGATCCTCTTGCTTGGCATATTACCTCAAGGAGGTTAAAGATATAAAGAAAAGTCAAATATACACCAAAATATTTATACCACTTTTTCTGGTAGCAGAGAATCAGAAACAAAATAGATGCCCACTGAATGGGAAATGACTAAACAAATTCCGGCACATTAATGTAATGGAATATTAATATACTATAATAAATGATGGATATAACACAATGACCAGCCACAATTCCAGAAGATTAATTATGAAACATGAATTCTTATAGGCCACAATTCCTGAGGATTAATGATGAAACATGAATTCTTATAGAGGAATGATAGAAGATACAGTTCAGATTAAGACATTTTTTTTCTGGATATGATCAACATGAGAATTTGGTTTGCTTGAATATATATGTTTGTTACAGAGGTTTTATTTTGCTTGCTTGCAGGGTGGGAGGAGAGGTGGGAAAGAAGAAAGGTAGGTCTTTATTTTTAAAAATTATAAAGAAATGATGAATATAGAGAACATAAAATATATGGGGAAATATGAACTAACGTAAAGTGGAATAAACAGAAACAGGAAAACAATATACTAATGTAACTGGAATTAACACAAAAAATTTTAAGACCGAATGCCATGTATTTCAAATGACCAAGAGTGGGTCAGAAGAAAAGATAAGAGATTGTACCTCCATGCCATTTTTGTTGAAGTGGTGAATTATGGATATATACTGTTTTGTGTGTTGTCAAACTTCGTTAACATGTTGATCAGTATTAATGAATTAGGCTTTTCTTTCTCTTTTTTTTTAAAAAAAGTTATTTCATATATTTTATAGTTCCCTCTCTGGAACAGAGAAGGAGGGAAATATAAATGAATGGGCCAGGGAGTAGAAATAGGACCTCTGATTTCATTCATTTTCAGTAATACCTGAAATTTCCATTTCATTTTAGAAAGAGGGAATTCCTGAATAATGAAATTTTCTCTACTAATAATACAACTCTTTTCTCTGAACTTACATTTAAGAGATTTAGTTAGAGGTTAATGTCAGAGACAGAACTTGAAATCAGATTTTTCTAACTTTGCTTTAGAGACATGGTCCTAATGGTCATAACCATCTTCTAGGGAAACCATTTTGATAGAGATACAACCTGACAATTCCCTCTGTAGTTGCTGCAGTCCCTACTTTCTCAGCAGCCACAGCTACTATAGATCCAGATGTTCTTAACATCTAAATCCTTCATATTGTCAAATGATGTGAAGGAAGAAATACATGTCATTTTATATAGCAGTACACTCTGGCTCACTGTTCTAGAGTCAGGACACTATACCAGCCACCTCAGGCTTCTAGGGTATCCTGATGTATTTGTGGATAATTTTCTGTATTGCTGTTGGCTAAAGCCCCCACTGACTGTGTCCCTCTATTGTTAAGGACTGGTGACTAGCATCTAAATCCATTTAATATCAATTGGCTTTTTCAAAGGGATATTAACTTCAGATATATGGAATGAAAAAAAAATTAAATTTCATCCAGCATGACTAAAGCATACTCTCTCTCTGTTACCCGAGGCTCTAGGGTTCAGTAGACCCAGTTTTCCCCAGTTTCTTCATGGCATTGGTTCTACAAAGTTCGTGTCCTGATAAAGCATGACTCCCAAATGAATCTTTTTCTCAGTTTTAGCTGACCTGTTTCTAGAAGCTCCCTTGGAGTATGAATGCTGGGCTGGTAGCAAAACCCAACCTGGAATGCTGGGACATCAAAGTTTTCCTTCTCCACTACCAAATGCCAGGATGTTAAATACCCTTAGGACCTTTCAAAAATTCCAAGGTCATAGTTACTTTATTCCCTTCACCTAGAATGGAAAAGAATAAATTTGAAGGTTAAGGACCAAGACCCACTTTTCTGGACACAAGGCCTCAGAGAAGAGAAGGCTCCAATGCTTCTCTTACTGCACGGTGTCTCAGCAAATGCCACCCAAAAATGACTACCTAATATTACTGAAATAAAAGAGAACTGGTAGAACCTGGCCAAGGCCTTTTGAATGCCTTAGAAGCAAAAGATCCCCCATTAACCATATGGTTAGTAGATTAGAACCGGTAATATGTTCCCTAATCTCTCTGAGATACTTCCTTTACATGTCATCACAGCTTTACCAGAAGCAGGTTTTTAGCTTCTCCACATGGAGAGATGCCAACCAAAGAACTCTGCCTGTGTACTAGCACTACATTACAAATGGAAGTGAAGCAAAAGAAGGTGAATAATCATGTGCTTTACTTCCGCATTGTTAAGGACTACTGTATTGGGTCCGCAGCTGAATCCTCCTGTATGAGTTATCTCTTCTTTTAGAATGTGAAAACCTTGAAAGTAGGGAGGACCTTGCTTGTTGCATACTCAGGACTTAGTGTGGAGATTGACCCATAGTAAGTGAATACTAATTTCTTTTTCATTCATCCATTAATTCATTCACTCATGAAACTTGAAGTCCAATAGAAGGATTAGACATAAAAAAGCAAAGTAGAGGGGTGGAGACAAGATAGTGGCTGGAAAGCAGGGACTTGCTTAAGTTCTCCCTGCCTAGGTCCCTCCAAACACTTATTAAAAATAGCTCTGAACAAATTCTAGAGCTGCAGAACATATGAAAGAGCAAAAAGAAGAACGGCTCCAGCCCAGGACAGCCTGCATGGTCACTGGGAAGGGTCTATCACACTGAGGTGGAATGGAGTGGAGCAGAGCCCACCATGGACCACACTAGGACCAACCAGACCTGGAACCAGGTGGAACAGATGCAGCGCCCTGAATCATTGAGCTGTGGCAGTTTCTAGACTTCTTGACTCACAAATGCCAAAGACAACAGAGAAGTTGCTGGGACAGAGTGAAAGGCAATCAAGGTCAGCCACCACCACCGGGCCAGCAGAGGTGGTACAGCTCTGAGCCTGCTCCCAGAGCTACAGCCACAGTAGCCTCTGGTCCCAGGCCCACCTGGTGGGAGGAATTAAGTGGCAGATTAGAGCGGGAGTGCAAAGCCTGCTTTGCCCTGCCTGATCTGGGCTACAATCCTGGTTGGTGGTTCTCAGGGGAGAAGGAGTGCTGGTATGGCAGACCTTGACATGTAGAAGTAGTTCTGAAAATAGCAGCACAGCCCCTAAATCTTGGGACAAAGTACTCTCTACTCTACAAATAGTCATAGCCCTACAAAAAATTCAAGGTCAAGTAGTTGGCTGGGAACATGAACAGGGGCAAAAAGGTGTTAGATTCAGACTCAGACTTTGGAATCTTTTCTTCGTGACAAAGAATACCAAGACATACAGCCAGAAGAAGTCAACAAAGTCAAAGAGCCTACATCAGAAGCCTCCAAGAAAATATATGAATTGGTCTCAGGCCATGGAAGAGCTCAAAAAGGATTTGGAAGAGCAAGTAAGAGAAGTAGAGGAAAAATTGGGAAGAGAAATGAGAGTGATGTGAGAAAACCATGAAAAACAAGTCAATGACTTGCTAAAGGAGATCCAAAAAATACTGAAGAAAATAACACCTTAAAAATAGACTAACTCAAATGGCAAAAGAGCTAAAAAAAAAAAAAGCCAATGAGGAGAAGAATGCCTTGAAAGGCAGAATTAGAAAAACAGAAAAGGAGGTCCAAAAGACCACTGAAGAAAATACTACCTTAAAAATTAGATTGGAGCAAGTGGAAACTAGTGACTTGATGAGAAATCAAGATATTATCAAACAGAACCAAAGGAATGAAAAAATGGAAGATAATATGAAATATCTCATCAGAAAAACCACTGACCTGCAAAATAGTTCCAGGAGAGATAATTTGAAAATTATTGGACTACCTGAAAGCCATTATCAAAAAAAGAGCCTAGATATCATCTTTCAAGGAATCATCAAGGAGAACTGCCCTGATATTCTAGAGCCAGAGGGTAAAATAGTAATTGAAAGAATCCACTGATCACCTCCTCAAAAAGATCATAAAACAAAAACTCATAGGAAGATTGTGGACAAATTGCAGAGCTCCCAGATCAAGGAGAAAATACCGAAAGCAGCCAGAAAGAAACAATTTGAGTATTGTGGAAACACAGTCAGGATAACACAAGATCTAGCAGCTTCTACCTTAAGGGATCAAAGGGCTTGGAATATGATAATCTGGAGGTCAGTGGAGCTAGGATTAAAACCAAGAATCACCTACCCAGCAAAACTGAGTATCATGCTCCAAGGCAAAATATGGATTTTCAATAAAATAGAGGACTTTCAAGCTATCTCAGTGAAAAGACCAGAGGCGCACAGAAATTTTGACTTTCAAACACAAGAATCCAAGAGAAGCATGAAAAGGTAAACAAGAAAGAGAAACATAAGGGACTTACTAAAGTTGAACTGTTTTGTTTATATTCCTACATGGAAAGATGATATGTATAATTCATGAGATCTCAGTATTAGGGTAGCTGAAGGGATTATACATATATATATATGTATATACATGTATACATATATACATGTATATAGACAGAGGGCACAGTGTGAGTTGAATATGAAGGGATGATACATAAAAAAATAAAATTAAATTAAGGGATGAGAGAGGAATATATTGACAGAGGGAGAAAGGGAGAGATAGAATGGGGTAAATTATCTCACATAAAAGTGGCAAGAAAAAGCAGTTTGTTGGAAGGGAAGAGGGGGCAGGTGAGGGGTAATGAGTGAATCTTGCTCTCATCATATTTGACCTGAGGAGGGAATAACATACATACTCTATTGGGTATCTTACCCCAAAGGAGAGAAGAAGGAAGGAGATAAAAAGGGGGGACAATGGAAGGGAGTACAGATAGGGGGAGGAGGTAATCAAAAGCAAACACTTTCAAAAAGGGACAGAGTCAAGGGAGAAAATTGAATAAAGGGAGACTGGATAGGAGGCAGCAAAATATAGTTAGTCTTTCATAAAATGAGTATTGTGGAAGCGTTTACGTAATGATACATGTGTGGCCTATGTTGAATTGCTTGCCTTCTTAGGGAGGGTGCATGGGGAGGGAAGAGAATTTGGAACTCAAAATTTTAAAAGTAGATCCTCAAAAGAAGTTGGTTTTACATGTAACTGGGAAATAAGATATACAGGCAATGGGACGTAGAAATGTATCCTACCCAACAAGAAAGTAATGGAAAAGGGGATTGGGGGGGAAGTGGGGTAACAGAAGGGAGGGCTGACTGGGGAATGGGGCAATCAGAATATATGCCATCTTGGAGTGTGGGTAGGGTAGAAATGGGGAGAAAATTTGTAATTCAAAATCTTGTGCAAATCAATGCTGAAAATTAAAAATATTAAATAAATAAGAAAAAAAGCAAAATAAAAGACATGATACATTCAAAGCACATTAGAGAGATACAATACAAAGGGCTATGTACAGCACACAGAGGAAGGCAATTACCAGCAGAATGAATCAGGAAAGGCTTTAAGGAGGGAATGCCTTCTGAATTAGTTATTATAGTGTAGGTAAGAATTCAGAAGGTAAAGAGGAAGGGAGGGGGGTGTTCCCAAATTGAGAAACAAGGAGATAAACAAAAGCTATGAGGACAGTGTAGGTTGTATTCTGGGGAACAAATAGTCAGACAGTTTATTTGGATACAGGGTGTGTAGCAGAGAGAAATAAGGCTTGAAATGGAGGGTCATAGCATGACCTAGCAGGTCTTTAGTGCTAGGGAAAGGTGTCTACATTTTATTCAGAAAGCAATAGGGAATCATTGCACATTTTTAATCAGGTGAGTGAAATAACCTGGGAACATTATGAAGGATGGATTGGAGAGGAGAACAGAGGCCCAAAGGCCTTTTAGGAATCTACTGAAGACAGGTGGTAATGAAACTCATATGAGCATGATGATAGTGAAGACTGAGCAGATTGGGTGATAATCCAGATAATCTAGAAATCCAGAATTGATAGGAGTTGACAACTAATTAATTGTGAAAGTTGAGGGAGAGAGTTGTGAAACATTGCTTTAAAAGTTTAAGGATGGGAGACCTGCTGAATAGTGCTGCTGCTGCTGCTGCTGCTACTACTACTACTACAACAACAACTACTACTATTACTACTACAACTACAACTGCAACTACTATTACTACTACTACTACTACTACTACTAAAATTAGAAAGAGAAGCAGATTTAAGGATAAAACATAACATTCTCGATTTGGGGCATATTGAGTTTGAGGTACTTTGTAAAGATGTTCTATATGCAGTTAGGAATGTTGGTCTGGAGCTCAAATTTAAATATCTTCCAGAATTTTATCCAAGTTATCAATGAAACGGTTAAATAGCATAAGACCTAGCACAGATGCACTACACAAGATGGCTTTTAACAAATTAATATTGAACCATTAATAATTATTCTGATGAAGGCTATCTAATTTGTTCCAAATTCAGCTAACTGTACCTCCATTCACTTCCAATTGCTATCTATTAGTCTCTTTTAGTTCCATAAAAATAGCATTACCACAAGTATTACTAAAATCTAGGAAAACTTTGTCTTTCCCTGGGGATAAAGTTAATCTGGTGTGACTTTTCCTTGATGAGGACCTGATAGCTCTTAGTAATCATCACTTCCTTTCCTGTAGGTTCATTAATCATCTATTTAATGATTCATTCAATTATTTTCTCAGGAACGAAAATCAAACATAGGGAACTTGCAAGAGTGTACTGGTAAATGTTTAACAACTGGCTCTCTTAACACACTTTTTTGTTTAATATAAATTATTAACATTTCCCCATTCTTTCTACATTCTAGGGAATAAATAAGAGTAAATCAAGCCCCAATTTATAGTGTGTATGGATGTATTTCTGAGTTGTAAATGCTCATGCTGAAAATGTAGCAGTCAGCTGTCCTGTGCCAGTATGAGTTGGCACCAGCACACCACTGATTGCTGCACAAAAATTGCTGAAGAAATTGGGGATGTTTAGCTTAGACAAGAAGAGACTTGAGGACGATGGGTCGGAGGAATACTAGATGTCTCTCAGGGTTTCAAAGACTCATAAAAAGAAGAGTTGGGCGTGTTCTGTTTGCCACTAAAGGGTAACACCAGTAGCAGTGGCTAGAAGATGCAGAGGGTCAGGGTTAGGTTCAAGTTAAGGAAAAAAACCACAAAGCAATTAGAGTGCCCCAGAGTAGAATGGACTGCCTCAGAAAGGAAGGCAGATGTCTAGCAAAAGGAGGGTTGCAACTTGCAGGAATATTGTAGAAGACTCACTAGATAAGCAGTTCTGAAACTTTTTGGTCTCTAGATCCCTTTATACCTTTAAAATTATTGAGGACCTCAAAGACATTTTATTTATGTGAGGTATATCTATCAATATTTACCAAACTAGAAATGAAAACTGATAAATTTTTAGACTATTGAATTCATTAAAATTAAAATAAATCCATTATATGTTAATATAAATGACATGAATTTATGAAGGATAATATATCTTCCAGAACAAAAAAGAACAGTGAGAAGAGTGGCATTGTTTTACATATCTTTTCAAATTACTTAAATGTCTGGCTTCATAGAAAACAACTAGACATCTCTTTCTGCATTCAATTTGTCCTGCTGTATTGTCTTGCTTGAAGTATATGATGAAAATCCAGCTTTACAGACATATATAGTTGAAAGATGGAGGAGCATAAAGGGCAAGAAATATTTTAGTAATGTTATGAAAAGTTTCGTTTTTTCTGATCATCTGAAAGGGTCTAGGGAATGGTCTATGGATAACAGTTTGGGAACCACTACACACATTAGATTATCTCCTAGGCCTTTTCCAATTCTGTGAGTATACACACATAGTACATATACGTATATATGTGTATAGATATGTATCTATTGACACATACAAAATATCTCCATGCAAACATACATACACACAGATATATAGATATGTAGATGGATAGAAACAGATACATAGCTATGTATACCAAGGTCAGAAATTGTTATATGGATGTGATTAGATATAGAGTATCACAACAATATAGCAATTTTTGTCTTGATTTTGGTTATAATATTATTATTTAAAATGCTTTTATATTAACTAGGCCCCATTCTCCAAAAATGAGAATAGTTCTCACTATCACTCAGCACTGAGTGCCAATTAACAAAATAGTTTTTGAATGATTTTGCTGTGGAGCCTGCCTTGCTATTTTTGTAAACTTTTATATGAAACTTTTATCTTAATTACATAGACTACCAGCTTATATCTTCCTGTAAGCTATAGTGGTAGGATTGGGGAAAGAAGACAGGCTCAGAAAGCAACAGAGATGGAAGGCAGATGAAAATGGGAAGGTAGAACAAGCTGGGATGGGGGTGGGAGAAGAATAGTAATCACATGTGTTGAATAGCCCTGAGGAGTGTATCATCCATGTGTCTATGTTGGAAATGTTTTTGCCAACACATTTAAGTAAGGAAAAGCAGTGTTTCCATTGCTGGTGTATGAATTCCAGCTATCATACCACTTCCTTTGTTGAGCCAAATAGTGCATAATGGAAAGGGACAGAAAGAGATGGGAATTGCCTGCTATAAAAAAGCATAGATATATAAAATTAGGTGTTTCTGAGTGTCTTTACCTCTGACTTGGTGCTGCAGGCTGCATTCTTGATTCCTCCCTGTAAGATCTCTGCTCTTCCTCTTCTCATTGCCTTAGATGTGATTGAAAATGTTTAGAATCAGGAGTCAAGATGGCAGAGTAAAGGCAGGGTCTTGCTTGAGGTCCCAATACCTATAAATACCCCTCCGAATCCCTGTAAAAATGACTCTAAACAATTTATAGAGCTACAAACCCCACAAAATGACAGAATGGAACAAATTTCCAGCCTCAGACAACCCGGAATGTCAACAGGAAAGGTCTATTGCTCCAGGCTGGAAGAGGAGCTCTGTCTAGTGTGGGCTACTCCAGCACAGATAGGCCTGCAGCTGGTCTCAGGTGACTGAATCACTGCCAGCTGTGGTGGTTTCCAGATTTCTCAACCCACAAACACCAAACACAACATAGAAGGTCAGTGAGAAAGTTCTCCAGGACCCAAGTGAAAGAGGAAATTGGCCCCACCCCAGCCCTGGGGCAGCGGAGGTGGTGGCCCCAGAAGCAGCAGGAGCTGCTTTTGGAGCTCTCAGCTCATAGACAGTGGAAGGATCAAGTGGCTGATCAGAGCAGGAGTACAGGGATCTCTCTGCTGGCACTGAGGCAGGATTCTCTTGCTTTTCCCTGCTTGGATCTGGGTCACAGTCCTGGGTAGCAATTCTGGGGCAAGGAGGAGCACTAGTATAGCAGAGCTAGTGGCAGGAGTGGACAAGAAACCCCTCTCACAGTTCCAAGGCAGAAAAGAATACTTGTGGTCACTTACAGGGAAGAGTGCAGGCCAGGAAAGGAGTAAACACCTCTCCTTTGATCATACCACCTTGGAAGAACTGAAAATTTATAACTGAAAACAGCTGCACAAAACCCCTGAAGTATGGGATAGGACACCCTACACACGGGAAGCAGAATCCTACCTTAACGAAGAATTAGAAAGTCAAGTATTTGGCTGAGAAAATGAGCAAATAGTGTAAAAATCTCAGACTATAGAATCTTACTTTGTGACAAAGAATATCAAAACATACAACCAAAAGAAGACAACAAAGTCAAAGCTCCTACATCCAAAACCTCCAAGAAAACTATGAATTGTTTGCAGGGCCATGGAAGTGCTCAAAAAGATTTTGAAAATCAAGTAAGCGAGGCAGAGGAAAAATTGGGAGGAGAAATGAGAGTGATGCAGGAAAATCATGAAAAATGAGTCAACAGCTTCCTAAAGGAGACCCCCCAAATAGTAAAGGAAAAACACCTTAAAATACACTAACCCAAATGATAAAAGAGGTCCAAAAAGCAAATGAGGAGAATTCTTTAAAAAGCAGAATTGGCTAAATGGAAAAGGAGGTTCAGAAGCTCACTGAAGAAAATAATTCCTTAAAAATTAGAATTGAGCAAATGAAAGCTAATGACGCTATGAAAAAACAAGAAATTATAAAACAGAACCAAAAGAATGAAAAATAGAAGCCAATGTGAACTATCTCATTGGAAAA
Organism: Phalanger gymnotis; assembly: GCA_028646595.1. Classification (NCBI taxonomy): domain Eukaryota; kingdom Metazoa; phylum Chordata; class Mammalia; order Diprotodontia; family Phalangeridae; genus Phalanger; species Phalanger gymnotis. The sequence continues at coordinate 130,847,696 of CM053623.1, read as the reverse complement.
AAAACACTGACCTAGAAAATGGATCCAGGACAGAGAATTTAAAAATTATTGGAGTACCATGATCAAAAAGGAGCTTAGACACTATCTTTCAAGAGATTATCAAGGAAAACTGCCCTGATATTCTAGAAGCAGAGAATAAAATAGGAATTGAAAGAATGCACCAATTGTCTCCTGAAAGGGATCCCAAAGGGAAAACTCCTAGCAATATTATAGCCAAATTCCAGTGTTCCCAAGTCAAGGAGAAAATATTGCGTGCAGCTAGAAAGAAACAATTTGAGTATTGTGGAAACATAATCAGTATAATACAAGATCTAGCAGCTTCTACAATAAGGGATCAAAGGGCTTGGAATATGATATTCCAGAGGTCAAAGGAGCTAGAATTGAAACCAAAAGTCACCTACCCAGCAAAACTGAGTATAATACTTCAGGAAAAAAACTGGACATTCAATTAAATAGAGGACGTTCAGGCATTATTGATGAAAACACAAGAGCTGAATAGAAAACTTGTTTTTCAAATACAAGAATCAAAGGAAGCATAAAAAAGTAAACAGGAAAGAGACATCATAAGATGCTTATTAAAGTTGAACTGTTTACATTCTTACATGGAAAGATAATATTTGTAACTCATGAGACCTTTCTGAGTATTAGGGTAATTGGAGGGAATATACATATATACATACACATGTATACATATACACCCATTTTATATATTATATATGCACATTTTATTTCATTTATATATATACACATGTGTGTATGTATATATGTGTGTGTATATATGCATGTATGTATGTGTATCTATATATACCTATATATACATATATATATATATATATATATCCGTATACACACACACACACACACACACACACACATACATAGAGGGTACAGGGTGCATGGAATATGAAGAGATGATACCTAACAAATAAAATTAAGGGGTGAGAGAGAAATGTATTGGGAGAAGAAAGGGAAACATAGAATCGCGTATTTTATCTCACATCAAAGAGGCAAGCAAAAGCTTTTCCAATGGAGGGGAAGAAAGGAGAGGTGAGAAGGAATGAGTGAACCTTTCTCTCATTAGATTTGGCTTAAGGAGGGAATAACTTACACACTCAGCTGGGTATTTTACCCTACAGGAAAGTAGATGGGAAGGGAATAAGAGATGGAGTGGTGTATGATAGAAGGGAGGGCAGATTAGGGGAGGAGGTAGTCAGAAGCAAGCACTGTGGAAAAAGGACAGAGTCAAAGGAGAGAACAAAATAAATGGGGGGTAGAACAGGATGGAGGCAAATATAGTTAGTTTTTCACAACATGACTATTATGGAAGTGTTTTGCATAGCTACACATGTATAACCTATAATGAATTGCTTGCCTTCTCAATGAGGGTGGGTGGGGTGGGAAGAAGGGAGAGAATTTTGATTCAAAGTTTTAAAAACAAATGTTAAAAATTGTTTTTACATGCTATGGGAAACAAGATATATAGGCAATGGGGTATAGAAATCTGTCTTTCTCTACAAGAAATTAGGGAGGAAGGGGACAAAGGAGGAAGTGATAGAAGTGAGGACAGACTGGGGGAAGGGATAATCAGAATGTGTGCCATCTTGGGGGAGGGGGAGGGGAGAGATGGGGAGAAAATTTTGAACTTAAAATCTTGTGGAAATGTATGTTGATAACTAAAAATAAATTAATTAATCAAGATCTTAAAAAAAGAAAGTATTTGGAATCCTGGTAGCTCAATAGGATCTAACAAGATAGTCTCTTCTCCACTCTTTCCTCTGATCCTTTAGCACGGCAGGAGTAGTTGAGCAAGTGGAAAGCAACAAGGCCCTCCTGGGATCAAAAAGTACCATGAGCACTTGCTGAGGATAAGGCATGTCCTTGTACTCTCCATACATCCCTTCCCTAAACCTTGGCAGGATCCATCTCAGCTTTGCATTTTTGATCTATTCCAATTCCCTTTCTCCTCACAACCCTAGGATATTGGAACACTGACTTCCCTCTGCTAACCCCCCACATTCATCTGCTCTTTTCAAATCCTAAGCCTGTCTTCAGCCTGTCCTGGGCAAGATTTACCTTTCCCTCTTCCAGAGATTTTCTTAATATTTGTTACATGCTAGGGCTGCCTTTGGTTGATCCTAACATTTATGACTAAGGAACATAGGTTTTGAAGTGGATAAAGTGCTGCAGTTAGGAAGACTGAAGTGTAATGGCAAACAAAGTAGGACTTTTGCTGTTTTTCCTTTTGGAGTGCTTCTCAGCACTAAGGCAATTAAGTGCCTTTGACTGAGCCTTGCCTTTGATTGAATCAAGAGTCTTTGATGACATGCAAAATCATAAGAAATTCTAAGTCTAAGCTTAATTAGAGGAAGTTCATTTGTAGGAAGGCCCACATCCTTTTGCTAATTAGATCATGACAGATGTGAAGCCTTCAGGCCCCCCCAAAAATGTATGTACTCTGAGGTTAGCATTTTGCTTTGGGGGCTCACTCATGGAAGATTGTTCCTATGATTTCACTAGACAAGACTCTTGGTAGCTTTTAAGGAGCCCCCCTGACTTTGAAAACCCAGATGTTGGTGCTTCTCTCTCTGGTAACTAGGTATGTGTCACTATGGACAGACAGAAGCCCTGTCTGCTGATTTGTGTTATTTTCCCTGTTCATATAATTTCTACTTATATTTTCTGTTTGCGTTTTCTCTGAAGTTCAGGGTGCTGACTTTTCCCCCTGAACTAGATGAATAATATATGTATGTTTAATTAAAGTTAGATTGCAAACCCCTTAAAGTTGCTTTCCTTAGAAAAGCAGATCAAAGAATCTGTACTAGTAGCCCTTCTGTGTGCTGGTATTATTGGCCTTATACTTCCACAGCAGCTGCAAGCAGCATCGTTGTTACCCTGAGTCCAATTCCTGACTCAGATTCCAGCTGTGTAACCATGCAAGTCACTTAACCTGTCTGCCTCAGTTTCTTCATCTGTAAAATGAAGATAACAGCACCTACTTTATAGAGTTTTTTAAGGCAATTCCTTGAAAACTTGAATTACTACATAAATGGTTATGATTATCATCATTTTCATCTCCCATCATATATGCAAGAACTCATTGCTAAGTAAAATATTGAAGCTGATTACAGTATATTAAGATGATAGGTTTAGAGGGGAGCTCAGACCTCATTTTACAGATGAAGTTTGAATAATCTGGCTCAAGACTACGTGGACAGTGAGCAAGAGAGGCAGGCTTTGAACCTGTATCCTCAATTTGTATTGTTGAATTATGCTGCCGCAGGACTGAATTTTACTAAAGGTACAGCACAGTACTCTGGTAAGTTATTTTTTACTTAATAACAAAGAGTATTTGAGTCACATGTGTGAGAAGTACCAAAGAACCTTAATGGAAAATATACTGACAGAATTGCAACAAACCTCAGAGGTCATTGTCAATCCCTGCCCAAAGCATGAATCCGATTTCCAGTGTAGCCCTGACAATTCATCATACATCATTGTGATAATAGATGTAGAGCTATAAAGGAGCACAGAGGTCATTGGTACAGTCCAGTCTCATAATTTTGCTTGTGAAGGAACTGAGGTCAATGGAGCTTGAAAGACTTGCCCAAAGTCATAGAGATAGTGGAATTTGAACTGGAGGCCTCAGTTTCTGGAACCAGAATCAGAATGCATTCTATTGGGGTAATCATTCAGCCACCCCTGTAAAACTTCTAATAACTGGAATCTGGTCATTATTTAAATATCCGGATATTTGAAGTTGTTCAGAAAAAAATCAATCGAACTAAATAGTTCACTTTTTTTGGATATGCTAGTGTTTGTTATGGAGACTCCTGAGCAAAGGAATAAATGTATTTGAAAGGAGCAAATACTTTTCAAAAGTGATTGTATACATGAAATTCCTTAGAAAGGTAGAGGGAAGAGTTCCATTGAACACAGACTTAAAAAAAAAAAGTCTGTGCTATTTGGAAATTGTAGAAACAATTTTACAAACTTCTTGCCAGTTGGTGCATGAAAAACCAAAAGTAATCTGTTATTTGTGTGTGTGTGTGTATGTGTATGCAGGTATGTGTAGTGTTCATTCTCCCTCCTTCAAAAGCAATTTGTATTCAGGGGTAAAAAGGTATTGTCAAAAGTGTTTTCCAATAAAATAAACTATTAGGACATTGCAAAATGAAATTGATTTTGGCTTATTTTGTACTTTTAATTTAATTTAACCAATGTAGATGTAACCACAATGTATTTATTTCTAGGTAACTATCTCCAGTGGAAGTTAGCCATCATTGTAAATCAATGTTGTATGTTACCTGAGAGTAAGGAAAAAAGCAATTTTATGGCTGATTTTGCCAGTGAAAGATTCAGTAGTAAATTCCTGAAGGTTGTGATGGTTCTATTATTGGGAAACAAACCCACCTGAGGCACCAGTTCAGAGGTCCCGTAATGCCAGGAGGTAAGTCTCAAATGATTATTGGATCAAAGATTTAGAGCTGGAAGAGACTGTTAAAGTCATTTAATCTAACCCCTTGTTTTACTGAAGAGGAAACTGAGGCCGGGAGGATGAAGTCAATCTCGGTAAGTTACAATTTGAAGGTAGTAGCAGTGTTGGATTCTCTGATGCCAAACACAGGTTCTTAAGAGATTTGTGGTTTATTTTCATTATATTTCCATTACAATTGAAGCTAATTATTTTGCTTGGGAATCTTATATACATCAATCAGCAACTTGTCTTGTTTATCTAATAGTTGATTCAGCACATTACAGGTGATGGCATTGTCCTAAACACAAGTAACAACTGGGCTCTCCATTCAGAAGAATAAAAATAGGAGGGGATGGGGCAAATGCTCTTTTTATTTGCTCAGCATGAATCTGTAATTTAAGAGGAAAAGATTTTTAGCAGGTGATCTAGTATCCTAAGTAAGGGGGAAAGTATGTAACCTTAGTTGACTGTATAGATAACAAAAGGATTAGGAATTTCATTTGTTTAGTGTTCTCCTAAAGGTCTTTGCATATTCATTTTCTTTGACAAACAAAAACTAACTCAATGGTATCTCCCCTTTCAAACATCAAAGCCTCTTTGGTTACTCTAGGTAACTTTGGGCCAGTCACAGCTGTTCTCCCAATTCTTCTTCCAATTACTTTTTTTCTCCACCTAGAGCAATGCTTAAACACTGATCCACCTTGTCAATTTTCAGCGGCATATGTTGTACCAGCTATGATGACCATTAGTAACAGCGAGTTTCCTGAAGAAAGTTACTCTGCACTAATTACTAAACAATCATAGTTCATGTTTATCTACTATGTAAAGGTTAGCAAAGCCAACAATAAACCTGAGATAGTATATCTAACATTGTCCCCATTTTACAGATGAGAAAAGCTGGTTGTCAAACAATAGTTAAGTGTCAGAGTGAAGAGCTGAAAAAGCTCTTTTCATTTCAAAGTTCACTCTATTTTTAGTATTTCAGAATGTTTTGAGATAGCAATAGATTAAGCAAGTCATGAGCTAAATTATTAATAATGCATTTTAATTACATTTTAATGGGATAAAGCTGCATTCAAAAGTAAGCTCATTAGAATCATGTATACATACAGATATGTATATACATATGTTTGCTTAATTTATAAACACAGGTACATGTGTATATATGTGCATATATTCACATACATATCTGTGTATATAGAGATGATAAATTAGATATAGATAAAATATAGAAATATTTGATATAATGGGATTGATTATATGATAACATGTCTCTCATATTTGGAAATCTCTCCTCACCTCTGCCTCTTGGAATTGTTGCCTCTAACTAGATTTGTAGGGCCATTTTCTATAAAGAGCATTCATTTCTTGATTCCCTCACCCTTTTACCTCTCCCTCAAATTAATTGGTATTTGCCTGTGTACATGGTGCCCCTCCCCCAATGTACAACTGAATATAAGCCGGTGTTTTTGTCTTTGTATGTGTGGTGTCAAGCACAGTCTCTATTACATAACAAATACTTAATTCTACATGGGGGACACAAGCATTTTATTTATGAATTGAATTGAATATGGCTATAATTAAAGTACTTATTGCTGAATTGGGAAAATTTTTTTTTCAAAACTATGTAGAAAATGTTAATCCATGTTATTTTTTTTTTGTTGTGTGTGATACAACTTGTCATAGTTAATATCATATGAGTTGGCCTTGGAGTCAAGAAGGCTTGGGTTCACATTCTATCACTGACGCAAACTAAGGATTTTTAACCAGTTAAGCCATTTACCTTCTCACTTCCTTAAGTTACTTTATAAAACTCCAAGTCCAGAAAAATTGATAATCTAGAATCCCATGTCCAGACTAAAAAACATTATGTTCATTTAAATGGTAGGTATATTGGGATGAATTATAATTGGTATTGTTTTCCTAATCTATTAAGTATTTCTTCAAGTAATTTCTGAAAGGAAGGCATAATAATGGCATTTCTGAAGTACCCTGTTTTCTCTGGCTAAGACAGTGAGCGCTTTTTTATTGAACTTCAGCAGCTTAAAATAGTACACTTTCCCTGAAGAGTGAGCATGCAGCAGCATATCTGTGGATGCTCATTAGAGAAAGATCAGGTTACATTATGAAGCTAAGCTCGGATTGGATGCAGTAGGGCTCTCTGGAGATTTGACTGTGACACATCTAAAGATGAATTGGAATGAATAAGAACAATCTCACACATCAAGGGAAAAAATCTGTATAAGAATGAACATTGAACTAAACATGGGCAAATACAATAAATGATTTCACAAGTTATGCCACTTTTGAGCACTGATGTTCAACAAATATTAGAATCATCGGCCCTGAGTATGAAATAGTCTTACCATTGATTCCAACTCGCTCATTTTTTCAGGTGAGACAATTCACTTCTTCATCATGTTTCCTTTAGCCAGGTACTTTGTCCTCACCTCCCCTTCAGCTTCCTTTTATGTATTATCTTCTCCTATTGGAATGTAAGTTCCTTGAAATCAAAAATGTCTCTTTTTTTGACTTGTATTTGTATTGCCCGCACTTAGCACAATGCTTGGCCCATAGTTTTGCTTGTTGCCTGACAGAGTTACCTTATTTGCATGTCTACATTTAACATGCTAGGAAGAACATTTTCAAAATTCTGTCACACTGGTATAAGTGCCATAGATGCTCTTCTGCTGGCAGAAACAAATTCGGAAGCAATATGATAGGGCAGAAAGAGAACTGGACCAGGTATCAGGAAGACCTGCACTTGAATCTCACCTCTGACACCAGCCAACTCAGGTAATTTCACTTCTTTAAGGCTCAGTTTGATTTCTGTAAAAATGAGAACAAAAATGAGAACAATAAAAATTCTCATGAGGAAAATCAAATGAAATAGTACATGTAAAGTGCTTGACAAGCCTCAGAGTGCTATACAGATAATCAGCAAATAGTATTCTATCTTTCCTGCCCTTTGACCTCTCCAGGTCATGATTCCAGACAAGCGTACTTGTCCCTAGAAATGTAGGAGTGATGGATCTGAGTATAGGATCAATTACACTTGGCCGCTAGTTGGTACAGAGGATGGAATACCAGGCCTATAATCAGGAAGACCTGAATTCAAGTCCCACCTCCCACAAATGTGAAACCAACCTTGAATGCCTCATATGAATCCAACTTGATCATGGCGATTTTTTTTTCATAAATTGCTATAGTCTTCTATAAATGTACATTTTTTTTACTTTATGTTCAATAATAATGGAATATTATTATTCTTCAGTGATTTCATTGTAACTAAAATTTATATAGTACCTTAGTGTTTCCAAAATACTTCCCCTTTATTAATCTCATTTTACTATTACAACAAAGCTGTAAAGTAAGTGCTTTTGTAATCCCCATTTTACAGAGGAGGAAACTGAGGCAGACATTGATTAAATGAGTTCCCCAGGGCTCACACACCTGGTGTTTGAAGTAGAATTCAAACTCAGGTCTTCTTAACCAAGTCCAGTACTCTATCCACTGTGCCATTTAGCTACTTTTAGATGTCTAAATTTAGGCATTAAGGGTATATTGGTCAAATAAAATGAACTTGGTGGAGCACTTTCTAAATTTTGAGATGATTTGTATAGTTTTCATATTAATTATAATTTTGAAGTTTGATAGAACTGAACTAGGACTTTTTTCTCTTTTGGTAATTTTTTAAACAGTTCAAATACTTTTCTCAAATTTATTTAAGATCTGTGTTTCTCTGATAATTTGAGTATTTTCATTTTGTTTACATAATTCTCTTAGACTCTTTGCTTTGTTGGAGGATGACAAAGTGTAATAGGTTCTGATAATTATTTTGTTATTTCTATTCACTGGGATTTCATTTTTATTTGGTAATTTTTAGTTTCATCCTACTTTTTTAAGTAAATCAATTAATTTTTAGTTTTCAACATTCACTTCCATAAGTTTTAAATTTCCTCCCTTCCCCCCTCACCAAGATGGCATGCAATCTGATATAGGCTCTATATATGCATTCTTACTAAACATATTTTCACATTAGTCATAGAAGAATTAGAATGAATGGAAGGAACCATGAGAGAGAAAAAACAAAACAAAACAACAACAACCACAAAAAGAGAGAGCAAAAAGTATGCTTTGATCTGCATTCAGATTCCATATTTGTTTCTGTGGATGTGGATGGCATTTTCTATCATGAGTCTTTTGGAGTTGTTTTAGATCCTTGACATTGCTGTGAAGAGCTAAGTCTATCGTAATTGATCATAGCACAATGTTACTCTTACTATGTACACTGTTTTTGTTCTGCTCAGTTCACTCAGCATCAGTTTATGTAAGTTTTTTTGAAATCTGCATCCTCACTATTTCTTATGGAACAATAGTATTTGATTACATTGATTACATTCTTATGCCACAACTTTTTCAGCCATTCCCTGATTGATGGGTGCCCCACAATTTTGAATTCTTTACCACCACAAAAAGAGCTGCTATAAATATTTTTGTACATGTGGGTCCTTTTCCCTTTTTTATGATCTCTTTGGAATACAGCCCTAGAAGAGACATTGCTTCATCAAAGGGTATACGCAATTTTATAGCCCTTTGGGCATAGTTCCAAATAGCTCTCCAGAATGGTTGGATGAGTACCAACTCCACCAACAATGTATTAGTAGAACATTTATTTTTAGAAAGGGTACCATAAGGATGCTAAGACTGGAATTATAGATGAATTGCCAATCTCTCTGGGTAAAGTGTTTACCTATTTTTTTAAGTTCATGTAGTATTAGAAATAGGTATTCCTTAAATGTTTCACAGAATTGTAAATCCATATGGTCCTGGGGATTTTTCTTAGAGAACTCATCTATGGCTTGTTCAATTTATTTATCTAAGATAGGGCTATTTAAGTATTCTATTTCCTCTTCAGTTAATCTTGTTGATTTATGTTGTTAAAATATTCAACTATTTCATTTAGATTGTCAGTTTTCCTGGCATATAATTGGGCAAAACAACTCCAAATAATGCTTTAGTTTAATCTTCATTGATGGTACATTCACACTTTTCTATTTTGTTACTAGCAATTTAGTTATTTTCTTGTTTTAAATCAAAATAACAAATATCTGCTTTTTCCCATTAAAGCAGTTTCTTGTTTTGCTTATTAGTTCATTTTTTAAAAAAACTTTCCATTTTATTTGTCTATCTTTTGATTTTCAGAATTTCCATTTTAGTGTTTAATTGAGTTCTAATTTGTCCTTTCTCTATTTTTTTAGTTGCTTGCCCATTTCATAGATCTGTTTATTTTCTTTTTTATTAATGTACACATTAAGAGATACAAAATTTCCCCTAAGAACTACTTTGGCTGCATCCCACAAATTTTGGAATGTTGTCTCATTGCTTTTATCCTCCTTAACAAAATTGTTCATTAGTTATATAATTTGTTCTTTGAACTACTCATTCCTTAGAATTGGATTATTTAGTTTAAAATTAGTTTTTAATTTATATTTCCATGGCCCTTTATTGAATGTAATTTATGTTGTTTAATTATTCAAAAAGCGTGCATTTAATACTCCTACTTTTCTGCATTTGTGGGGTTTTTATGCCCTAATACAGGGACACTTTTTGTGAAAATGTCATATACAGCTGAGAAAAAGGTCTACTCTTTCTATTCACATTTGGCTTTCTTTAGAGGTCTGTCATATGCAAATTCTCTAAAATTCTATTCATCTTCTTAAACTGTTTCTTATTTATTTTATGCTTTGCTTTAACTAGCTCTGAAAGAGGAAAATTGATGTCCCCTGTTAGTATAGTTTTACTGTCTATTTCTTCTTTTAACTCATTTAACTTTTCCTTTCTATGCTCTGCTATTTCGTACCTATATGCTCAGTTTTGATATTGCTTCATTATCTATTATTTTTGCTTTATCTGTGATTATGATAGCTACCTCTGCTTTTTTTTTTACTTAGCTAAAGCAAAATGGATTCTGCTCCAGACTCTTAATTTAACTTTTTGTGTGTCTTTTTTCTTCTAAGGGTGTTTCTTGTAAACAGCACCTTGTTGGATTCTGGTTACTGATTGGACTCTACTATCTGTTGCTATTTTATAGTTGAATTTATCCCATTCACATGGAGTTATGATTAGTGACTTTGAATTAATCTCCTTTCTGTTTCCTCTCTCTCAGATTTTATTCTCTCCTTCCTCAAGTCTGATTTGCTGCTGACCATTGCCTACCTTACTATTTCCTTCATTTTATACCCTCCCCTAACTTTTGTCCTCTTATCCTATTTTCCTGTTGAGTAAGGTAGGTTTCTATAATTACCTGTGTGTGGCTATCTATATCTACATATATTATTAGATATACACATACATGTGCATTTCTGTCTTTATATCTGAATATTTAGATATAAATATATTCTTTCCTCTTTGAACTAATTTAGATGCTAGTGAAGAATTCTTCTTGGACTTGTGTCCCATTCACCCTTTTCTTTCCTTTGAGGCTTTGCTTGTAGGTTTTCTGACTGTTGTCTTTTTTGAGTTTGTATCTCGATCTTTCCTGTTACCATAGTAACTTTTTATGGTCAAGTTTTTTTTTGCTTCATAATTTTTTCCAGCCAATTTCTTGGCTTTGAACTTAAGTTGTGCTAAATTCACCTGGAGCTAGGATGAGGGTGTGTGTGTGTGGCAACACTGTCCCAAGCTTAAGGCTTTTATACACTGTTGTTTCTAGTGCTAGTTCTGGGACTTTGGAAATTTTCAGTTCTTCCAAGAAGATGTAATCTAGGAAGAGGTGTGTTCACTGCTCTCCTACTCTGTTGTATGGTCTCGTGATTAAAAGTCCTATTCTCGGGCAGAGCCAAGATGGCGACTGGAAAGTAGTAACTGGCGTGAGCTCCCCACCAAGTCCCTCCAAAAACCTATAAAAAAATGGCTCTGAACCAATTCTAGAACTGCAGAACCCACAAAGTGGCAGAGGGAAGCAGGGCTCCAGCCCAAGACAGCTTGGATGGTCTCGGGGTAAGGTCTGTCCCGAATGGAACTCCCAGCCCCCAGCTGAGGGGAGTGGAGCTGAGCCAAGCAGAGCCCAGCGTGCACGGCCCGGGTTGGTGCGACAGATCGTGGACCGACGAGACCAGAAGTGGAGTGGAGAGTGCCCTAGCATGCTGAATTACTGAGCTGTGGCATGTACCAGACCTCACAACCCACAAACAGCAAAGACAACACAGAAGGTTAGTGGGAAAAGCTGTGGGACAGGACCGAGTTTGCAGTTCGACTACCACCCCTAAGGCAACGGAG